>JAWMRC010000026.1:3220683-3245157 GCA_035584755.1 Thripadectes ignobilis
GGATGAGATGGGGAGGGGGAGTGGGATGGGATGAGGAAGATGTGGGATAGGATGGGGAGGAATGGGGAGGTGTGGGATGGGTGGGGTGTGATGGGGAGGGTGTGGGATAGGATAGGGAGAAATGGGAAGTTACGGGATAGGATAGGATGGGATGGGGAAGTATGGGATGCGATGGGGAGGTGTGGGATGGGTGGGGCGGGATGGGGAGGAATGGGATGAGATGGGTGGGATGGAGAGGGTGTGGGGTGGGATGGGATGGGGAGGGATGGGATGAGGTGGGATAGGATAGGATGGGATGGGACGCAATGGATGGGAAGGGTCCATGTGCTCACACCCCTCCCGGCCCTCACCGGCCCTGCCTCGGCGCCAGGGCCGTGAACGTGCTGCCGAACCGCGTGGTGGGCTGCGTGGGGCAGCACCTGGGCGAGCCCATCGAGCAGCTGGCCGTGGGCCCGGGCGGGGCGCTCCTGGCCAGCAGCGCCCACGACCAGAAGGTGAAGTTCTGGGACGTGTCGGCGCTGCGCTCGCTCGTGGTCGATGACTACCGCCGCAAGAAGAAGCGCGGCGGGCCCCTGCGGGCCCTCAGCAGCAAGGCCATAGGCGGCGGGGAGGATTTCTTTGCCGGCCTGCGCGACGAGCCCGAGGAGGAGGCGGTGACAGGGACGGGAGGCGACAATGACAGTGACAGTGACAGTGACAGTGACAGTGACTGAGCGGCCCCGCCTGCACAGGGGGCGGGGCCCTGTGTGCCCCACCCACCGGCCGCGGCCAATCAGAGCCGTGGGCTCTGCGAGGGCCCGCCCACGGGGCGTGGCCACGTGCACAGGGGGTTTGTATAGGTGGGCGGGACGCTGGCGTTCTGATTGGCTCCCAGGGCTGTCACTCAAGCTGGGCTGAGGGCAAGGTCTTAAAGGGGCAGGATGGGATGGATTGGGTTTGGATGGGATGGAACGGGATGGGATGGGTTGGATTGGGATGGGATGGGTTGGATTGGGATGGAATGGGATGGGATGGGATTTGATGGGATGGGATGGGTTGGAATGGAACGGGATGGGATGGGTTGGATTGGGATAGAGCGGGATGGGATGGGATTTGATGGGACGGGATGGGATGGAGCGGGATGGGATGGGATGGAATGGGTTGGGGTGGGACGGGATGGGATGGAGTGGGATGGGTTGAGGATGGAGTGGGATGGGTTGAGGATGGGTTGGGGATGGGGATGGGATGAGTTGGGATGGGATGGGTTGGGTTGGGATGGGAAAGGATGGATTGGGATGGGATGGGATGGGTTGGGGATGGGATGGGTTGGGATGGGAAGGGATGGATTGCGATGGGATGGGTTGGGGATGGGATGTGTAGGGTTGGATTGTGGTGGGATGATGTTGCCCCATGGCAGGTCCCTGATACAGCAGTGGTTATGGGGGGTCAGAGGCCCTGATGGGAGGAGCCCGGGGGTGGCCCTGGATGGGAGGGGAGGTTTGGAATGGTGTAGACAAGGATCCTGTGGGAGGGGGCTGTCCCTGACATGGAGGGACCTGAAGGGGGGTCCTTAGAGATGAGGGACATGGCTGAGGTGAGAGGGGCTGGGGCACAGAACCACTGATGGAAGTAGTGGGGGGGTCATGACGGGGGTCCTTGGTGGATGGGAGGGCTTTACCATGCAGGGGGGACAGGGCTGGGGGTCCCTGTAAGAGTGACCTGGGGAGGGGGTCATCACTGAGGGCCCCTGGTGTGGGTGAGGCAGGGAGGGGGGACATGGCTGAGGGTCCCTGGTTGAGGGGGCTTGGGGGGGAAGTGTCATGACTGAAGATTCCTGCTGGATGGGGGGGCTCTGAGATATGGGGGGACATGGCTGGGGGTCCCTGGTAGGGATGCAGCCCTATGGGGTGTGTGGGCAATGCTGGGGTTTGCTGGTGTGTCTGGGGGTCGTGGTGTGGGGCTGGGCGTGAGGCAGGGCATTTCTCAGGAGGGGTGAGGGGCTGACATGGGGCCCAGGGGTGCCTGGCGTGGGCAAACAGCTCCATCCCTTTCCTGCCCTACTGTCCCAGCAGATCAATTAGCCTTTGTTAATTAATTTAGATTTCAGCTCTCTTACAAATAAACCCAGTGCCTTTCACTTCCTAGCGCCTTGTGCCCGTGGTTTGGCTCTGCCTCAGCAGGTGAGGGTCCTCCTGTGCCCCAGGAGGGACAGACAGACCTCCAGGGAGTACAGACTGGCACATAAGGGTGCACCAAAAAGCTCTTGAAAGGTCCTGGGGATGTCCAAAAGAAGAAGGATGGAATTTGGGTGCTGCCAAAGGGGCTTGGTGGTTCCAGATGCACATCAGGATGTGTCATGAGCAGGCGGATGTGGGGAGAGGGACCCCCCAGGACTGGGACCCGAATGCAGCCAAGGCTGCACCTGCTGGGATGGGACTGGATGAGGCCAGAGGTGCTGCTGGAGCTGGAGCTGGGGGAGTTGTTACCGAAGTTCGTAAAAAAATCTCGTTAACACCAATGTAGCATTAAGAGCAGGCATTGCTTTATTTTGGCACGGGAATATGGCCCCGGATACACGGGGGATACAGGTAGTACCCGATTTATTAGCCACGATATACATGTTAATCAGAAGACTGTTACAATTTGTTACTTAAGGCCGCCAGGGAGCCACACCTTGTCACTTTAGGCAGCCACAGAGCCCCAGGAATGGATTGGGCCTCTTGACTTTTTAGCAAACCCTCCCCATTCCACTAAATGTTGCTCCTACCTAATTGGCACCAGAGATGACCCGGAGGATCCACGCCCCCCCTGGACAGACAGAGACACCTAAGAAAGGACAGGGAGCCCCTGGGCTGGATGCGGAGACCCCTGGGGCAAGAGGATCCCCCCCAGAATGGACACTGGACCCCTCAGGATGGCTCCAGGACCCCACCCTGGGATGGACACAGGCCCCCCGTGTCCCTCGTGGGCCATGGGGCAAAACACCCTCCCCGTGATGTCCTGGTTCTTCCACCACCCTTGTGCCCCATCCTGGATCCACCCTCTTGTGGAGCTGGGCTGGGAATTTGGGAATGGCTCCAGGGACTGGAGTGAGCAGGGGCTTGAGGGATTTTGGTGAGGGGCAGGATCCCCCAGACCCACCTGTCCCATCCCGCTCAGGGAGTGGTGGAATCCTGCCCAGAGACCCCCGGTCTCACTGTATGAGGGGACTGCTCCCCAAACTGGGGGATATGAAGGGTCCCTCTCTGGTCTGGGGGTCCAGGATGAGCAGCCAGCCAGGCTGTGGAAGCTCCAAATCCCACCCTGTCCCTTCCCTTGCCCTTGCTGGTACAGGGGGAGAGCAGATAGATGCACTGGACAGGCAGGGAGCCGAGGATGCGGGAAGGAAAGATGATGTGACACAGCTGGTTCTTTCCAGAACTCTTTAATCCCAAACAAACAACATGTGGCTGGACCTCACGGTCCTGAGGAATCACTCATGGACAGCCGGGAACCCCACGGCTGCTTCCTCGTACTGCAAACAGCAAAACAATCTGCAGGGACTCCCTTCTCGGACAGCAGCTCCTCCAGCCCACGGAATGTCCATGGGCACCCGGATGGTCCCAGTGTGTGGCCTTGTCCTCACCCGAGGCTGGCTCCTCCACCACGCCGGCATCCGACACCGGCAGCCTCTCCCAGCAGCTGCTGCTCCTCCAGGACATGAACTGGGCTCCTCCACCTCAACACAAACCAACTTAAACGAAGGCAAACTGGGCAGGAAAACCAACATCCCAAAACCAGACCCAACGCAAGGCTGGCTGGGGACAGACAGGGTGGCCCTGGTCCTCCAGAGCTGGCTTCCAAAACCAATGCAAACAAACCCAAAGGAAAGCTGGAACATGGCTGTGGCCCTGGCAGGGCTGGGACACCTCTGGCAGTGCCCCAGGCAGCGGCTCAGGCTGTTGTGGCTCTGGCAGAGGGGCTGCCTATGTCAGTGGGCACCCTGCAGTGGGGAGAGAAACATCAGGCTCTGCTCCCACCCCAAACCCTCCTCCTGCACCCTCCGCTTCCAACCAGGGATCCCACCTGGAGCTCAGAGACAGCGGGGTCCTGCCTAGCAGGGGGTGACAAGTGTTTTGGCCCTGCTGGTCAGGCTGGGTTCCCCCCCCTCCCACAAACTCCTCACTCCCAGAAGGCACTCCAGGACTTTGGGAAGGGCTGGCGGGGGTTGGCAAAGATGCCATGGGAAGACTCACCAAGGACTCACCTAACAGACGGAGTATGTGCTGTGCCACTGCAACCTTGGCCTCCTCGTGCCCGCTCCGGCCCTGCCCATCCTGCCGGACCCACGTGAACCCACTGAAGGGCACGGGGTACCCCGGGATCACCACCTGGTACCAGAAGCGCAGCCACCCACTGGGGTTCGCCTGGACACACTTGGTGAGGAACAGGGGCGTCCCCAGGCGCTGCCTCCAGCACAGGGTGTTCAGGCGGTCCAGCACATCCTGCAGGACTGGAGGCAAGGCCAGTGGCTTGGGCACTGCCAGGCCCTCACGCACCCGGATGGGTGGTGGCCTCTCCCCACACAGCTGCAGCTTCTGCTTCAGGTCACGGTGCAGCCAGTCCACCCTCACCCCCGATCCCCTGAGCCTCAGGTTCCCTGGGAGAGACAAGAGATGTTTCACCCATCCTCCAGCATCACCCCAACCCGCCCCTCACCACCCTCCAGGATTTTAGGGGCAGCCTGACTTTAGGGACAAGGTGCACAGACATCAAAGCCAAATGCTTCTCTGCTGGGGCACAAAACAGGACTTTGGAGGTCCCAGTGGGGTGTCTGGGAAAGACATCCCAGTGCAACCATGGGAGGGAGCTCTGAGGGGTAGGGCAGCTCCATCAGGAGGGTTTAAGGGGCACTGAGGGGTTGGGCAACTTTGTCAGGAGGGTTTAAGGGGCACTGAAGGTCGGGCAGCACCATTAGGAGGCTTTAATAACTTGGTCAATGCTCTGGATGCCCTAGACTGGCACTAGTGACGTTCCTGCTCTGAGCAGGCAGCTTGCTGAAGACCTCCAGCATCCCACCACCACTAGGACTAGTGAACCCAGGGAATCACCCCCACCAAGGGCAGCTGGCCTCCCATAGGGCACAGGGAGAGAGCAAAGGGCATCTCAAGGCTCCAGTCAGCTCACAGCTGAGCCTGGAGGTGGGATCAGCCCTTCCTTAAGGACACCAGGAAGCCCAGCCCCAGCAGCATCCCACAGCACCACTCACCTTCCATCAGGGCTTTCTTGGCCAGGGCAGCAGCCTGGTGCGAGCTGTACTTGAGCACGGCGATCTTGGCCTGCCTCTGGGAGGGGCTGGCGTGCAGGGTGACACTGAGGACGCCCTCGGTGACACGCTGCAGCATGGCCTCCAGCTCCCACTGGCTCACTGAGGTGGCCAGGCCATCCACGATGAGCTCACGCTTCTGGGTGCTCCGGCACACCACGATGGTGCAGCCCCGGCGCACCTGGAAGTGGTTGAAGGTGGCGATGGCATCCATAGCGCCACGCTGGGTGCTGTACCTGGCGTAGGCGAAGCCCCGGTTGAGCCCGCTGAAGGTCATCATGAGGCGGAACTCGTAGAGCTTCCCCACGCTCTGGAAGAGCGGGATCAGGACGTTCTCGTACATGTCCTGCGGCAGCTTCCCGATGTACACCTCGGTGTCGGCTGGCGGCGGGCCGCCCACCCAGCCTGTAGGCACAGGGGGTGTGGTGCCCTGGTGACACTTGCCGTGCCCCCCGGGCACCGGGGCGCTGAGCTGTCCCCCCGACATACCTGGGGGGGGTGCCCCGTAGCGCCGCTGCCCATTGACCTGCACCAGCTTGATGCCCGTCTCTTTCTCCCAGGCGAGCAGGGCCGTCTTGCTGGCCTGGTTGACGCTGTTGGTCCACATCTGGGGAGGGGATTGTCTGGGTGAAACACTTCCGACCTCCCAGCTGGGAGCATCCCAACCCCACACCCAGTGCCAGGCAGGGTGTGGTGGAGCAAATGAACCCCTCTGCTCGCAGGGAACTCAAGGAGCCTCCCAACATTGCCCATCCCAAGGACTGCCCAGCCCAATGTCCAAGCCTGCTCCACATGATTAAGTCCAGCAGCTTTGTCAGAGCTCAAGGTCACCAGCAGTTCCCTATGGCCCTGAAGGGCTTGGAAAGCCACACCACAGGCAGCAGCTGGTGCTGCAGGAGGGGCTGGAGCACAAAGCCAAGGCGACCCATTGCATCATGACACCTTCGGACTGAAAGAGAGTAGGTTATATTGAATATTGGGAAGAAGTTCTTCCCTATGAGAGTGGTGAGGCCCTGGCACAGGTTGCCCAGAGAAGCTGTGGCTTCCCCATCCCTAGAAGTGGCCAGGTTGGACAGGGCTTGGAGCAACCTGGGCTAGTGGAAGGTGTCCCTGCCATGGCTGGGGGTCGGAGTGCATGAGCTTTAAGGTCCTTCCAACCCAAACCATTCCATGATTCTGTGCTTCTGTGAGACCCCAGGCAGGCTGGGACCCCAGAACACCAGGTCTCTTCTACCAGCATCTCCTCAGGCTTCTGAGATTGGGAAGAGTCTGGAGACACCACACTACGACACATTATGATCTGAGAAACGTTCATTAGGCCTTGGCCTTGACAAACAGCACCTGGGATAAGCTCCTTCTGAGCTCATCAGCAACAGTGTGTTCCCAGGAACTGGTGCTGTCCAGTGAGCTCCTGCTTTTTAACAGCCTTGGAAATTTGGAAACGTATTTTTCTTGCCTCAGTAACAATCAAAGTGGAACAATATTTTTGTTATCAAACTTTCTTTGAAAGTTACCAACCTGAATTTGGGCCAGGATGGAAAATTCCTGTGACTAAAAAGCCCACTCTCTGTCAGCCCTACAAAGAGTGCTCCAAAATGAGACTCTTTGAGCTCTCCTGGACCACAGGGTTCTATTCTAAACCTTGTGACTCAACTCCTTCCCACCTCCACAAATAGTTTTGGGGCTATTTTGGTTTAGATAGATTGATTGATTTTGGATTTTTGCTTTTTCTTGGTTTGCTCTAGAAAGCAGTAGAGTGAACATTGCCAACAAACTTTGTAGTGCTGTGACTTTTACATTAAACCTGTTTTTGCCAATACCTTTGCTGATGATTCTTTAAGTGACCTTAAAACACTTAATTCACAACAAATAGTTGGCAGGATGGCAAGTGATGTCACTGACTACTTACAAAAGCATGGAATGAGTTTAAGTTCTCAGATGAATTACAACAGTTTTGGGAACTTTAGGATGCTGGAGAAAACACGTCCCTCGATTTTCTGTCCTTGCTCACCCACTGTACTCACTGTTACAAAAGGGAGTGGAACTCAGAACATGAGGAGACAGTCAAGACTCTAATACTGGAATTAAAACCACCTCAGTCACAGGGACCAGTTTTGCAGACCTCCTGTGACCTGTTTCAAACTGGCCCTGAGGGACCAAAGAGACCATTACTATTTAGTTTGACTGGATTGAAGAGACAGAACAGATATTCTGATGGAAAAAGGGACCTTTTTCTCTAGTCAGAGCAGTGAAACAAGCCGAGAAGTTACATCAGGAACAGCCTGTACAAACCAGAGGAGAATTTAATTTGCTGGAATCTATTTTAGATGCACCTCCCCTCACTCAGGGGATGCCAATAGAAGATATTTGGTTCACTGATGCCTAAGCAAAAAGGGTAAATGGTAAACAATACAAGGCTGTTTCATTAAACATCAACACAAACAAACAAATAAAAGAAGAAGGTGAAGGTACAAGTAGGAGAGTTAAGAGCAGTTTTTTAACATCTCAGAATGGAGCAAAAATAATCTCTCCGAGTTCCCGTTTGGGCTGGTGCCACACAGTGGCTCTGCAAGTGGGAATCACTAAATTGGGAAGCAAATAGATCTCGCATTTGGAGATCTCTAGGCTGGAAATTATTATTAAACAGAGTCAGAAAAGCACCGTTCAAGGTAGGATGGGTTAAAGCCCATGCCAAGGATAACAAACCAGCCATAAACTGGAATTAAAAGGTGTGTGAATTAACTAAATTCAGACAAATAAAGACAGAAGACTCCCTAAATCAGGAATGCTATCAACTGGGAGAATGGTTACATCAGAAATCAGGTCACTCTCGTGAAGAAGCAATTTATTTTGCTGCACAGAGCAAAATAAACAGGAAAACTTATGAAACTCTTCCTACAGAACGTCCTCAGTGTAGATTAAAATTACTAACAGATCAACTTGCTGAAGCACCACCCTTACACATCAGGAAAGGAAAAGCTTTATGGTCTCCATGGCAAATGGATTCCATGGGGCCACTCAGGCCCTCTGCAGGACACCAATCCATCCTCCCAGGGGGAGAAGGAGTTTCTGGTCTCCTTGTGGCAACTAAACGCCCAAGGGTGAATGGTCAGAGCACAGCATGGGCACTGTTATAGTGATTCTGAGCTCCACCTATTCCTGACTCCTCCATGGTGATAATGGTTCACATTTCTCATGTAAAGAGGTACACGAATGGGCCAAGAGTGCAGTGAATTCAAGGAAGTAATTCAGTGGGTATTCCACATCCCATTTTACCCCCAGACAAATGGAATCGCAGAAAGGACCAGCGGTCTATTGAAAAAGAGCCTTAAGCCACAAAGGACTGAGTGGGATGTTCAACTTCCCAGAGCACTTTAGCACCTAAATAATCGGTGCAGACCCACCAGGAGCCCGGTGAGCAGAATAGTCTATCCATAATCTGCATCAGGTGCTCCACCTTCCATTAAAAGGAGACATCAGACAGCATTACAACCAGGACAGCCTGGCATGTAAAATGATCCCAGACTGGAAGGGCACCTCTGACTAAATCTCGAGACTCCCTAGCTTGGGAAACTACTGCCAGCAGTGGCACAAAACATAGAATTAGTGCCAGGTGGATTTTTCCTTCTTTTTAATGGGGTAACCTGCCCAGGAAAACCCCATCCAGACTTGTATTATTTTACTTTTTAAGAAGATGTTATTGGGAATGATGGCAGCATGTCTCCACTGGAGATCAAGTTATCCATGAAAGGACTGCTCATTCTTCTCACAGAGGGAATCAATGCCAGGATTAACCAGACCGGACACTTAAGTCACCAAGCCTGACCCCCTGGATGGAGATTTTCACTTTTTCTATCTGTAATGGTCACTTAAGCCTGAATGCATTTCAGTGACAACTTTTAATGAAACAAACCCCTAACTGTACAAATTTAGGAGCTCCACCTGATAATATGAATTTGGCAGAGGAAAATATAACCATAATATGTGAAACACAACCTCCAACCAAAGACGGGGTTATTTACTTACTCAGTTTCCAATCCTGAAACAAAATATGAAAGGAAAGCAGTAGTGAAGGTATAATGTATCCACAACCGTAAGTGGGCTAATATATATTGGCACAACAAAAAACAACTTAAACTTCACAATGCTCCTCCCAGGCTCCTGCTAAGATGGGACCCTATGCCAGCAAATATATCGGCCACTAAAAAAAGGATTTCATCCTTCATTGTCCCTCAAACAAGTGGAATTATCGATGCAGGTTAATATCTCAGTTAAACCTGCCTGCTCACCGTTTCTGTCTACATCCAAACCCAACAAGGAGAGATGCGACTGGCATTAAATAGCAGCGATGCTGAAGACCCGGCAAACAAAAGAAACTCGGGCACACGAGATTCATTGCGATATTTCTTATGAGCATGAGGAACTGCCCAATGGCCCCTATCAGATATACCCCCTCAGCGGGAAAGGATCGAAGGATCACCCGCTAACAGTGAATGCCACCAGGCTGTGGCACTTCTCCATCTCCCTGGGGTTTCATCTCTCCTGAACACCTGTGGTTGAGGGTGAGGACCCACACTGGGGAAATACGCGCTGAGACGGCGATGAAAGAGCAGCCCCGCCTTCCCCCCCGCCCAGAGCCTCGTGGCCCGGCCCTGACCCCTCTGTCCCCGGCCCTGACCCCTCTGTCCCCGGCCCTGACCCCCCTGTCCCCTGCCCTGGGGCTGCAGGGGCTGTGGGGAGTGGCAGGACCCGGCTATGCCCTCGCAGCCCCCGGTGCTAACGGGGCTGTCCCGCACCCCGCCGGCCCCGGCTCACCCCGGGCGAAGGGCCGGGATGCGGAGCCTTTGAAAGGCATCGGGATCGGGATCGGGACCGGCGCCGACCTCCACGGAGCTCCCAGCCGGGGCTCGGGGGCTCCGGTCCCCCCGGGAAGGGTCGCCCCGAGGGGGATTATCAATACAAGGGAGCCGTGCCCGGCTCGGGGGCTTCGGTTTCCCCGGGAAGAGCGACCCCAAAGCGAGCCGTGCCCGGCTCGGGGGCTTCGGTCCCCCCGGGAAGGGTCTCCCCGAGGGGGATTATCAATACAAGGGAGCCGTGCCCGGCTCGGGGGCTCCGGCCCGCCGGGAAGGGTCTCCCCCAGGTGAGCGATGCCCGCACGGCGCTCCCCCGGCCCCGCAGTGTCGGGCCGCCCCGACGGCACCAACCTTCGCCTCCCTCGCCGCCGATCGTGCTGCTGTTCCCGCCGCCCCACGCCACCGGGGCCGGGGTCTGGAAGGTCACAGCACCGCCCCACCGCTCCGCCCCACCCCTGACCGGCCTGAGGGGCCCGTCGGCAGCGCCCACTTTCCCCCTGGGGGGCCTTGCCTACCCTTAATCGTCGCTTGCCTTGTCTTTCTTTGCTTTCCCTTTCCTATCCCATCCCTCCCTTTCCTTGCCTCTTCTATTCCCCTCCTCCCTTGCCTTGCCTACTTCTCCTGCTTCTCCTACTTGTACATTTGTACCCAAGGGCAAGGAGTTGCTGCAAGAGGTTCAGCAGCTCCACCGACCTGTCATAACGGGATCATCAAGGTTGGAAGAGACCTTCAAGATCGTCTAGTTCAATCATTAGACCCCAGATAACAAAGCCCCAAAAAGAGGTTAGAAAAGACGTTCAAGATCATCTACTCCAATCATCAGACCCCAGATGACAAAGTCCCCAAAAGATACTCCAGGTTTGAACCTATTCATGCTCACGGCTGGAAGGCTTCTTGCTGCTTCTTCCAGTACCTACTAAGAAAGACGAATTTTTGGGGGGTCAGAAACATCTGCTCGGAAGAAATCCTTAAAAAAATTTCCTGATGCACAGGAGAGCGCATTGGCCTAAATCTCCACTGCGTGACAAAACGGGGTTTAAGAGCGCAGGAGGGTGTGAGAGGCTGAGATGTTAGCGCTGATGAGTCCGAAGAGCCGGCCGTTCGCGGAGGCGGATCTGCGAGCAGGGCTAATAATGCTCTCTGCCGTGCCATCGAGCTCCCCACCCGCCGGCAACGTCACATTCACACGGGGTATTCACATTCACGTCTAGCGTTCAGGGTATTCATCCCTTCTGATGGGCCATAAGTGCTGCCAGAGGGGGGCAGCGGAAAACTCTGCTCCCCCGGGGGAGATGCCTCCTAAACCCGAACGTGTGTCAGCCCACTTCGTGCTCCGTGGGCTTCCTCACATCTCCAGTGGATCAAGACTCTGAGCATCACTTCCACCAAAGGACGTCGAAATGACAGCAATCAAATCTCCTCGCTGGATCCACACGTGGTGAGATCTTTCTACTCTTATCCTTTCTTTCTTTTCCTTATACATTTTCTTAAATGTTATTTCCACGCTTTTACATTGCTCCATTACTATAGATAATAACCAAAACGCCTGCGTTGCAACCAAATTGTTCTAAAGTAAACCTGCCATGTATATATTTATAAACACGGACCAGTCAGAGTCGTTTCACTCTAATCTGACCCAAGGAGTCCATGAACAAGAACCTGGATTAGTAGCCTTATGTATTTCTAGCCGAGGAATTCAGCCCTGCTGTCCAGGACCTCAAAGAACAATTCCAAACCCTTCATAACACTGTCACTTGCTGGATTATACTGAATTATTCCATATTGCCCCTTACCACGGGCTCTGTATCTTCTCTGACGTTCTACACTGCACAGTCCAGAGCTGCTTTTGTCTCCCCTTATCAGGAGAATCCTTGCTGAGCAAATAACCACCTCTCAAAGCTCTTGCAAGGAAGAGAGGGCAAAAGCCTGTAGGATTCTTTTTGGAAGGAGGCATAAGGGTGGTGCAGCTCAATGTGATCTCCGAAGTCCTCAGCCTGCTTTATTATTCCTGCTTTCCTTCAGAGGAAATCATGAAGAAGCAGCACCATAGGATCTTGAAGGTCCAGATAATGACTAATATCTCACAGAACTGTGGGAAGAGGAAAAAAATTAATACTATAAACCTTGAAGTACAGACACATACACACACAAATCATACCAAAGAGTTGTAAATGGAATACAGAATTATAATTAAAAAAAAGTTTAAAAGTTTTGTCCTTTCTCTATAGGGAGGAAAAAATGGCTTGTCCAGCCAGTTTGCCTCGAGTTGTCCTTTATATTTCTAGTGATAAACTATTTAACTGCACCACCATCATGATAAAAATCCAAGACCAAGTGGAAAGGGAAATTCATGATTCCCAGCCACGATGAAAGAAAAGTCACTAGTGATCCAGATTCCTACAAAGAAACACTTGACTACTGAAATAGTCTCTGCTCACCCAAATACCTTCAAATGCAACTGCATTTTACCACTGTGCCTGTTTGTGCACTGCTGCTATTAAATGGAATTATGCTTTTGAATATCTTGAGGAGAAAAAGAACAGATTATTTCAAGAAATTAGTAACTCACACCCATTTCTGTCTAATACCTGTCTCTCAGCAAGCCAAAGTGTTGCCACTAGATGGCAAAATGAGACTGAATCGTCTCTCATACATAATTTCAGATTTTATTTGTGGGATGGAGATAAAACAGAAGTACATTAATATATTTTTATCGATTTTAATCCTCTGGTATTTATTTGGAAAGAAGTAACAATTGCAGGTATTCTACCACATGAAAGGGAGTTTCCCATTTTCCATTCATACATTTTAAAACATCTTTGGAGTACAGCAAGTTCACAATTTCCCCCACCTTATTATAATTAAATAGGATTTCTCTTTTTCCTCATGCTCACCCTGATTATATAAAGGTTTCTAACTTTCTTCAGAGAAATCTTCAATTCATATCTTTTAATACCAAACCAGATTTTTTCCCTCCTCAAACCACCCAAAACTGTGATTTGGTTAAATGGCCATTTTTGGTGCTAATTGAACAGGTGCAGTAGGTAGTGCAGAAAACAAGTTCCCCTCTGTACTGACCCATGAGTTTGTACCCCATGTGCCTGTCTGGGTGAGGCTTACTTGTCAGAACTGAGCCCAGGCACCTTGGGCATGCCCTAAGCCCTGCCTAAGGTTCTTATTCTGGCACATAATTGCATGTAGATGTGAATGAAGTGAACTGAGGAAGTGTTTTTCAGCCCATGATGTATTTGGACAATAGCTGGCCCTGGGCTGTTTTATTCTAAAGGGGAAAAATAATTCTGTAATCAGGATTACAGAGCTCCCCCAAGTGATTAAGTTACTAAATAAGGCAGAATATTTTCAGGAGAAAGAGCTGAGTGACACCATCACAAAACACACCCATCCAATGGCTCCAGAAGCCAAGCACAGCTCAGTGGTACCCAGAGAACATGAGCACAAACAGACTGGGCTTGTGTGACCCATCAGGGCATCTTGGGCATGACCCTTCAGTCATTTATTCCTCAGTAAGAAGGAGGTAGAAGAATCAAGGCATTTGACAAAGTCGATTCTGTATCACATGAAGCTGAGTTGTGTGTTTGCTGCCCAGTAGTTCAGGAATTAACAGAATGGTTTCAGGGTTTGCCCATATAAAAAGTCTTTTTCCTATTCCCATTCATAATTCTGCCTGTAAACTCAGTCCTCATGTGCTCACAGTCTCATTAGTAAATTAATAAATTGTGAAGATTTGCTTTCCCTAGTTCTCTCATTCAGGGACTGAAAATGTGCAATATCCAGAGGTCTGAATGGCACCTTTTTTCATACTTCCAACTTAGTGGTCCACTATGTTTTGTTAATTCCTAAATTAAGCCTCTCCCCTGCTCTTTGGTAACTTCAAAAAATATGTTCTGAATCAATGTGCTTATAGAGACAGTTCATAAATAGTGTTCAGATGAACAGCTCCCTATATGGAGGACTGCAAGAGTTTTTCATTTTGTCTCCCTGAATGTGAGATGTTTGTAACCACCAGAACTTCACAATCCAGTGTGGTGAGCAGAAATGTCCAGCAGAGCAGCATGTGGACGCTTGGAAAAGAAAATCTGCTCACAGAATCTCGGGACAGTGACAATCTGTGCCCTCCCATAGCAAAACCAAACAAAAACCAACCAAAGAAACCCTGTGACAGACAAATAATTATAATGTAGAGCTCTTCTATTTCTCCCCAGACTTGGTATCTTATATCTGGTTCACACAAACATCCAGGAGCTCAAAGGCTTTACTGAACCTGGAAAACTTAGAGAGTAAAAGTGATATGGGAGGAGAAACAAGTGGGAGTTCTGCAGAACACTTAAAAATAGGCAGTTGTAGGAAATTTTCATACCAGACAGTTTGGACAGTTCAGTGCCTGTTTCCACCTTTCTTTCAATGTCACATTTGCTATTTTAAAGTCACTTATAACAAAACTACCTGAAACTGATGTCTGAATATCACAGTGTGTTATGCTATGCAAGGGAGAAGAAACAGGAAGGAGCACATAAAAATGCTCAACTTTCTCTGGAAAATAAGGGTTTAATTCTGAAAGTTTAGATCTGAAACATGAGTAGTTCATGACCCATCAGCCAGAGCAGAACAGAAAAAACCAAACCAAAATAAATACCCCCACCCAACACAAACAGTTAAAAAAAACCCCAAAGAAACAAAGCAAAAAGCCCTGTTACCACAGTTAATTTTCTCTAAACAGTTCTGGCACAGTTGTTCTCCCCAGATTCAAACCCACCTCTGACTCCTCTTTTTTGTGAAAAATTATACATTTGCTTTGGGAAAGAAACCATCTAAAATATTTATATATCTAGTTCTTTCATAACATAATAACAAAAAAGTAAACAATATACATTAATTGATGATGAATTCCCCTTGAGATTCACACGGGTATTTTTGTTTTAAATCCTGATATTTTGAAATAAAAGCGTTATTTTCATGCAATGAGTAATCATTAGGAAAAAACCCCAGAAAACCTGCATTTCAAAAAAGTCATATTTCACCTGAAAATTGCCTGCTAAAGGAAGAGCACACACAAGTCAGAGTCTACTCAAAGTATTGAAACATTAAAGAGGAGCAAAGTGCTCACATTGTCTTCCTCCTCTGTATCATCATGGTCATCACTCTCCTTGAACCCAGGGGGGAGAGGTGGCCCAATGAATTCATCACCTGCATCATCATCATCATCATCATCATCATCATCATCATCATCATCATCATCATCATCATCATCACTATCAGCATCCTCAGCTGGGCCCTGAGCAGAACTCTGGGATTGTCTGGAAGTCACTCAGTACGATGCATGGATGTGATTTATAATACATGCAAAATCCCTGTTTATGAAAAAAACTATTTTTTATTATGAACACACCGTGGTTTGAACACAAGGTGGCACTGAAAACTTGAAAAGCATGGGATGTTCAGGAATCCAGCTCCTTGCTAACACTGAGCCAGTCACAGAGAGGAAGAACATAAATATTGAAAACTAAACTAACATTAAAAACAAAACTATACCCCAGACGATGTTGGTTACCAACACTGTTTTTTCCTCCAAGACATCTGTTTTCTGATCTATGAAATTTACTCTCAAATCCTTTCAGGACTGACAAACTCTTTACCCACGAAGGTCTGAAATGAGCACACTGCCAAAGCTGTTGAAGCTGTTTTCCTTTTCTCAGCCCTGCAAAATCCCAAGTGTTTTTCTTATTGGTCAGTAAGCTGCTGAAATATTTGGAGAACTGAAAACATCTTACTGGGACCAGAACCCAGCTCTGGGTTTGTGTGTGGACAGGATGCTCTGCAGCTGCAACACTCCACAGACCTTCCTTGTGGTGCTACAATGGCCAAAATCCCATGTTGTCAAGCAGTTTGCAGTGTAAACTCTGCAAGCTCTACAGATTTAGCTTTGTTTGGGTTAAACCAAGTGCCTAAGTGAAAAGAGGTCGCTTACAGTCTGACTGTCAGAGCCAATAAGCTGTTTATGGATGTCTGTTGTCCATTTGATGAAAATAACAGAATGGGCTGAGTTAAAAGAATCACAGAATCAACTAGTTGGAAAAAGCCCTCTGAGATCAAGTCCAATCTTTAACCCAACACCACCTTGTCTACCAGACCATGGCACTCAGTGCCACAGCCAGTCTCTTCTTAAACACCCCCATTGTCTGATCATACTCTCTGTAAAGAAATGCTTCCTAATGCCCAACCTACAAATCATTGTGTCTTTATCTTTCAGGAAAGTTGGACAGACTTGAAATCCTGCTGTTTGAAAAACTTTGATGAAACGAAGAATCTTTGATCCTGGTCAGTTGTCTTTGCTGAAAAAGTACTGTTTTGGTTTTTCCAGTTGTTTGAATAAACGTGTACCAAAAAACCCTCACCAAAACCCAAACGAAAGGCAAGGAAATGGGAAGCCTGCAATGGCAGCACTGAGTGGGAGTACCTTGGGCTTGAGCTCCATGTGGGGACAGCAGCTCCCATGGGTGCTGCTGTCCAGCAGAGCTGGCAGGTTCCCCAGCACAGCCCGGTTCTGCAGCGGGGCAGGGGACACAGGAGTGGCAGGGGCCAGCTGGGAGGTAGGGCAGGAGCTTTATGGCCAAAGGGAGCTGGGCCAGTGCAAGAGGGTAACTGGAGCCTTGCAGAGCCCCCTTGGCAGTCTCTCCTGGAGCTGGTGGGAGGAAACCTGGGCTTTGTGACAGGTGGAAAGGCTTTGAGCAGTTAGTCCCGACTAAAGGGTGTGGTTTTATTGTTCTTCATCTTCACCCTTAACTCCAGTGTCCCTGTCAAATTTGCACACCCAGTCCCAGGACCAGTGTGTTACTGGTGGAGTTCTGTACCTGGCAGATGCTGCATTAGTCAAGTCTCACACCCAAAGCAGAACATCCTTTCCAGTGCTGCTTCTGTCCCCTTCTGTGTCACAGTTTGTGATCTGAGCTGCTGAACTGCACTGACCAGTCCGTACTCTGTCTTGTTCCTCAAGTCCACAGTTCCTCCTTCTCAAGCCTCAGCAGCTTTTCTCGTTAGCACAGCCTTTCACAGGCCGTGAGAACAACTGATTGCTATCACCCCCAGTCACCGACTTTGCCTCCTTTTTCCTTCCCTCATCTCCAACTTCCCTTTCTCAGACTAAGCAGAGGGGTTTTTCAGTTTTTCCTCAGCAGAAATCTTTGCTGAGGTTTGTTGGGGGTTCTCTCAATTTGTTTGCAGCATCTTTAGGCAAATTAGACACATTATGCCACATATGACCCCAAGAGAGTGGAGTAAGTCGTATACCTGAGAAAACAGTGCTCTTGCTAGGATACCTCTAACTACTTACCTTAGTTTTTCAGCACCTTAATAGATATTTGATTCTCTCTGGTTTCTGAATAGAGTCCAGTTGCACTCTCCAGGCTGCATTTTAGGTTTTCAGGCATTTTGGAATTGCCTGAACTCCCATCTTGCCACCTGCTCTAAGTAACAGAATTCACTAGCAATGGAAAATACTTTTTCAAGCCTGCACATTTTTAATAATTAATATTTTTTATATATATTTTTTTTTCATCCAGGAAAATCTTAGCTGAGGGTTGACTTCAGAAAGAGTACACAATTCTAATTATTTTTTTCCCATTGAAATGTTGTATCTATAACCCAAGTATCAAATTTGTGCAGTGACAGCAATTCCATCCATCCCTGTTCCTGTCCCCATTGTGGGACTGTGATTCAGCCACTAGATGGGGAGGAAGCAGTTCCATTCCTGCAAAGTGCTGTTCAGATTGGCAAAGGCTCTGTTTTGGCACAGACATTGCAAAGTCAGAGTTAACACTTGACTACAAGAATTAAGGAAATGATGAATAATGATATTGAGCAGAAAGTGTGGCTGAGCAGTGATTACAGAAAACAAGGAATGTATAAAAATATTGTGATGTTTAAAGGATATAAAAAATGAAAGCATTTTTCCATGTTATTGTTACGACCCAACCCTGAAGGTGAGAGTGACCCAGGCTCTTGTTAATAGATCTCTTGGGGTCAGATTTGAGTGAAATGACACTGAATGATCAATGTTTATATATACGTATATGGCAGATTTCTTTTAAAACACTTTGGTGGCAATGGAAAGAAGATATGTAGCCATTTTGGTTATTATCTGTAGCAATGAGGCAATATAAAAGTATAAAGATATCACTTAGGAAAATGTATGAGGAAAAGAAAGCAAAAGAAAGAAAGATGAAGAGCAGATGGTGGAGAGGAAGGGTCTCACCACCAGTGATATCCTTCCACTGATGGGACATGATTGCTGCAATTTCTGTGTGGGTTGGTCAGAGGGATGGTCACAGTTTTGATCCACCAGGGGAGGGGACAGCCCATGAAACACAGAGTTCTGTGGGTTAATAGAGCTGGAACACCCAGGTACCTTCCCTGGTGGGGAGTCCTCTGGTAGAAGGCCCAAGAAATGAGTCTGGGGGTGCCTCAGGGGTCTTTGATGGTTTCTGATCCTTTCTAAGACACGACACCTGCCTTTCACGCCAGCCCAGCTGGGTCAGTTGTGCCCCATCTGAAGGGATCAAAACCTTCAGCCCTGCACATGAATGTCCCAGCATGTCCCCTGTGGGAGGGTTTTACACCTGAACCGGTTGTACAAGGGAGGACATTGCCCTGATTATCCCATCTTGGTGGGTCTGCTTTCCTTATCCTCACATCTTCCTTGCCTGGCTCAAAAGAAGGTTGGTTTGTGTGGCCACCTTCTGGCAGTGGGTGCTCCCCACCCCGACCCGGGGCTGTTCTTATGCAGGTCAGAGGTTTTGCCACCACATCCCCAAAATCTCTCCTCCTGCCCTTTGGCTGAGGGGTGCAAACCTGAGCTCAGCAAAGCTCCAGCCCATAGTTTGAGTCACTAAGTCAGCACTGCAGTCCCTCATAGTCAGAGCTGCATGTACAGCTTGGGAATTAGGCATGGCATGTTAAAGGAGGAACCACAGGCTGTCAGTGGTAAATATTACCAGCATAAAAGGAAAAATCTACCCAAGTCTTATCAAAACAAAATTGGGCAGGGTGAAAGGAAACCATGTCATAAAGATCCACTTTGCTTTGGGACAGAGGTGAACATGAAGACTAAATTCTTAGGAGGGTTGAACTTTTTTTGTTGTTGGGCTCTAAGGGAATGGACACATAATCTAAGTTATTCTAGAAAAATAAACCATTCTGCAAGCTGTTCAAAGTAAGCCCTTGACTCCACTTAAAACAGGGACAGAACAGCCCCAGAAGAGGTGAGAGAAACTTGGAACAGTGCTGCTCTTTGAAGGCAGCAGAGTGTGTGCAGTGTGAATTTCCCCCCTGTGTGGTCTAAAATGGTTTGACTCTCACATTTTCAAACATCAGTCCAGCACTGCATCAAAAGAACTGTACCACTGGCAGCTGTTACTGAAGAGACACATTTTTTATGTGGAGCTCGTGTCACTGAAGGCAAAGAAAATGTTTTTAAGACACCTAGTTCTTTAAAAAGAGGGAAAAAAGTCTCAGTGGAAAGGTATGTACCTGATAATAGCTGTAATGTCAGTGTATCTCAGCATTTGAAAATCTAATAGCTTAAAATCCACCTGATGAGGTTGCCAAGTGAAGTATACAACAAATTATATTATGGAACAGAGGTGTCTTGTGCTGCCTGTTCACTGTGGGTCCATTTCTTGCAGTATAAGGTTGAACTCCGGGAATTCAGGGCATGTGATGGTTCCCAGCAGACAATTGGGATTTTCACTCTGAACTGTGTCTAGTTATCAACCAAATGTCTGCACGTGGCCTGTCCAACCTGGCATTCTGCCCCAGGAGCTCTCGGTGGCCCCGTCTGTTGGCTGGAGTTCATTTAATTGCCCCAGTGCTCTGGTCAACCTGTGTTTCTCCAAAGAAATCATGAGTGGTGGCTTCCCAGACATCCTGCCTTACACTCCTACCCAAACCTGACCAGAGGTTCTGGCACAAGTGTGGACATTCAGCTATTCCTCTCTGGATATCCGTTCTCAGGGAGCAGCAGTGCTGAAATTGCCTCTCCAAGCAGAGGGCACAACAGGAGCCCAACGTGGGGGGAAGTACTAGTTCTGGGAGTAACAACTGTAACTCTGAAGAGAGCCAGAGCAATAATAAACAAGTGGGAAGAGTGAAGAGAGGAGCGAGTAAAAGCATGACAAAAGATCACCCTGCTGGGGACTGGGGGTCGTGACTCGTGTGGAATGACATTTTCCATTGACTTGTTCAGATATACACAGAGGCTGGAAATGCAGTTGGGAATGGTTACACTGAGCCAGGAGCATCTCTGAGGATTCACCTGTAGAAAATGCAAAGTGGTCTTACCTCAGCAAGCCTCACTCAGCCACCACATCTGATGCGTTTATGGCATTCCAAAAGAAGCTGCAGACAGAGCTCAAGTGCAATTGCAGCTGGGCTTTGGCAGCTGCAGAAATACGTGTGTAGCTGTAATGTACTCAGGGCACAGACAGGATCCAGGCAACAGGGAGGGGACAGCTCTGCTGGAATTTCTGTGTTACTTGCTGTCTGGACTAGGAGGTCGACTTGAAAAGTGGCTGCTTTTCTCCTTGCTCAGCATCAGAATAAGTGGCGCTGGAATTCTTCTGTAACATCACCAGGATAAATTTGGACCAGGCTAATTAGTTTTATGTTGGCGCAAATAAGGCATAACACAATTGAAAGTATATCTGCTACACTGGATTTGGGATAGAAGTCAGATTAGGAGGCAATGAAACACTGTACTAGAACGAACAATTAGAAATTATAGCACAGGCTTCTTCCTGTCTCTGTGCTGTAGGAAACTTGTTTCTCTGTGAAATGCAGGGGCTCTGAGGGGATGTCTGAGATGCAGTTTTGTAACCTCCCCTTTACCTCTGCTGACAATGCACCAATCCTTTCAGGATTCTTTGACACAAGTTCAATTAGTGCTGTTTCATCCCCAAACGTGGAGGGGATGATATTTCTGTGAGACTGCCAGGACATGGCTCACATGGCTCACAAAGGCCCCAGAAAACACAGCTATATAATGTGTTTGATAAATGCTACACTGCTTGGAACAGCTGTGACAGCAAGTTTGGGTTTAGGGAGTTTGAAATACCACGCTGCCATCACTTACCAGAATTTCTCCAGACAAAAAAGTGAGCATCTTTAAATCAGCCTGTGAATTTCAAACAGAAAGATCTGATCTCAAATACATGCACTCACATGCAACACACCTGCAGATTACAGACCCAAAGCGAGGTCTTCAGTGACTGGAAAGGTGCATTTTGTTGCTCTTGAGAAAGAAGGGCAACTTTCCAGTGTTTCAGAGCTGTGCACCTCCCCTGACTAGTGCAGGGAGGACACAAATGACCCCTTTTGTGCAGTCAAATGGAGCAGATGAGAAGAGTGACCCCAGGCATTCTGCCATCACAAGAAAAAAGGGGAGAATGCAAAATGCTGGTTTTTAGAAAAACTAGGCCCACTGGAATTACTCAGTGTAATCTCACCAGAGGTGCCTGAATTGGCTCTCCATGACAGATGGAAGTCTCTCCTGTCCCTGTGGTGATATTATGGTTTTGTGGATTCTTTCTCAGACACAGAAATCCTCATAAGAGGTAAACGAAAACAATAGCAATGTAATAATTTTTCATCGAAGCTTATCCATTTCTTGTTTTCACTGAGTGATTCCGAATTTGAAGGTACACCAGCTGTAATTTCATTGCTAATTTGTGGATCCTCCTTATGTCCAGCTCCAACAAGAACTTCTTGTTGCAGTACAAGTCAAAGAAAGATGCTGGACACTTGAGGTAGTGAGGTCAATAGAAGTTTTTCTTAAATGAGTGTTTCTTTCTTTGGAGGGGGACTCCCCTGGGCTAGACTTGCACAGAAGAGTAACCCAGGTCTATGCAGATAACGTGACAATATTTGTATTCTGTACAGAGTCCGTAAATACATAAATATTTCTGTCTGCAATTGCAAGCAAATAGGGTCCATAGGAGCAGACAGAACGTTTTCAGGGCTCTGCTGTGCTTCCTTGTTTACTTATTTATGTTCAGAGAAAGGAAGTGGCGAGGCTGACTGGCTGCAGCCTTTCTGAGAAGAGACCATTTTGTGTCAGAGGAAGCAGCATCTCTCTGGCACGTCCTGACAAGGGAGCCCTGCGTTGGAAAGAGCAGCTCTTGGGCCAGGAATTGCTGGGCAGGCTGGAAGTGGCCACCCAGAGGAGATCCATGGCTCTTCCATTGATGGCACTGCTATGAAAGCTCTCCAGGCACGCTGAGGAGAAAGCTCACCATGGACCTGCGGAACGTTCCCTACCGCTCCGACGTGCTCGCCTGGAACCCAGATGACTTGGCAGAATATTTTAGGATGGTGAGTTTAACCATGGTTTGTCTTCCTGTGGTGGAGGGGGGCAAAGTGCTGTCAGGTTGGTTGTGCCAGATTTAGGGGTTTGGTGACGGGCAAAGCTTGCTGCAAAATGAAAAGCAAAACCGCAGTCAAATGAGAAGCTGAGCTAAACTGCTCAGTGAAATCCATAAATGAATCTCCAAAGGGATTTTTGGAATTTGGGTTTTTGAATTGGGTGTAAGAGAACCTGATGGCTTTCCAGAGAAAATAAACACTTTACAGCTACTTTATTACCTGTTGATATAACACACATTAGCGGCTGTGGAAGGCATTAAGGTGTGAAGATTGTAAGTTTTCTGTGTCACTCTCAATGGTTTTCAGAAGAGAGATTTTTCTTTCCAAATTGCTCGGTGTCACAAATGAACCCTTGGTTGTCTTTGGCAGCCACATCCCTAGACCTGGAACACTTTGGGCTTCATTTGGAAATCACACAAAGTTCACTTCTCCAACGGCTCCTGTAACTTCAAGAGAGTTTTATCTGGGGATTTGAGGCAAGTTTGATACTAGAATGCAAAAGTAGCTAATAAAGGCAAGCCGATTAAACACAGAGAAGTAAAACTGCCAGCTACTTACAAGCCCCTAATTTTAGTGTGCAGGGCTTGGTGGCACAGGAAAGTGAAACCAAACACTGGAGATGGAACAGATGAGATCACTATCAACAGGTTAACTTCAGACAAACATGACAAACATTACAACACTGGTGTAGGGGGTTTGGATCCCCATTTCCACGAAATTGAGGAGGGAAATGGCTTCCTGAAAGGGCTGATAGTGACACTCCGAACAGCGATAAAAGGGCTAACTGTGAGGTCTGCCATAACTGAATGGACTTGAGGGCATTCATTGTTTAGTATTTGCCTTCTACTGATTGAGATGCCCCCCAGGATAGGGGTAATCTTGGCCTTCTGCACTTGGAGAGGTGAATCAGGGCTAAAGCTGCTTTAAATCACCCAAGAAATCTGTGCAAGACGATGGATGTCAGCCTAAGTCAGGCAGTTCTGGGCACCTGCCCTAAGTGACCAGATCATCTCTCCCCCTAAACTCCTACAAGTTCCTTCACACATATCACTAAAGGGCTCTTCAAAGTCCAGGATTCAACTCTGTGTGGGATAAGCATTTTTTTCTCCTTCTGAAATAAGCTCATTGTGGAATAGCATTCAAAGGACAATCACACTCGAATTTCCTGTCACTGAGGTGATTTACTCATGACACAGGGTAAGGTTTTCATCAGTTCACTGCTGGCTTACACCTTCATGTGAGCAAAATTCAGCCAGCACACACACTGAGGTAACAACATATTTATTATGTACCAATATTGTGGTCTATCACAGCATGAATAAGGTCCTCACTTTCTGTCAAATACAGATCCTTCCTACTTATCAATAATAACATCTCACTCATGATTCTAGGTGTGCCACAGGGTTTTTTTCTAATAGCTAGCCAGTATTTTTTTATTAATGACTGTAAGAGTGAGGTTAACTCTCAGTCACACTGATGTGTTCTACCAAGTAGTGCAGTTTTGCCCTCTGCTCATCTTGTGCTGGCAATGCCACGATAGTGCCCACTGTATGAAAGAAATTATTCACAGGTTTAAGTCCTCAGTCTGCACAGAAGTCTTAATCTGGATCCTAAAATATTCAGCAGAGTTAGGTCTGTTTCTGCATAGGAATAACTGAAGGTGGCTCCTAAAAGTATTCCCTCTGCTGTTCAGGTGTTTTCAGGATCCATTCTCATACCAAGTTACAAGATTACTCCTTAAAAAGAAAACAATGGGACAGAAGTATGAAAGGACAATGCTCCCTATAAGATGTTCTCTGCTTTAGGGGAATTAACCCAGCAGCACAGGATCATTTGTCTGCATAACTTTCACTGACTAAAGTTTTAGGCAGGACAAGAGCCTTTCTTTTGTCTCCAAGAATCACT
>JAWMRC010000026.1:3245257-3271382 GCA_035584755.1 Thripadectes ignobilis
ATCATTTGTCTGCATAACTTTCACTGACTAAAGTTTTAGGCAGGACAAGAGCCTTTCTTTTGTCTCCAAGAATCACTTTGTCTGCTCTTTGGGTTCCTTCTTATAAGGACCTGATCAGCTTGAGACAGAAAAATGCATTCTAGCCAGATCGAAAATATGAGTTGTGTTCTGACATAATGCTATTACTGTTCAAATAAAAAACCCCAATAAATCAAAAGACTTCTAGTGGAAATGTTTTAAAATCATGTCTTGCTACGTAATCAACCTGTACATGACCAGCTTCTAAAATGCCCTCTTCTTAAATGCTGAAACATAACACTGTGGAAAAGCTTTCCAAATATTATAGAGAATTTCCGGGATTGACAAGTGGGATTTCCATCCAGAAGAGGAAGCTTTCTGATCAAAGCAGTGAATTCTGTGCCTGGGATCGGGGCTTGAGTATTCCAGGTTTTTGCTGTATTTCCTGTTGGCTGCAACTGTTCATCCCAAGCAGTACCAAAATGATCCATTCTCCAAGTATTTCTTTGGGTGAAATGGTTGGGAAATGTGAGGAATTCCATGTTCCTAAATGGCTGGAAATCCTCAAGTCCAGTGAAGAATCTCTGTCATAAAAATCCAAGTTTATGGAACCAAAGGAGCCATTCAAACAGACCAGAGCTTACAAAAGGGTAACTTGAAGCATCTATTCAAAACTAACCACAAATTTCGGTGCCTTAATCGATTCTTATAATTAAGGGTGCACTAATCATCTTCTTTTCACTGACAGTTAAAGTACAAGGACTGTGAGAAAGTCGTGAGAAAGCACAGCATAAATGGACAAAGGTTTTTGGTAAGTGGAGTTGTAAAATTGCTCCCTGTAAAATTCCAGTCAGGTGACTGTTTTGTCTCCTCCTTATTTAGCTCTGGCAGATACAGAGCTCTTGTTTCCTGGGTGGTTACTGAGGTGTAAGTTTGGGAAGGAAATTTCTTTGCTAGGATCAGACATCTTTAAATATGAAATGCTGGGGCCCCAAACATGCTGTTCCATTTGCAGATTTTTAGTACCTTTTAAACTGACAGGGAGATTTTATAGCCATAACTTTGTCTTGGATTCATCTCTTCCTTTATTGGAAGTTCTTGTTTTCGAATACTATCTACAGAAACCCCACATTTATTAGTTGTCCTCCCACACTAAAGAAAAGACAGCCCTGCTCAGAATGACTGGCCTTCCATTGTAACCACTCTTTCATTCCTCTGTAGATAAAATTAGATTTCTTTTGTAGCAAGGCACAAAGTCAGTGAAGTTTAAGAGCACCAAACGCAGCAAGCAAAGTCCCTGGGGGTTTAACTCAACATTGTTCCACTGTGAATAAATGTGGAATTAGAAACTTCTCACTGGTGCCAGTAAAAAAGACAGCAAGAACCAGACTGTCATCCATGTTCCAAAGAGCTCATGGTTAACTGAACAAAACACTAAATGAGCTAAATCCAAAGTTTTCATAATGCCTGAAGCTGCACATGCTGGAAGAAGGGAGGGGGTGACTCTCTCAGGAGCATCAGCAAAACTCTCACAGCACTCCCAGTCAGGAGTGATCCCAATCCAATTGCTGTGTGATGGTGGAAGGGAGAAGAAAACTGTCCCTCCTCCCCATCCCAGTTTCTGGAAAGATTTTCTCTGGGCTGCCAAGGCTGCCCTGAATTCCAAGGAGTTTTCCAGTTACATGTCTGCTAGAATATGGGATTTTATGTATCCTGTGATGCTACAGATCAGGTTCTTAGAATGAAGCTCCAGCCAGTGGTTCTCTATTTTAAAATGTACAATTTTACCCTGAAACTTTGCTCTCATGCACAACTTGGCCTAATTGCACCGTGCAGACATGAAGGAATTCAATATATGTGCTTCCAAAATCACTTAAATATCACAGGAATGGGATTTAAAGAATTCTGATATGCAAATTTCTGTAAGTCTCATGGTGTTCCATGGACGATTTTGTGATATCTACCATGTGTTTCCTTTCCAGAATATGTCTGAAAATGACATCCAGAAATTTCCCAAACTCAGAGTGCCGTAAGTAAAGCCAAACAACTTTGATATTAAACCCTATTCTAGTTGGTTTGCAGTGAAAACTTGTAGGAAATATGGGGCAAATGATTGGCAAATGATTGGTCAGAGATGTGTTTATTGGAGTGTCTGGAGAGGAAATAAGAATATTCCCAAATAAAAGGAGTGTTGCCATGCCTCCTCAAGCACAGTGATCCCAAACAACAGGGGTTTCTGGGGGATGGTCAAAAGAACTCATGCATGAATTCTGTGACTGACAGCAACTACACAGAGGATGAACTTTTTTGAAAGCATTACCTTTGAAGAATGATTTAACTGTTCATTACTTGCCTGGTGACTTGAACTCAAAGGCCAAAAACACAAGTCAGGCGTGTCCAAAAGAGTTGAGGGGTTCCAGCCGTTTTCATCATGTGCTTTTGCTTTAGGTAGGTGTTAAGATAAATCAGTCTGGAACACCTGATTTGGTGTTAAATAACTTTCCTTGGCTTCGTTAGGCCTTGAGAAAGTTTCCAGTTCCTGTGAACAGAATGTCACAGAAGTTACTAAAGGGAGAACAAGAATCTTAGAAAGGCAAAACTCGCTCTCAGAGAAGCTGCCTGCTTCCAATATCTCAGGGTGAAATATTAAGGATTTTGTTTTGCCATGAGTTCTCTGCTACATATTTTAACTGGAGGTTGGAAGGTTCCTAAACATGGAGCTCTTCATGGTCTCCTAAACAAAGCAAGGAGGGGGGAAAAAGAGAGAATTCAAGCTTTTCCAACTTAGCTGTCTCTGTTCCTCATTTTGGATCAGATATGGAAGGACTTGAACTTGAAAGCCTCAAACATGACGTGTTTCTTAAAATCACATCTCTATTTTCACACAATAAATGCCCCAATAGCAGGGATTGGATGAGTTGGGAAGGGGGTCCAGATGTTATTAATAAAGGATGTCCTGATATCTCAGGATTTTTGAACTCACTGCAATTAAAAGCAACATTGAACAATGTTACTGATATTGAGAGACAAGATTGTCTTGGAAAAACCTCACTACTTTACTCTGCTGTAAAACACATTACTAGTAATTCTGTGATAATTTGTCCCTCCTTCACAGTCCTTTGGCAAAACTTCCTTGTGTTCTCATTGTTTGAGCTTATCATTTTGAGAACGTGTGGTGATTTCCTTTCATAGTCGTGAGTCAGAAGTGCTCAGTGGTTGTTCCAATAATCACACACATGCAAGAGATATTAATGCCAGAGGGGAAAATGAAATCTAACGATGTGGAGTTGCTCCCATCTCCTCACCCAACCTACTGATATCCCACCAATGCTTTGAAAACTTGATTTTCGCAGTCCACTTGCCTTGTAATACCCTAAGAGAAAGTGAGCAGCCTTTTCTACTCAGGTCTTTTGGGTTTCTCAATGAGAACCTGAAAGAGCAAGAGCTTTAAAAGGAAAGTGAAGGTTGGTGCACAGCTTGAGGAACTGAATAAATAAGTAAATAATGAAATCTGAATGAAAAGACCTGGAAGTAAGGCCCCTGTTCTCAGATTTCTCCACACTTACAAACAAGGAAAAAAATGCACTAAAATATTGTGAATATACATGCAAAAAGGTTGGTGGTGTGTGGGGTCCTCCACATAAAGCCACTGTTTAAAACAAGAATTTAGAGCTTTAATAGGGAAGAGAACTGGTTCCCATTAAAACAACAACAAGGAAAACACACAAACAAACAAAAACAATCCAAAAGGGAAAAAAAACCCAACGAACCAAAACCCCAGGATAGAGTTAATGATTAGAAGAACCTGTCATTTTTTTAATGATGAATTTCATTAGTCCAGAACCTCCCCCTTCTTCCCCAAACACAAAGTGCTCGCTGTTGACTTCAATTAGAACACGCTCACAGTTTTCTTTTCTATCGTAACACAAACCTCACCCAGTGGGAAGGGTTTTTCTACAAGCTGGAAGACACGTGAGCATATTGTAGTGCCTGATATTGAACAGCAGTGCTGAAATCTGAGCATATTCTGTAAAAAAGCTTAATTTAAACAGCAAGTCTTGCTCTCCCAGCATCGAGCTGAATAGAAGGACCCGGGACACGAGAGGTTGTTGCCCAGTAAGCTGAGCAGGGCTGTGCTGAGCTGCAGGGATGGGAACAGAACCCAGCCCTGCAACCATAGAAGGTTTGCAAACCACAACCTCCATCTGCACAGACCTCCTGGGCTGGCTGGGTGGCTTTGAGAGACACAAATGTTCGAGCAAAACTGCTGCTGGGGTCCTGAGCATAATAACTGTGTCCTTGTCTGGGGATGCTGCTGGGGCTTGGAAGGAGACGAAGGAGAAAAGACTTGTCATTACACTGTGCTAGAGCATTTCCTGAAACTAATTAAATAACTCCACAATCTTCTGTTATTACTAACAGAATTAGCCTTTTGGAATTTTACCTCCCCCAGCTCTGTTATGGGTGCACATCTTCGTAAAACTTCTGGCTGTTTTTTAAAGAGAAAACAAAATTCTTAAGCGCCGTTTTGAAAAGGAAAATGCTTCTTAAAGTGTTGAGAACTCTCCAGTGAAAGGGCTGAGCTCTTTCTATAAAACTTGGCTTAAAAGGTTTAATACCAGTATTAATAATAAATTAATAAAAGTATTAATACCAGTAGGTTAAGAGCCACACAAACAGCACCCTGTCCTGAAAGAGTAAGAGGTACAAGTGGCACACAGGGAAGCAATATGGTCTATTTTACACAGAGCAGACACTGACTATCTGTCTAAAGCCCTAAAGGGAACTCAGACTTAATCATGAGTCTGTTACTAACATTTTGATAATAAATCTAATATAAGAAGAGGCCAATGTACAGCTTAAGAGACACATGGAGTTTTCCTATTGCTCATTGACACTGTTGGCAGTCACAGAAGGCCAAAAAGGTTTAGGCTTGTGGATAATAAGTGTGAGTCTTGAGAAATATTTTAAAGCTCATTCAGCATTTAACAGAATGTGCCTTAATGTGATCAGAATTAATGAACAAGAAAAGCCAAAGATCTCCTTAAAAATAGTGCTATCAATTATGATATAAACCATCATATAAACACTGAAGTTAGTCTTTGCCACTCCTATTGTTTCCTACCCTGAGAGAAAAGATTTCCAGGTCATCAGTAAGTCAGGGTAGTTGATCCCTTTGACTATTCAGTGTCATGTTGCTGGCAAACCTGAGATTTGAGATTTTCAGCCTTGGTCAGAAAGATATAGCCCATGGCACTTAAAACTGTATCCCATGGCACTTAAAACTGTATCCCATAGGACTCTAAAATATATCCCATTGTTCAAAATATATCCCATAGCTCAAAACATATCCCATAGCACTCGGGAAGCTTTCCAGTGCCAGGAAGAGCATCACTGCATCACTGAGTGAGCTGAGTTCTGAATGGGGCACATTCAGAGCCCCCAGACACTGCCCAGCCTGGAAGTTTTTCCCCTTCCAGAAGAGTCAAAGTGCAAACCAAATCACTCCAAAAGCTGCTCTGCCCTTCTGTTTTGGGGCAGGGGGGCTGTGGGTGCACCAACACTGCTCGGCTGGGGTGCTGGAGGTTGGTGGGAGCTTTAGGGCACAGCTGGTACCCAGTCAGTTCTAAAGCCAGGGGAACACATTGCACCAGCCCAACAGACCCTTCTCAAAAGCCCAAACAAGGACTTTATCACCAACTGTGCAACTTCCCAGCCCTAGAGGACTTTGTTTTCCATGTGTCCTACCCAGGTGAAATCCTTTACACCCCTGGGGTGGATCCTCCTCATGACACCAGTATGTGCAGTGAAGTGCACAAAAGCCATTTTTGGAGTGCTGCTCTGGGGGCTGCTTGTGTGGGTTTTTAAAATTTCAACTTCCTGCCAGTTTTAAGATTAGCAACTGGTGGAGGAGGCAGAAAGAGAAAGAGAAGTCTGAGTAACATTTTCTGCAAGGGCTGTTGCCTTATCCTCTCCTCTCCTGCACTCCCCAGCTCGGAGAGCAGTGTGGTTTTGGTACTTCCTTCCTCACATGGCGACACACTCAGTGCCCCAACCTCCAGTGATAACATTACTTGTAAAGTGGCACCCTCCTAACATTTGCTCCCTTCTAATAACCCCTCTGAGCCATTGCTTGGGAGCATTCCAGACAGCCTTGCAGGAAAGGTTAGATGTTGTATTTGAAGCATCAAATGAGGAATTGTTTTAAAATGGGCGAGTTCTTCCTGCCAGTTTTCCCTCAAAACCCAGTTGTAGCCAACGCATTTTTAGTCCAGAAATCTTCTAAACACTCAGGTCTCATTCACACCCAGGGAAGTCTGAACTAAAAGCATTACTGGCTTGAAAAAAGTATTATGAAAGATCCTTGCTCTACCTCTTCTACAAGAGAGAATAAGCCTCACACAAGTTCCATAATCCCCTCCTTGCCCAAAGCACACAGGGCACTGCTCAGCCCCCAGCATTTCCTGCTGTCTCACACAGAATTTATTATTCACACAGCAACTTCCTCCTGCCCTGCAGCAGGAGGAAATCCCTGGTGCACAGCAGTGTTGGTTCCATGGGAAGGAAGAGCCCCGTGTCTATAACTCAGCATTTTTCTTGCTTTGTACAATTTTCTTGGGTGACAATGTCAGACTGAGACAGCTGTAACCCTTCTGAAATCATTGGCACCTCTGTTTGAAAAGGGCTGAGTATGACAACATTGTCCTCACATCAGAAAATTGCAAATGCTTGAAAAAGAAAACCCAAATTATATTCTTTCTCTGTGTTTGTCTTTTCCTGCTTGGATCCCTGAGTTCATATCCATAACTTCACATCACCCATCTTCCTCCTCTTCTGCTCACCCTGAAATCGCTTGGGTTTCTTGCCTTGTTTTTAATATTAAGTGGCTTGAAATCTTGTCTTCCTCCAGTCCCAGCCCAGAGGAGCAGTTAGACATGAAAGATGCACAAATTAGGTCATTTGGAAAAAAACCCAGGGCATTGTTATTGCTGAGCAGCAGAAAAAAGACATGAAAGGAGATGAAAAACCAAACAGAGTGGAAATTGCCCTACCACAAACAAATATTTTCCCATGTTGATATGAGGTTTCATTGACCCAATCTGAGCTATGTGGGAAGGAATTCTACATTAACAATAAAGTTTGGATTTTACAGCATTCATGATGTGAGACACACAGGTTAAGTTCCTGATCTCTTTCATACTACTTTTATTTCCACAATTACTCTCTTTGACAGACCTAAATCATTCTTGTTTTCACCAGTTGGATGTAAACAATTTGCTTTGGTTGCCACAGGACTTTCTCGGTCCAGAAACAAAGAGAATTGAGAATCAGACCGTGGCTTATCCTAAGCTTTCTTTGAAGGAAAAGAATCCTAGGGGAAAACTCCTTCTCTGGCAGAGCAGGATTGTGCTACAGTGCAACTTTGCAATCAGATGTTAAATTCAAGGTTCTTAGGAGTTACCACATTTAATTTCGTAAATATTGATGGAAAGCAGCTAAGAAAATGACTTGGTTGCTTTGACAAGGGGCAAGCTTGAAGAAGTGTTTTTTTAAACTCTCTCTGTTTTTCTTTTGAATAGAATTGTAAGTAAATTAAGTCAAGATATAAACAAAAATGAAGGGAGGCTCTCCTTCCTTCCAAAATGGTAAGTAAAATAATTCAGTTTTCTTTTTTTAAGCTACCAGATGGATCTTTTCTGGGCTGTTTTCCATTTGAGCACTGTGTTACAGAGGGAAATTATTTAAAATAAAGCTCTGTTTTGCTGCTATCAGCTGTTAAGAAAAGCAAATCCTGAGCCTGTGAATATCTCCGATATTTCTGCTATGTCCAGAACCACGTAACATTTAATTTTCCACCTGGGCACATTAATCTTTGGGAATGCTTTGGAGCCTCCAAAGTCCAGGCACATAGGATTGCACTAATAAATCATCATTAATGCATTTCACAGCCTAGACATCATTACACTTTTGAATTCTTAATGGCATGTCATTGGATGTATAATTCCTGCAATGGAAAAAGAGCAAATATTGCAGAAACTTTTCATGTGAAAAGAGCAGGTTTTGTTCCTCCACAGTGAAAACACTAGTCCACTCTACAGAATACAGTTCTGCATCATTTGATAACATGATTTTACACCTTTCCATTGATGGGAATGGAAAGCCATACAACTATTTTGCAGCATTACAAATATTTATGAACTTGACTTTCAACAGCTTGATCTGAATTAGTAAGGAAAGGTTTTACTTATTAGTAAGTAAATGTGTTTCCTGAGTCCCTTTTCAGTTTAGATTACACTAGGATGCTGTATATGGAATATGAAGTCATGTGGTTTGGGCATTTTGGAGAGTTAAACTCATCTAGATAAGCTCCATTCTGCTGTTACAGCCAAATGTTATCATGATAAAAGCATCAAACATTGGAGAATTGCAAATGGAAGGAATTTATTTCTTTGTATCTTTGTTGTAGGGCCCAAACGCAAAAAACTCCTGAGAATCCAGGTAAGTGTATTGCACTGGCAATACCCTCTACCAACAAAATGTTTAAAAGTATTAAAATATTAAGTTGATACTTGCAGGGCAGAGTCACTTAAGGGGAGAGGGGATGGGAACCAAAAATCCAAAACAAGAAATGAAAATATGAGAGGATAAAGAAGTTTCAGGAAAGACAATAGTAAATACAGGAGAATACGTAAGAAAAAGTGGTTTTAAAAGGAAAAGATGATGAAGGAAGGCAAGAGCTGAGACATTGCCATGAGAATCCCAGGCTGTCCTTATCCCAAAGCACAGCATCAGTGTTCATCTGTTCTGTTCCAAGCCCTGTGCCCCTGCCCTTGCCCCTGGCAGCAGAGTGTGTCAGAGAGGCAGGCTGAAAGGAAAATCCCTTCTCTTATGGGAGCTAAGACAGTCTTCAGTGAAGAGAACAGAAGCCTGGGCTCCTTCTGAAAGCATTTTGGTTCAAATTATATTTAAGGCTGGAAGTGTGGGACACAAATCACCTCCTACCAGGGGAGCTTTGGAGTCACAGTGTTGTTCCCAGCAGCTCTGGGGCTGCTTTGGAAACACCACTTGCTCCTGTGATGTTGCATTGAGGGTCACAACTCCCCTGGCATTCCTTGTGTCCTTTTTAGACAGGTTTTTGTTGGACAGAGCTGTGCCCACTGAGACCCCTGTGGTTGTGTTTCTCTCCCCAGGGTACTGCCAGGACGACGGGGGCTGGTCTTCCTTTGTGAGTATTGGGACTAAAACCCCTCTGGTTCAGTGGATTGTGTGTTCAGGGCCCACACAACCTCACCTGGGTTCCATGTACCTACTCCAAACTCTTAAAGAAGGGGCCAGTAAATGAAACATTGCTAGGTTTTTCAAGGGCAAATTGTTGGCATTTTATTCCTTAGAATCCACTTGCTGAAGAATAACTTTTTTAAAGCTAAGTTCCTTTTTGGCTTGGAAACATCATCACACCTCAGCTGCTGAGCTCTGGGTTTCTGAAGATCTCTGAAGTCAACCAGTGCTAATGGGTTTTTTAAAAAACAAAAACGGAGAGGCACTTAAAAAAACCCAACCAACAAACAATTGTTACTGAGTTCACAGGAGATTTGCTGGTGTTTTAGGGGCACAGAAGATAAAAGTTGCCACCTGCAGAGCCCTTGGGCTCTGTGCCACTACAGAGGGCTCTGGAAAGCTCAGCCAAGGCACCCACGACAAGTGTTTTTCCCTGGTGGCCACACTGGCACCGTGACCTTCCAAGGTCCTGCAGGTCCCGGGGAGCTGCTTTGGGTCTGCTCCATGGAGGACCCCAAAACCCAAACCGAAGAGCTCATTTTTCCTGAGGTGTTTTCCAGAGGTTGGATGGCCCAGGGTGTGTCCTGGGAGCACTGGGTGGTTTGCTGGTGCCTTGTCTGTGCCCAAAAAAAAGGTCCTGTGCACTTCAGTGAGCTTTCACCTTCTGCTGACCTTCCTAGACACTGGTGTAAATGATACTTGGTTCCTTTCAGAGCCTCCTACATTAGTGTAATGTTGCCTCCTTTCCCGGTTTTGTTTCAAAGGAATTTTTGGGCTCAGAATGGTTGTGAAAACTTGAGATTCCCCAGAGTGAAAAATAGCCCAGGGAAGGGCCACGAGGAGACTGCCCTGGGTGGTTCAGTGGTCTCTTAGAGCACCCACTTTCATGCTCCTTTGGCAGGATGATGATGATGATGATGATGATGACTATGAAACCCCTGATGAAGACCAGGACAAGGAAGAGGAGGCTGACTATGAATCCCCCACAGAAGACCCCGAGGAAGCAGAACATGACAGTGATGGCTACGAGCCCCCTCCCTCCAACAATGATGAAGCACATCACAATGTCATCTTTCCTGCCAAGTCCCTTCCAAGCAACACAGATTATATAGGTAATTTCTGAAAACTCAGTGCTATTAATAATTTGTAAGTTTTGTTTTCAGGCAATATCAGCCACATTGTAGGTAATGGAATAGAGGAGGTTTTATAGGAGGTGCAAACCTGCCTTGGAGGAGTCCCCAGCACAGGAATAGAAGACCCTGTGACTCCCAACACAGCTCTGATCATAAAACCATTGCCAAGCAGATCCTACAGCAAAGTCTTTATGAGATATTAACTTTAGTGTCCAAGTTCTTGCAAGGGCTCTTGGTCATAAAGATCCAATGAGCATTAACTAACGAAACATTGCAGTTGTTTAGTTTGGGATTTTTGGTTTTTCTTTAGACAGACCTACAACAACCAGATCTTCACACCAGCCTCCATTGCCACCCCAGCGACCCGGCCCATCCCCAGGACCAGCCCACTTTGGGGGAAGAGGTGCCTCTGTATGTTCCTTTCTTAATGTTTTACCTATTTCCTATGCCAGTAACTTCTTAGAAGTCCAAGTGTAATGCCATTTTTAATCAACTACTGTATGTAAAGGGAGACTTTCAGCCATCAGAATAGATTTGAACTCCTTTAGAGGGTGACCATTTTTTCAAGGAACCATTAAATTTCATGGGACAAATATATTTCATTATTTCATATTACTTGGCTGTTTCCTACACTGGAAATTCACACCTACTTGTGAATGCCCCTAACATATAAATTATGTGTTTGTAAGGATGTCTCTCTGTTTCTGTAGTGGTATTTGTAAATCTAAGTCTTTCCAAGCTATACTTCCAGCAGCTCTTCAATTGAATTAAGACCACATAAAAGTGGAGAGACTTATAATGAGAACTTTGATGACCCAGACTTTTTAATTTGTGGTTTTTCTGCTGGGAAGACTCCAAAACTGAAAGCTCTTATGCTGTTGACAACTGGCACTATAACAGGTTCAAAGTTTGCCATAAGAGATGTACATTAGACCTGCCACGTAAAGGTAATTTTAGGATGTGATAGAGGGACTTTTGTTCTGCCCCATAGTACATATGTAGAAAACACAGAAGACTATTGGGTGCTCTGAGTTCTCAAAACTCTCCTAAATTGAGGCTAAGAATGATGATGTCTGGAAAAATCCAGGTTTAGCTGCTGACACCGAAGTGCTGTTTGGCCCCAGCTCTCCCAGTCCCAGAGGCCAGTCCTTCCTGCCCTGCCTCAGGCAGTAGCACAGATTAATTCCATATTTCTCACCTTCAGATGTGCAGCCACCAATTTCAATACATTTACAAAAGTCACCCCTGCATTGAAGGGGCAAAGATACAACAGGAGGGTGTTGCAGCTCCCGTTCCTTTGGCCATACACACACATTTCCCAATCCCTCTGGAGCATTCCCTGTGAGACAGAAGAGGTGGAGGCAATCCTTTATCCAACAAAAGCCAGGCATGTGGGTCATTCCTCAGGAGGGTCCCTGCTCCTGCCCTTCCTGCAGCCAGCTGGGGTCTATTCCTCGTGCTGCACAGACACCAGGATGGGCAGGAGTGTGTGCTGGGGCAGTACACTAAAACTAAACCAGAAGGGTGCAGCCACATTTTAACCACGTGTGAAACATCTCTTTTAGCTGCCAGCTTTCCCTCATCCCCCCAGCAGCAACGACTTGAGCCGAGACAGAAACATGAAGCCTTTGAAACGTAAGTTGAGCTGCTGTTCTCTCTGTTAAGCTTTTGCCACGGGCTGTGGAGCACTTCACTTCTCCTGGCCTCAGTTCCCTTCTGCTCTCATACACAAGTCCCACTCGTTACCCCAAGCCACACCAGCCCAATGCTGTGCCAAATAAAGCTGTGTTAACCTATAGCAGCATGTGATCTCACACAGCTCTTGTGTTTAGCCCCAGCTCCTTCTATAGACAGAAGCACAAAGCCCTCCCTGGACCGCCTCGCTCCCCACTTTGAGAGAGAAAGCCCAATATCAGGTGAGTGTTTGCTTGTTCTGGTGGCCATGGGGTTGTTCTAATTGTTGAAAGTTATCAGGGTGAATGGAACTCATGCAGAAGGACAAGGCTCAGCCAAATGTGCTGTGGCCACAGACAAGGCAATCCGTGCATGAATAAATAGCAAGAGCAGGGCTTATGAAGTGAGAGAGGAATTGCATGTGGAAAACAGCAACCCAGAGAGAGGAACAGAAAGATCCCTGGGCAATAAATGTTTGAGGTGACACTGAAGTGAATGAACGAGGAAATATTTAGCAGGTTGAAGGAGGAAGGAACCTCTGCATACAGAGCTAACTCTGCAGCCACTACTGTAAGTGATGTGGCACAGACTTAAAAGAATGCTGAGAACTAATAAGACACAGAAAAAAAATGACATTTGTTTCAGGCAAACCACATTATAGAAAGAATCTAAAGATACAAGTCCATGATTATTGTTTATTATCTGAACTCTTCTACCTGTTATGTAATGGCAGAAAACTGCCCAGTAATTCACAGCTGGACCATAGAAAATATGTTTGCAAACCATGTGCCCCTGAGAACGTTTAAATTTGCCTTTAAGAAGAGATTCTGTGATTTTGCCATCACTTCCAAAGCCAAAATACTTTTCTGACTTGCATCTGAGGAGGCTGCAAAATTAACTCTCAATTATATCCAAAACTCATTTGTTTCATAGAAATTTGAATTAATTAACTTCCTTTTTTTTCTAAATGTAAGCTTTTACTATTTTCAGGGAAGAAGCCATCCATTCCTGAAAAGGTAAGATTTATTTTGTGCTGATTGATGGTTTTTTGCCCATTTTGATACACATTCTCTCAACTTTTCCTTGTTGTTTTACAGCCTCTGGCTTCCCAACTAAGGTAAGAGTTCTTCCCCTGGAAACGATTGCCAGTATTCCCCGGTCATTTCTTAATAAGCAGCTTTTTGCCTTGATTCCATCATCTTATTCCCACCTCAGATCCCTGGGGGAACAGCTGGCAATGATGCCCAAACCTCCCGTGCCACCGAGTGACAGATATGAAAGAGGCAATCCCCCCCCTCTCAGGAAGCCAAGCCCTGGAAAGTAAGTGCTCCTTTCATTGCAATTTAATAAGGGATGAATTAAATGGACAGGCAAGGCAGGGTGCTGTCATTTACAGGTGCTCCCTGTGGTTTCCACCAGCTCAAGTTCCTGCTCCAGGGAATGTCGTTCCAGTTCTCTTGGGGTTTTTTAGGTTTTTTAGGATGTTAGTAAAAGGCAGCTTTGCTTTCCTCCCATTGCTCTTTCTTCATAGCTAGGCATGTTCTGCAGCAGAGCCAAATCATTCTGTGGCATTTTCTAGAGAATTTGGGGGCTCAACACTGTGACTGAGCTTAAAACAAGTTGGGAAAGTAATTGAGATCTGCTAATTAGCCAGGAAAATTTATCAGAGGGACAAAGCCCTGAAGTCTTACGATGAGCTCCAGCAATGTTGCCAAGTATTAAAAGTGAGTTCAAGACTTGAAGACTAATGTTTTGTCATTGCAAAAACTTGCTTTAAGCTCTAATCTTATAATCAGTTCATCAGTTTTCCTTGTTGGTAGAATCGAGATGGGCTAAGGACAAGCACAAGGGTGAAATTAGGATTTTAAATATTTTTATGCTGGAAAAATAAGGTTTGGCTTTCACTGGGCCTTTTAAACTTCTATAAATTCATGTTCTAGTTGAAAATATGGCCCAGTGCACGTGAAGTGAATGGGTAACATTCCACCTGTGATGATTGTTTTGTTTTCATTGCAGGCAGAGCTGGCCACCACACAAAAAAAGTGAAGTAAGTATAGTCTCAAAGCATATATTTAAAGGTATATGGACTACAATAGCATTAAGTAACTGCATAAATTAATAATTCTGGAAAAGGCAAATTACAAGGAATACTCATGGATCTTCCATAGCAGCACACAGAGTGTTTTTCAACAGTTCTTCCATGTCAAGCTCAGTTTATTCCCCGAGTACTTTATCCCAGATAAGGCCAGATTTTTTTATGACAGGGGAGAAGTGATTTTGCTCACACCACATAGGGGGGTTGGGGGATTTTTTCAGCTTAGGCTGCCCTAAAAGTTTTGCTTTCAGGTGACTCTGAGAGCCCACACTTGGAGGAATGAGGAAAATTTATACCTGCTGAGAGTTTCTGACTGCTTTGGGTCAAAATCCCTTATGGAACATCCACCATGTAGCTTATTTGTAAATAATTAATTCATGAATTAAAAATTGCTTGCTGTTGCAAGAAGACAGAAACCCCCAGTGTGTTAGATGAGAGTGATATCAGAGATATCAGAGTCCTTGTATGCTCAAAATTCACCAATGTTCAGGTTTTGTTTTGTAAAATGTTCCTAAGAACTGAGCTATAATACGTTGCTAATGGTTATTTTCTTTTGGCTCCCCAGGAAGAAGAAGACAGTGAGTATTTCTACAGTGATTTTTCCAACTTAAGCTCTTTCTTTGCCTTAGATATATTAAAAAAAAATATAATGATCTCAGAGCTTGTTTCTTCAGAGCATTTCAAAAGTCAGGTGGTATCTTGATAAGCTGTGGAATTCTTATAAAACACCTCATGCAGATTTATATATCAAAGCCATAAAAGACAGGAAATCAGTAACTAATGACTTCCTTCAGTCAGCCAGGGAGGAGAGAGCAGGATTTATTTTGAAAGGCATCCCCTTAGAGAGGTTTGTGATCAGCTGGCACAGAAAGCTGGCATCTCCCAGGCCTCAGCACAGGCTCCAGTCAGAGCCTGCTGGTGCCATCTCTGAGCAATGTTATTCATGTTCATGAACAGAAGCAGAACTTCTTTCATGTAGCAGCAGCATTTCTGATGCTGGTTCCTAAACCTGAGTTGGTGCAGGGACTCCATAAGAGAAGCAGAGCATTTGGCTGAGTCTCTGGGAGTCATCAGTGCCTCTAACCCACCACAGGAAACTAAAGCCATGCAGAGCAGTTTGCCTCGTCCCTCTTACTGCAAGTTCAGGTGTGAGGACGCTGCAGAAAGAAAATGTTTTGTTTCTTGCTGGGGGAAATCTCCCACAGGAACGGGGTGCTCACAAAGGCTTCCTCCAACCTGCTGTTTAGAAGCAAAATAACAGAGAGCACTTGGTTATGTCCCACCTTCAGCTCTGCTGCAGGTGAGGCACCTGAGCTGTGCCTTATCCAAAAGAGAAGTTAGAAAATGTAAATGTTGCTCAAGCCTCTGCCAGTTTATTTTCAATTTTAACACTTATGTTTACGTGTGAGTTTACAATCTGTAACTAACATATCGAGGACTGTTTATAGACAGTTTACTCCTTATGTTTATCAATTAAACAGCAGCTAGGTGACAGAATTGTTTCATTCTACTTCATTTGAGACTGTCTCTCCTAAGATTTAAGTCTCCTTCTCTCCCTGCCCGCAGCTGCAGCCCACAGAGCAGTGCCCCAGCTGTGCCTGCCCCCACACAGCTCCAGCACCCTGCCAGCCAAAGCTCTCAAGCCTCCCCCTAAGCCAGGATCCAACAGTGTGCCTGGGCCAGAAAGGTTGGTGTCACCATTGTTGTGTCATTCCTTTGGAGTCTCAGCCATTCACCAGGTCACTGGGGGTTCTCAGCACACAGCCAGGAGTTCCTGGCTGGGCTGTGTCGTGGCCTCCCCAAAATGTTCATTTGTGTAGTTCCTGCTCTCCAGGAGAGTCCCCCCTGGAACTGAAGCTCTGTACCAGAGAAGCAGATAAATGTGCATCAGGCAAACAGAGAAACCCACAGGTCTCTCAGTTCTGGGTCAATGGTGTGATGCTTCCATTCTTGAGCCATCTCCCCTGGTGCCTGCAGGATCCAGGAGAATGGCCAGCCCTTTTGGGAAGGGCTTTTCTACAAAAACTACTGCACAGTTTCCTCCAGACCTCTGCAGGATGTAGGGCAAAGAGGCCCTGCACACTCCAGGAGCCCAAGTGCCAGAGCTGTGACTATTAATCACTTCAAAACCAAAAACCCCCACGACCTCAGTTGTCTAGAATTGAATTGGAAAGCATTTCACCACCCTTTTACTAAGTCTTACTCTCATGCTTGCTAATTCCTGTTTAAAACTGTGAATCTTGCTTCAACTTTTTCCTGTTTTCAGCTTACAAGTATTTGATTGTTAGGTCTTCATTTGCTAGATGGAAGAGCCCTTACTTAAACTGTGATTTCTGATGTAGCATGCAGCAGCCTTAGGCTTTGGTGAGGTAGGCTGTGCAACTTGAGCCCACGTTTGATGCATGTTTTCTGAGCTCTGTATTTCTTTAGTGGCTCTTTGATGAATCCCTCCAGTTTACCATCATCCCCTGGAACTGCTGACACCCCAGCAGAGCGAATTTTGCAGTAGCAATAGCAAGGTCTGATGCAAATGGAACCATTCCTGGGATGAACAGTTCTGCTTCCATTCAAACAGCGTGCCAAGTATTGCTGCAGTACAGATCCCTGTTTGATTCTCTCCCATGAATCAAGGCATGAGAGGGTGTTTTTGTTCTGCAAACATAATTAGCATATTCATCTCCGAGCCTTCCTGGCAGCTCATTTAAGCAGGAGAGAAATATGAACTGTAAAGGACAACAGTGCAGGCCATTTGTTCCCAATTAGGTGAAGAAACAAAAATAATAACAAGAACTGAAGATCAGGACTCCATTGTGAGGAGTTCTGGGTGTGGGTGAGGTTGGCAGGGACCTCTGGGTGTCTTCTGGTCCAAGCCCCAACCCAAGCAAGGTCACCTTGGCCAGGCTGTTTGGCACCACGTCCAGATGGCATTTGAGTGTCTCCAAGGCACTTGAGTGTCTTGGTGACCTGCTCCAGTGTTGGCTGCCCTCCCAGTAAGGAAGTGTTCCCTGTTCAGAGGAGACCTCTTGAGTTTCAGTTTGTGCCCACTGCCTCTGTCTTGTCACTGGGCACCCCTGGAGAGAGCCTGGCTCTCCTTTCAGGTACCTGGGAGCATTAATGAGATCCCTCCTGAGCCTTCTCCTTTCCAGGCTGAGCAGTCCCAGCTGCCCCAGCCTTTCCCCATCCGTGGGGTGCTCCATCCCTTTGGTTACCAGCCCTTCCCAGCTTGCAACATTCAGGAGAAAGGGCATTTTCATCAACAATGTTACAGCAGCCACACACACAAAAAAACCCTCTGTAAGTGGAACCTCACCGAAAGAAACATCTAGGGGGATGTTCCCTGTGCTTCCTGCTGGAGGGAATAAAGGAGTCATTCCCTGGGAAAACTCCACAGGCTGGAGTGCTTCTCTGCACTGATCCTGGTACAGAAGTCGTGGTGGCCTTCACTGATCCCCTCCACCTTATTCCCAGCACTGAGCTTAGGGGTGGAGCCCAGAAACGAGGCAGGGAGAGCTTTCCTCATCCTGCAGAGGTCTCGAGGGGATCCCCCATTGTGTAAAACAGGCACAAAGTCCTGATCAGATGTTCAGAGCACAGAAATGTTGTATTTATGCTGACTCCTTTTGTTTTTTTAAACAGTGCCAGGAACCTGTCTTCAGCTGGCTCACTACCACCACGCTTACATCTGGGTCTGTATCCTGCATCCCTACCTTTTTTTTTTGGTAAAAACATGACTGAAAGTTGAAAGGTGGTTTCAGTGGTTTCAGTGCAGTTAATATAATGCTTTTCTGTGGATATGTCTGGTTGGACTGTGAACTGAAAACTATCAAGTTCCTGAAAGGCATCCTGTGTAACTTACTTGGTCTTTTGGGGTTTTTCTCCATGAAATTTGGGATTCCTGTCTGGTTAAACCTGTGTCACAACTTCAACTAAGCACCTTTTTCAGCCCAACAAACAGTACTGAGGGCTATGTTATGCTGATACTCTCAAAAAAAGAGAGATAACACTACCCATGTGAAAAACACTGCATATCTATGTTGCAATAACAAGTAAAAAAATAAAGAACACTTAGAACTCAATTGTTTTGCAGGTGCTTTTCTGCATACGGGAACAATGTGCTACAGTGACATTTTTTACTTTCTAATTGCTAAAAAGGCAGGGATTGCAAAGAGACAACAGGACTTGTGTCTCTCAGGAGACCAAGATGCTCTCAGCTCAGTAATTGTGGTACAGAAACTGAAAAGGTGTCACCTCTATTTCAAGTGCATCTGCCCTTATGGAAATGAGAACTGCAAGAGTGCAGTGAAAGTCTCTGTGCCCCAAGGGTGGCATCAGGCAGGGAAAGAGGTTCTGACAGAGAAGCCTAAATCTGATTTCCAACCACTTCCAAATGTCTCAGTGCCAGCGTGTTAGAAACACTTCCTGCCTCATAAAGATCCCACACCCTGTTTGCACAGATGAAATGATTTTTCTGGTTTTAACGTTTTCTCTCTATTTCTGTGTCTTTGAAGGCAACAACAGCAGATCCCCTTCAAGAGGCCCAGGTGACTCAAGACCCCCATTGCCAATTCCCAGCAGGCAGGCTGCTCACCAAACAAACACGGAGGAGGATGAGGTACAGAACATCACAAACACCAACCAGAACTGTAAAACACAGCAAATTTTCTGGTTTCGAGAGGGAACATGTTTCAGAGTTGTTTTTCTAGTCAGTAGCTGCTCTCAGGATGCCAGTAAGTGCTTTCAGTTTCCTTTTCTGTGCCAAGCTTTAGTGCCTTATTTTGTCTTCACCAAGAGAGACAACAATTGCAAACCCCTGAGAGAACAAAATAAGAAAGGTACTTGTTTGCTGGATTGTTCTGCACAATTGCCTTCGAGTAGCATTATATGTTCAGTTCTCCTTCCACAAAACTTTGATGGGTAAGGAACTCAGCTTTTAAAGGGCATTTTTGTGTCACATTTCTTTAAATAGAAGAGGTTTAGAATGAACCAGCCCTGGTGATAACACTGCTGGCCACTCATACACGGTGTTTGCACAGGAAGTCTGCATTATTGCCTCAGATGAGAGTTAAAAATGAATTTAAAAAGTCATTTAAACCCAACCAAACAGAGAAATGAAGGCAAAGGATGCTAGTGTGTGGGTGAGAGAGAGAAACTGCCACTTCAAGTGTTTTACTGGCAATATTTGGAAACACCAGTTCTCTTGTCTTACCTGCAGCTGTAGTATGGCTGGGTCTGCAATATCTTCAAATTTAACCACGGGAGCAAACAGTGTAAAATCATTTAGTGGATTCTGCACAGAAACCCCAGTACCCCTCACCCCGAAATCTCTCTCCACGTGCTGTGTGTTGCTCAAATGACCAACTCCTCCCCTGACTGTGCCTCTCTGCTGTGCCCCAACCACCCTTAGGGCTCCCTGAACAACGAGTGGTACGTGGCCTTTGTGAGCCGGCCCGAGGCAGAGGCAGCTCTTCGGAGGATCAACAAGGTACTCTGGGGATGGCAGGTGATGCTCAAACCCTCCCAAGGTGTCCTGGTGCTCCCCTGGGGACACTGGGGCTCAACCAAACAGCGAGCTCACAGCACCAGTGGAGATGCTCACAGGGAGGGAGTCATCTGCAATGTCTTCACCCAAAAGCTACACATTGTGTGTAAACCAGCCACAAAAGCTGTTGTTTTCCAGAGGGTGTCTCCACAAAGCCTGCCTTAGGGGGACTGACTTGTTCTCTGGGAAGAGTTTTCTGTCGCCAGTGAGGAATTTGCTGCAAATGGCCATTTTTAAGCAGCTTGAATTAGGTGAGGTGAATCCCACCCTCTTTTAGGCCATATTGAGCAGCAAAACGAAGCACGGATTCAAACAGGTGAAACCCAGGCTTGTCTGTGTGTGTGGAGGTGAATTAAAACAGAAGTATAAATAAAATGATATCCCAGCACATGGGGTTGCTCTGTGATGCCCCCAGCACTTGCCCTGAGCTGAGGGTGATGTGCACCATTCCAATCACTGGTGATAAGGCCCAGCTTAGAGATCACATTCAGTGCCCCTAAGAAAGGATTTCAGTGGAAGACCTGTCAAACCAGATCTGAAATTATGAAAAGCAGAGAGAAAGTGATCCAGTAGCACTCCCTTTACCTAAATTACACAGTCACCATCATTATTTTGGGCTGTCTCTAAACACATCACAGAGGAAGCTTGGCTGGCATTTGGCAGAAATGAACTTTTCTGGTTGAAGTGATGAGAGGTTTGGCCTTTGATATTTTCCTTCCTCCTTTAATGGAATCTCTCCCTCATGGAACACCCTTCTTCCCTTCCCCAGAAATCTGCTTTTGGAAGAGACAGGAAGTTTTAAGTAGCCAATTTGAAAGACAACACATTTGCTAAATGGTGTAACCTCTCTCCCACTGCCGTTTCTCTCGCCAGAAGGAAAAAGGCTTCAGAAAGACAAAACCACTTAGAAGGAGCGCTCTAGTTAAACTGATCAAACCCAGGGGTGACTTCTCTTTGTCATCTTTCCCTGTTTTTTCCTCTCTCAGGATGGAACATTCCTGGTAAGAGACAGCTCAAGGAAAACTGTGACTCATCCATATGTCCTGATGGTGTTGTACCGAGACAAAGTGTACAACATCCAGATCCGGTACCAGGAGCAGGAGCACTTGTATCTGTTGGGAACTGGCTTAAAAGGAAAAGAGGTACCACGTGTTTCTCCTCCTGTCTCATTCCTAAGTGTCAGGTGACTGTTTTCCTGGAGTGGAATTCTCCTTATGGACTTAGAGTTGTTCCTGGTAGAATGCTGTTATTGTTGGAAGCAAAATCAGATTGTCCCATTTGCAGTCAGGGAATGAAGGGATAACCTGGGGATACAGCCATCAGAAATCCAAACAGCTGGTTAGGGAATGTCTCTTTACCACTAATATGCCAGATGAGGGAAATACAGAGATGAGAGTAAATCCATGCCAACTTTACTTTGTTCCCAGACTGGTGGCTCAGTCACACCCAGCAGTTCTGTGTGGATTTACTGGCAGAACCCGCTGAATTTATCAGTCAACTCTTTGAACTTTCAAGTACAGTCATCACACCAGGCAGAATGATAACATCATGTATAAAACAGACTGCACAAATCAATTATAGCTTGTACACACAGTTATTGAGCTACAGATCATGGCAGGAATGAGAACAGTTGATTTACTGGACCTTATATGTTTTTTATAAGACTGCTAAATATTTAGAGTTTTAGAAAAACCTTTGGGTTGTACTGATTACTAATAATTCTGACATTTTTGCCATTGCCTTCTCATTTTTTCCACCCCACAGGATTTTTCTTCTGTAGCAGATATCATTGACCACTTCCAAAGGACACCCCTTCTTCTGATAGATGGAAAAGACAGAGGTTCAAGAAACCAGTGCATGTTAAAATATGCTGCAGGACATATTTAAATGAGACCTTGGTGAAGATCACATAAAGTATTGAAGCCTACTGAAGTTCATAAACTCCAAAACACTTCTTTTTTTTTTTTTTCCCAGCAAACTAAAATCATCAAGTCATTAAAGATCATTTTATTTCAAGCAAAAAGGACTATGTTATTTTTAAATTACGCCTCAAATGCATTATGCTTTAAATATGATTTTCCTGCAATGCCTTTGTTACTGTCCACTGATCATACAGTACATAAGGATTTTTTATATCCTCTTGAAACTATTTCCACTCCAAATCAGAGGACCCAGGAATAAATACCAATAGAAGCCTCTGTTTTCATAGGAGAATAACAAAGTAAGCTCTTGTTTTGGGTGAGACCTGCAGCAGCAATTATGTTACTTCAGGTGATACAGAGTAGACCCAAACGTTGTCAAAGCTGAGGAACAGACAAAAGACAGTAGGAGCCTATTTATCCCCCAGTAAATCCAACTATGTGCACATCTGTGAAAAGACTGTGGCTCCAGCCTGGATGTGACAGAGGCAGAGGATTCAGTGGCACCAGAAGAGCCTCCAGCCGTGAGATGCAGTGCCTGCCAGCTCTGTGTCTGGCACACTCAGCCCTGAGACTGTTATTTCTCAGTTTCTAGAGAAGTGCCATGCCCACAGACACCACATTCCCTCTGCCACACCCCTGAGGATTCCACAGCTTAGCCCATGGCTGGAATCACTCCTGGGATCCTCCAGCCTCCCTCAGAAACAAGCTTTCCTCTCCCTCCCTTAACACCCCCCTTCCTCCAGCTGTGTCTTCCTGACCAAGCAATCATTTTTGGGGAAGTACATCAACAAGATGTCACATCACCCCATGATTCCTGCCTGGCAGAGCACGCCCAAAGCTCTTAGAAAGCACCCAGGCAGGCTAAACTTAGTTCCTCTTGCACAACTGCCTTGTGTTTCACTGTATTTTTAAAAGAAAAAGCAAAAACATTCTCAGATCTAAAATATTGGTGCCCACTGAAGCAACTGCATCAAGAGTTTTCCCCTCTCCTGTGTGAAGTGGGATTTATCCAACTCCTTGCCTCAGTTTTCTAACAAAACCTTGGTTTGAGGTGTGGGTGACTTTGTTTTCTCCTTTAAAGCCACTTGAAACACTGGAACCAAAATTCAAGGTAGAAAATACTTTCCATCCAGGCTGTAGAGCTTCTCAGATATAATGATCAGATTTCATAAGCAGTTTAAATTGATATGTTTTGTAAATGTTATCCCCCTTTCTCAAATATTTAGCTGGGAGCTGGAATTCAAAGTAAGCAAATTTCATTTCCATGCAAACGTAAGTTCAAAATCAAAGATGAAAAATAAAATTTTAAAAATTCTTCAGCTGAAAAAATAACTCAATATCTTTAAAAAAACTCACTACTAATCTGAAAATCAGTTCTAATCTATGTTTTTTTTAAAAAATGCTAAAATTAAGAACAACATCCTCCACATCACCACTGACTTTGTGAGCTGGAGGCTGCGATTCTATTCCATTGCACTGCCTTGAAATATGGGACTCAAGAAACTCAGAAATGCCTCCTGTGGAACTGTGTTTTATTCATTTTTAATCATCTCACTAGTGAAAGAGAAAAGAAATGTAAACCAGCATAACAAATTCCAACACTGCACATTTTCCCCAGTAGAATAAATCTCAATTCGATTGTTCAGAGAAATATATTTGGTATCAGAATAAAAACACACCTCAACATTCAAACATGTACGATTGCATATTAATTGTATTTGAACTACATGAGAAGAGTGGACACTCAACTGGGCCTAAAAGATTTTGTGGTGGGGTATTTGGGCCACTAAATCTCCCCTTTTTTTTGTAGCCAGGTGCATTAGGGAGTCACTACAAACCTGGAAGGAAAAGGCCTTTTGCTTTTCCAGGAATCTGCTCTTTGGCACCGTTTGTAGAAGGAGGAAGGCAGCTCAAAGGACAAGCTGCAGTTCCTTCTTCACTCACTGCTGCTTATCCCCTTTTCTAGAGGCAACTCACATAAAAGAGCAATGACTTGACTTGAAGCAATTTCAAATCATTGTTACTGTTCCAATATGCCTTTGTCTAAAAGGAGACAACCACCTGGGAAAACCTTCATGCCCAGTTTCCTGACCTTTCTAATTAATTACATCAGTCTTTCCAGCCCTGGGGGGCTTAATTTGGGCAATGTGGGCTTAAAAAGCCCTCTCAGAATCAGTAACCCACTTAGGGCTTTTTCCACTCTGTATTTTCAGTTTAAACTACATATGGTCTAACTGCAGGAAACCACGTTATCGTTGTACAGTTCAAACTTCAGTGTTTTGCATTTAGAAGAAGAAAGAAGAGGAGAAGAAGAAGAAGAGGAAGAAGAAGAAGAAGAGGAGGACAAGGAAGAAGAAGAAACTTCGCAGATATTAATAGAAGACAATACATGAAAATGGATGTTCCTTAATCTGTCAAACTCCAAGTCTTTTCTTCAGCTTCTCTGAAATCCTTGGCCTTTATAGGATGGTTGAAATTCAAAATAAGGTCACAAAGCAGTAGCTGGCTTTCCACTGAAAGGCAAAGGGCAGAGTGTCAGCAGGGTATGTATGGAATGGCAGGGGCTGGCTGAATGGGATGTGCACCCAGTGACTTTGAAGTGTTCATCTATCAACTCATTCACAGATTTGAAGGGGTTTTGATTTACATTGTTTACTTCAGGACAGTTACATTAAGGTCGGTATTAGCATATTAGCAATGTTTGCGTTAGAAGACTAGCAGTGTTTCTGCAAAGGAACGACTGACTGTCCAACAGGGGTTTTCCCTGGTTAACTAACACAACTCCATTCCATATAATTCCTGCTGAATGAACTTTCCAGAACACAAGAGCAAAGCTCCTGTTTCATGGCCCGGGAACCCAGTGGCACCCAGAGAAAACCAAGCCATTCCCAGCTGCATTACCTGTTAGTTTCTTCAGCTCACTGGACATCTTGTCAACGTTTTTAATTGCAGCCTCAAGGTTAAACTGCCCAGCAGCAGCATTTTTGGTCACCTGTATGAAATAGGAACAAAACATAACTAGCAGGGTGTATATGATTCATAAACCCATTGATCCAGGTAATCATAATATAATGAATTTTTTTCGTTGATTTTCTAAAGTAATATTTTAACTAAAACTTCCCCTATTTTATAATTATCCATTTAATTATGGGAAACTGCAGCTATGGAAAGCAGGTGCTAAACACTCAGGGTGGGGAGTTTTTCCTGTTCCTTTTGGTTTTTACAAACAGCTGCAATGAAATTAATCCTGTCTACAATTTCCTCTCCTCACCAGCATTTGGTTCATTTTTGGTTTTGACTTTTTGCTACAGAATAGAAATGTAAATTAATCCAGTAATTAATTCAACCACAAGATGGAGCTACTGTGACATTAATGTGCATAACAGAACGAGTCACAATTAGCACTGAGTGTTAATGAACCCACCAAAACCTGCCCAGAAACGTTTGTCTCTGTACAGGTAATTAGTTTATAATCAACATCTTTTTGCTTACTTTGGAAATCAATCCCTTTATCCTTTAATTAAAACCCAATCAAAATCTAGAGACATTTAAGACTAGAAACCATTCGAATTATATAATTTGAATTTTCAAATTTATGCTACGCTCCTTTTTAGGATTTTTTTTTTCCTTAAGAAAAATCTTAAAGAGAAGTGCACATATAATGTTTCCTGGCCTAGATATGAGCTCTCTATCAATGGGGAAAAGCTCTGTGTGATTCATAAATAATGTTCACTCTGTAGGACACCTCAGCATGATGGGAAATAAGAGCCAAAGAATGAACATACATTTAACACAGAATCTTTGCCTGAGTCTCTCTTCCCTTCAGACAGAGGCTTGATGTTGAGTTCAGCAGCCAGGGCCAAAGATCCTAAAAAACAACCCTCAGATTATTAAGGATTACTATATATAATGTACATACATATAGATATAGCATTTGAAAACTGTAATGATCGACTCTCATCTTCATTAGTGTTTTTGAAAGCAGAGTCAGAGGTCAAACAGTTTTAATTCCTCTTGAGGAAAACTAAAAATCATGGATTTTGTTTTCCTTCCTTTTAGAGACAGCCTGTCAGAATTTTTACAGGAGTTATCCATGGAATTACTAATGGCGAACAAACGTATTCCTAATTTTTTTAACCCAAAACCTTCTGAGCGATCTAAAGAGACATTGCGATTGTTTTCTAATACCAATTAACGGGAGGAAAAGTGAAAGCCCCCAGCACACCAGCCCAGCGCTGCCGGTGTGTGGTGGAGCATCCCCCGCCAAGGTCTGAGCTCCCTTAAGCTGCCCGAACCCCTCCTGCTGGGCAGGGACAGAGCTGGGCTCCGGTACCAGATCCCTGCGCTCCTTCTTCGCCCATTCCTTCCCTTCTCTCCGCGGGGATCGGGCCGGCCCCAGGCGAGTCGGGGTGTGGCACTCGCTGCAACGCTGCGTCAACGCTAAAAAGGGCGAGAAAATGGGGTG
>JAWMRC010000026.1:3271482-3285655 GCA_035584755.1 Thripadectes ignobilis
CTGGGCAGGGACAGAGCTGGGCTCCGGTACCAGATCCCTGCGCTCCTTCTTCGCCCATTCCTTCCCTTCTCTCCGCGCCGGCCCCAGGCGAGTCGGGGTGTGGCACTCGCTGCAACGCTGCGTCAACGCTAAAAAGGGCGAGAAAATGGGGTGGTATTTCGCTTTGTGCTTCAGCAGTGCAGGGCCGTGCTCAGCTCGGGGCATACGCTGTGCCCCTCTGTGAGTGCCCCCCAAATGTCCCGTGGGAGGGCACAGCTCCTCTGGGGCTCTGTCCCGGGCAGGATGATGCCCCTGCCCAGGGGGGCACCAGCTCTGCTGTCCCCCTGAGCCTGTGAGGAGGGCACAGCTCCCCTGGGGCTCTGTCCTGGGCAGGATGATGCCCCTGCCCAGGAGGGCACCAGCTCTGCTGTCCCCCTGAGCCTGTGAGGAGGGCACAGCTCCTCTGGGGCTCTGTCCTGGGCAGGATGATGCCCCTGCCCAGGGGGGCACCAGCTCTGCTGTCCCCCTGAGCCTGTGAGGAGGGCACAGCTCCCCTGGGGCTCTGTCCTGGGCAGGATGATGCCCCTGCCCAGGAGGGCACCAGCTCTGCTGTCCCCCTGAGCCTGTGAGGAGGGCACCCCACAAAGGCTGATGCCCAGCCCAGAGCAGCTCAGTGGGGACAGCTCTGCCCCTTCTGGGGGTGCTGCAGGGGCAGGTCCGTGTGCTCAGAGCCAGAGCCAGGGTCACCAGCCCTGCCTGGCACACGGGCACAGAGCCCCTCAGCTGCCAGGGCTGCTGCCCTGGGCCCTCCAGGTGCCACCCGTGGGGATGTCCCCACTGCTCCTGAAGCCCAGCCGGGCCCTCCCAGTGCCCCATCCCTGGCAGGCACAGTGGGCACCAGCAGCAAAATGCCAGAACAATGGAGACTCGAGGGTGATTTTGGTGCTTCTGTCCTGCTGCCCTGGAGCTGCCTGGGCTGTCCCTGAGGAAACCAGCCCAGCTCACCCCCAGCACCTCCTCACACGTCTCTGCTGCTCCTTCCTCCACACACTCTTCCCCTGCTCCTGGATGTGGTCCCTACCATGGGAGACAGTCCTCCAAAACTTCTCCAGTGTGACTTGTAAAGTGGTTTCTGTTGGAAGGAACCATAGAGGCAATGTGGTTCTAAGCCCCTAGACCATCCACTAGACCAGGTTGCTCCAAGGCCCATCCAACGTGGCCTTGGACACTTGCAGGTGCTGGTGGGGTCTGCAGGCAGCAGTGACACAGCCCTCTCCACCAGCAGGGAGGACACTGCTGTTGCCACAGCCTGGCTGGGCCATGGCTTCTTCCTGGCAGGCACTGGGACAAGCTGGTCCTCCAGTTTGGAGCAGCCCCTCTCCCTGGGACAGACAGGAGCCCAAGTGGGCAGGAGGAGGTGCAGACCACAAAGGCTTCACTGCCTGAGGCTTCCTCAGCAGGGAAAGCCCCGTGGTGTGTCCCTCCTCCAGCACATGACAGGTCAGTAGGTTGCAAGAGCCCTGGAGGAGTTATGATTTTAAGAGTGGGAGGTAAGAAGTAACCACAAATGCTGCAAGAGCTGAAGAAGGAATGGAGAAGAAAGGACTGAGGTGTCAACTGGAGGTGGTGAATGGTGAGTGGATTTCCTCTTGTCCTTTGAGAGTTTATTGCATGTTGCAGCAACTAATTTATAAACAGTTCCTTTTTGTCATCAATTTAAATTGACATGGAGTAAGTTACGATGAGCAAAGCTCAAATCATGAGCCTCAATTCCAAGAAGACAAGAGAGGCACTTTGCTAGACAGATCTATCAATTTAGGCTGTGTTCAGTGCTAATTTAGAAGCAAACACTGCCCTCAGAAGCACATACCTGACTTAAAACCTGCTAACAAAGGACCTGGACTTGGCTGCTCTCATTTCTCCCCCAGTGTGTGCCCTGTAGTATTTAAAGCCAGGAACACCATGCAGGGGAATGACAGTCAGCACTTTCCTTTCATTTACTGAAACCCCTTCTCCTGCTGCTCAGAATTCATCTGCATTTTGCACTTGCTGCTTGGCACCAGTGCAGAAGGAGTTCCCAGCACCTCAGAGGAGAGAGGAATGGCTTGGATGGACAGAGAAGTCTGCTGCCTGCCATTGCCTTCCTCTGCCTTCTCCATCTTTTCCAGGCTGTGCTTTCATAAAATATTCCTCTCTAAAAGCCAGCATTCTACATGTGTTGGTTTGTGCCTGTGGGGGAAGCTGAATTGCAACTCAGAGCAGCGTTTTCTGGTAAGGCACAATTAAACTGTGATTCAAAGAGAAAACACGACATGCTGCTTGGGCTGTGGGGCTTTCTGGAGATGAGAAATGCAGAGGAGGAAACATTTTACTCCTGCACTAATTCCTGTACTTTCAGTTTACAACCTCTCACAAGGACCCCAGTGCAAACAAGAGAAATGTGCCCTTCCTGCGTGGCCTGAAAGGAAAAGACCAGCAGAAAAGTAAAGTACAGCTGTGTGCAAAAGAACACAGAATATATCTTCTTTGTATAAAAGGACCTACAAAAATATACATAAATGTAGGTACAAAAAAGTAAAATGGTATCATAGGAGGTTGCTGAAAACATTGGTGTTCAATTCTTCACCAACCTGGAAAGAAGAATGGTTCAAGCCTGTTTATGGAATTTTACTTTTTACATTCTCTTTTCACATCTTATAAATAATCTTTCACATTATACTTAAATTCTTCTGTAAACTAACTGTAGGAGGAAAACAGGGTATTGTAATGACCAGAAAAATTAGATTCAAAGTGTGCACAATAAACTGACTTGCCAGAACTAATTGGACAAACCAAACAGAGAGGTTCTTAAAGGCAAGGCATTTTTAAAAATAGTCTTCAATAATGTGAGATATTAACAAGCAAGATGACCAACAGTGCAGGAGGTTGGCTGTACATGACATTCTCTTTAAATGAGAAAAGAGATTTAATTTCTACAATCAAATTTACTTGGAACAGAAATACTTTATGGATTTCTTTATAAGGTGGTATTTCAAACTGAAATTAGTAGTTTGAATTGTTAAGTTGCACTGCCTTCCTCAGCTCTGCAGCAAAATTACTTGGAGTATCATTTCAGGCAAAATAAAATACACAACCACTGAACAGGAGGGGTTCAAACAAAGGAGATTCAAAATTATTTCCCTGGATGATCAGAGGTGAAGTATAAACAGAGAGACCATGATATCATATTGTATCTTATGGTTACAAAGATGTTTTAAAGAAAGTGTTCTAAAGGGAAGTAGAGAAAAACCTACTGACTTCAAACAATATTTTAGTGAGTGGCTTAATAAACATTAATAGAGCCTGTCTTTTGAGGAAGAAATATTTACAACACTGCAGTAACAGGAGAGGAGAGACAAAGAAATCACAGAACCATCAAGGCTGGAAAAGGCCTTCAAGATCATCTAATCCAACCACCAACCCAGCACCACCATAATCACCCTAAACTGTGTCCCCAAGTGCCATATAAACTCTTACTGCAAATATTACCATTTGCTGTTACTTTGAAAGCTTTATCTTTCATTAAAAAATTCCAAGCGGATCTAATTAAACTTTTAGAGGAAAAACTCTGACTGAGTTTTTACCATTGCCCGACTATAGAAATTGTTAATCCAGATTACAAGGAAATTCAAACAGAAACCAAACCAACACATATAAAAATCACTCAACCTTGATATATTACAGTTATTTCTGATAAAATAATGTATTTCATAGGCTTTAGAGCACAGGCTGGATTTTGAGCCATGAAATCTGGTAAACCCAGAAGGCCAAAATGGTACCAGAGAGGAAAGAAAAGCCAGACTTTGTCCTTAAAAGTTACAATGCACGTAGCTGAGCAAAGAGTGACAGGTAGAAAGCAAATGGACTTGCCTTATAGATGCTCCTGAAACAGGAAGAGCAACTCCTGAGTTAAAATACCTATTTGTGACACTGTATAATGGGTGAAACCCATTTGGTTGGGGAGTTTTCAGGCAGGTAACTTCAAGAAATGATGTAACACATAATGCTACATTGCAATACATGGTGTTATATTGTTCCACTTTTCTGAGACTCCTTTAATAACGCTTGATTCAGAAAATATACAAACCATTGGCGCTGCACCTACAGAATGAAAACTATTGCAGCCTTTCACAGCCCCAATGTAATTAAGAAACTAATTAAAAAAACCCCTAAAAAGTGTTGAGGGGGGGCAAAATCCTGCCCTTAATTCAGGAAGGGCTTGTGTGCACTGCTGGTTGCTCCAGTGTCAGGCTTGGAGGAGAATATCAGTGCCTGCCATTTGAGATGCTCATTTTCATTTAAGGAGACCTGAACAACAACACTGTTGCTCCCTACGGTGGGCAAAGAACTGGGCAAATGCCCTGGGTGGAAGTTACAGAGCCCTGTACAGAGCCCTGTTTCCTCCTCTCACTTGGCCACTAAATACTGTATATATATCTGAATATATATATATATATATATATATAAATACTGTATATATATCTGTAGATAGTCTGGAAGGTCTCCACTTGGTGAGCTGGAAAGTTCTGTTATGTAGCAATAGGTTTTAAACTATAGCTTTTAAGTGGTTCTTAAATGTAGCAATTTAATTAATTATATAGATGTTAAAGATGTGAATATTCAATAGCTGAAGATGAGTGCCTGGGTAATGGAATTGTGTGCTGAAACTGCTTAATTGATAGGAATAACCTTTATGCAAAAGTAAAGGCATAGTTCCAGCAGCTCTGTCATATGGAACATCTGTGCTGGTTTTCAGTAAAGTCAGCTAATAAAGGAGGGATTTTTTTAAAAGATGAACTGTAGATACCAATTAAGTTCTGGTGGCATAATTTGGGGAATCAGTTATAAATGTTATCCTTAGTGGCACTTTGGAAAATCCACACATATTTTTGCTTTCTTAGTGGTCCATCTATCATGAAAAGGGGTGGCTGCTGAGGGAAGCTTGGCATGCACAGTCTGAGCCAGTGGAATTTGGAAACACAACTAGTCTTGCAGAGGCTTTTAAAGTGAAATTTTAACGTGAGTTAAGTGGAAGATTTTCAAGCAGCATTTAGAAATTCCTCACGGTTTTTGGATTTCACAATCAAAGCAGTTTCTGATGCTCTCAAATATTTTCCCACTCAAAGCAGAAGCACTGAAATGACAGAGCAGGGAGCCTTCCCTCCATTAGCACAGCTACCTAGAGCCACAAAAGTGTCTCTGCTCCTGGCTCTCAACCACCCTCACATCTCACTTCTCTGCATCCTGGCACACACCACGCAAGATTTTGCTCATCCACCCAGGGAAAGGAAGTTCATAAAGCAAGGAACTGGGACACTGTCTCCAGATCGTGCCAGTGAGTCCAGATTGCCTCTTGGAAAATGTTGAGCCCTTTTGATTGAGGTGGCACTGCTTAATAGCTGTGTTTTTACAGATATTTCCCCACTGCTGCTTTATCTTGCTGGCTTTTCAGAGCAGTAACACCACAGTGCCCGAATTACTGCAGGCAGAAATAAGGGAGAGTGCTCATATCGGTAAGGCAAGTTTATCATTTGCTACACTGCAAATTATCCCTTCCTAATTTCAATTCATTGAATGCTATAGACTGTAATGGTTAGAGACACGATGTAGATATTGCAGCTTCCATTAGCTGCTTCTATTGTAATTATCCACATTATTTTTCATTTGCCAGCTTGCATAGATTACTACATGAAACACCCTATCAACATTAGAGGTACAGAAATTAGAACTGAACAAAAGAGTCACATTCTGCTCAGGGAAATGTTATTATCATTGTGAAATTGCAGGCTTGATTACTTTTGTTGCTTAATCAGAAGGCTGCTTTTTGATTAACTCATGAAATGGCCAGAGGGAGGCACAACAAAACATCCTGAACCAACTTCTGTCTCGGCTGTTCGACTGGGCATTTCCCTGTAATAAGGCTTTTCATAAACTGGCTTTCTGGAATTAAAAAATGCAATAATGTTCACACTATCTGAATAAAACTGTGTCCCAAATTCCACTCCCAGTGTTAGAGAGCTGGAATGGCAGACCCAGAGAGCAAGAGAGAAGCCACTAGATGCCCTCCTTCCCCCAGCCAAGATGCATCAGGTGGCATTGTGGAAAGCAGCATCATGCTTGCTGAAAAGGCTCCTGATTTAGCCCAAATGTGAAGGGGAACAGTATGGAATAGATGTCAGATAATTAATGCCACTGCCTTAATAGCATCTTGGGCTTCCCACACAGGACCTGGAATCCTGGGGAAGGCTGGAACAGGGGAAGGCAGGCTCTGCTCTCCCTGGGGTGTCAGTGATTGTCCCTCACACTGCCATCCACAGGGGATTCAGGCTCACCCAAAGGACCCCAAAGAAGCCTGTTCCTCTCTGCTGACCACAGTCATAGCTGGGACAGCTGGAGCTCCCCTTTACTGAAGTTGTCTTTGACACCAGCTTTTGCATTTATGCTGTGGAAGATCTTGTGTTTACACACCCTGGCTGTGCCTGGGTCTGCACAAAACCCATCAGGAGTGTACCTGGAGGAGCTGCTGTGTTTTTCCTGAAGTGTCAGAATGTCCCAAAATGAAGTAAACTGAAATACTGCCATTTGATGGGGTCCTTTCAGCAGAGAAGAGAATGTGTGAAATCAATGATGTCAACTGGAGTTTGCCAGTGTCTCAAATCTGAACAGGATGGCATGAAAGGACTGTGACATCTAAATTAAAGAGTCAATAGCTGGGACCATTTTGTGGCAGCTACTTGGCCTCAAAGGCTGAGCCCTGTCACTGTCCTTAGAGGGATTTGACAGACATACAGATGTGGCCCATGGGGGGCTTGGTAGTGCTGGGATGCTGGTTGGACTCAATGATCATAGAGGGCTTTTCCTACCTAAACAATTCCATGATTTTATGGTTCCAAAAATGGGAAGTGAGGCCCTTCTTCCTGTTCCTTCACCAAGCTTGGGTTATTGCTAAGAAATGAAATAAAAATTAACATTAAAATTGTATTATTTTCAGGGTCTGTCCTGTTCAAATTAATTTTGCAGATGTACCATTGCTTTCATTTTTTTTCCCTAATAGGAATTATTTAAAATGCACAATGAAACTTATAAGGAAAAGAGAAAAACTAACTCAAAACTCCTCAAAAAGACAAAAATGAGGATTTGGAAGATTGCTCCAGGAACCAGTCTGACAGTTGATAATTTCTCTTGTAAACTCTTAATGGGTGAAATCTCTTGTGACTGTACTAGACTTCTTGGGAACCACAGATAATTTTTTTTAATGACAAATCAGGCACATTGAAATGCAGCAAAATGCCTAGTTATACACAGTTATACACAGATAGTTATACACAGTCCCCATTTCTGTGCATTCTGATCTATTAGCACTGACATAACCCGGGAACTGTTTCACAGTCCTTTCTCACTGGGCTCATTTTTTAACAAGTTTGGAAGTTAAATAAATCATAAAAAGGATTCCTGTGATTTGATAATCAGACTGATGCTTTCTACAGACACACTCAGTGCTTCCCATTCCCACAAGGGAGGCAGGAGGTGGCTTTAGGGGCACATCAAGGAAGTCAGTCCCAACATTTTCAATGTATGAACAAGAAATAACACCATCTAGGAATGTCAGCAAGTGCAATGTGGATTAAGGCTGTCCAGAGTCAGCTTTGGGGTGACTCCAGTATCCTCCCAAAAAATGTTTTCTGTCTGAGTCTACCACACAGGTGACATCAACCAAAGGTTCAGTAAAGCTTTTCCTTGGGTTTCAGCAAATCCAGACCAATTAATACTTACCCACTGTCCTTTCTACCCTCATCACAGAGAGTCTAAACCCCAGACTGTCTGGATTCTGTGCAGAATTGCATGTTGTAGAAACCTTTGCAATCAAAATATCCTATTCCAGACCAGCAGATGTTTTAGTTGCACCTCAGCAGGAGACAGGACCTTCGTCAACTTTGTGAGGCTTTGTCCTTTGACATCATGCTTTGACCCAGACAGGGTCACATCACAAACATCTGCAGATGCAGGAATGTCCTTCCTGCCAGGAATTGTGGGCTCAGCCAGAAACAATATGTTTACAGTGCACTGGTTTAGGCTTTGTACACACCAAGGAAATAAAAATGGCCCATTGAAAGTGCTTCTTTACAAGCTAATTTAACAGAAGGAGGATTTTTTGTTCCTCTCTTCCTTAAGAACTTGAGGAATTTGATGTAAAACAGTTTAACTTTGGAGAATTCATGGACATTCACAGATAACATTACTTGACAGGTATTACACCCATTTCCTAATCCATTCACATTATTCCTCTGCACAGTCCTCAGAAGGAATGAAAATAAAGCAGATTATTTCTTAACGCCTAATACCACTTAATATCTCTTTTGACACGTCTGGGACATGTAAATCAGTATAAAATTGCTTCTAAATTTAAATGAGATATACTGAAATTAAGTGAAACAGAAATGGTAAGAATGTTCTGACATTAATTGCCAGTTTATGCATAATATTGCAAGTTTTTTGTTGCTGAGAATTGCAAGATCTAACTCAAAATAAGGAGCCCATGAAACCAAAAACTCCTTTACCAGTGTAAATGTTTACCTTTTCTGAGCAAAATTATCTCAATATTTTATTCTCAAAGCCCCCTCCTGTAATTTTCATCTGAATTGATATTGCACAAAGATATTTACTTTTGAATTGACACCCTTGCCATGGGGGTTGTAAGAAAAAGGAGCAGCTGCAAACGAAGCTGGTCCCTGCTGTTCAGGCTCCCTGTTCATGGTTGTCATAAATCAGCAGGTTTTTGTTACAGAGCTGCAGAGGCTCCCGGGCCTCAGATTAGATTTGACATGTCCCTGGCAGTGTTATCATGCCTTGCTTTGTATTTTACCACTTTTATATCCCATTTTGTTCTTGCACAGGTGAGAGAGAGGCCAGAAAAGCCAGTGGTTGAATTAAGAAATTGTCCAAGAAGCCCCAAAATCTCTTGACTTGAACAATAAAGGAAACTAGTTCCTACTTCCAAGTGGACCCAGAGTGGCTCCCTGCCTGGGCTTTTGCTACAAACACAGACCTAGAGGGATTCTAAGGAGCTGTCTCTGAACTAAATCCTTGAGAAAACAATAATGGTGTAAAATCAGAAGTACAAGATTTTTCTTTTTAGGTTCGTGTTAGTGAAGATTTGAATACAACAAGAAGTTTGGCCTTTAAGGGCCAATGTACTTGGTCATTTCAGCAATTGGACAGTTAAAATCTGTGTCTCTGAAAGCAAGGAAGAAAGAAAGGAGGGAGAAGAAATACCAGAGAATAAAAAGGCTCTGCTCAGATAATTGCTTCAGTGTGGTATATATACCTTAGTAATATATATATATATATATAAAAATAATGTTCATGCCTTATCATATGATCATAACTGGTGGTCTTTGCTACCTTGGCTGATCCCAGAAACCGATGACTGAACTTGAGGATCATTTCAGTGTCTCTGCTCTGCTCTCCTCACTTTCTTTGCTTTCAGGAGCCCCATGCTCTCCTGGCTCCACCTTATTACCTAAAGGAAGCAATGGGCCTCCTCTGAAAGTCACGAGAGCGTTTATTTTTTGGGAAAAATGATGGCATTTTACTGCCCAAGCTTTTTATAACACCTGGGTTATATTGCTCCAGTGGCTGCTTTTTATAGCTTTCAGCTCTACTGAGAAGTTTCAATGTAAGTGTTGGAGAAAAGTATAAAAAATAGTAAAGAAAGGGAATTTAAAAGTGTAAAATCCTGCTCTGGCTTATTTTAATCTTCATATCTCATCAGAGGAATGCGTGTTGTGTAAATATAATAAGACCTAGCCCCTCTTGTAAATCAACCTTTGGTGAAGCCAAAATTATTCAGCTGTCTAATATTCAATGTTTTATTACCTACTAGCTTGGGTTTCTCTCAAGAAGTCCATTTTCTAACCATTATAAGTTTGCTTTTGATAACTACACCTCTGGAAAAAAAGCCTAAAAGTGCCACAAAAATGTTCACAAACACTAGTATGCAGTCATTCCAACTAACTTCCCCCAAATGATTAATGCCAGCTTGTTTTATTACTTCTTTCCCAACAGTTTCTCTGACACAAAGGTCTCCCAGCAGGTGAACATTGCTGGGCAGGAAGGCCTCGGTCACATTTTGAAAAAGCTGCCAGGAGCAACTTTGGTGTCATTATTCATTAGCACTTTGATCACATTAGCAAGGATTTGTTGGCAGCTGCTGCTGCAATAAAATACATTTTAAATGCTTTGGATGTAGGGTCTACTGTGCCTAATCAGCCTGGCACTGCCCACTGGTGAAAAGTAGTGCATGATTTACCACTTTGCCCAGGCACTCTCAGTTGATTAAATCCCTCTTTCCTTGCTGCTGGGCAGCAGAATTGGCAGCAACGAAGCATCTTTAATATTCTGTGTAGTGCAGCTCTAGAGCTCTTGGAATACATAAGTTCAAATTTTGGTTTCAAAGCTCCCTAAATTTGATTTTACTTGGCTGCAAATAGGCAAGCCGAAAATGAGCAAGTAAAATATTACAGCTGATGCAGAAGGGAGTTGAATTTCCACCTACCAGTGTTGTTGAGACTAAGGTGAAGTTTGATTGTGAGTAAGAACATGAGCCACTGGTGCTCTCACCCCTCGTCCCTCTGCAGAGCTGCCAGGATGGTGAGTCTGTCCCCAGCAACCCAGGGACACAGGACACAGCAGCTGGACAAGGGACCTCCAGCCACTCCAAATAAAGCTCTGTCCACCTGTCAGGTGCTTCAAATTTGGGGACAGTGCAAACAGTTCATGATGTCAATGGCAACCTGGTTAACAGGCCTATTAACAAGCCCCTTAATAGTTTTTGGAAGGAGTCAATCCGAGTAATACGATTTTAACAATCAGCAATGTTGTTGCCATTCATTTGTCAGGCCTTAATGGCGTGGCCAGTAAATGGAAGCACTTTGGAGTGAATTGTTTAGCTGTTAATTGGACTGTATCTGACACTCCCCACTCCAACACTGTGATGGGGTAACTGTGCAGGCAATGAGAACCTGGGCCAGACACATGAGCGTGGCAGATTGGCTCAGGGTGGCTCTGACAGGGGACAGAAAATGGGATAATCTGATTTATGTGTTTAAACTTTTTCAAGGGTTGTGTTGCTATGTAAGGGCAATCCATTTATTTCAATACGCTGCTTTTTCTTTAAATGTTCACAAGAGTGATTATTTCCTCTGTGTCCTCAATAAAGAAAGAAAGGAAGAATAAGAGGTAGGTATTGTTTTTTGTGGTAGCAGAAGTTAATTAATTACACTTTTAAAGCTTCTTTATATGAATGAATCTAAGCTACTTAAGACAAAATGAAGCCTCCTTTAAAGCAAGGTCATCACCTGAAATGAACTATATCAAGAGCACATTTACTCAGCCAACAAACTGCCCCTTGCTTAAGTTTAGAATCACATCACCTCTTTGTCCATTAATACAGATTTTCCTATTTTTTTTTGCCCTGCAAAACCAGCATGTGGACATTCCCTGTTTTTGCATCACTGATAGGATGAATTATTTCAACACAGACTTTCACTGCAGTGTCTGTGTGATCTGAAAGATGACAGAGATGGTGTGGCTGGGAGCTGGTGGGATCCCAGCCTGGATTCCTGGGGCACAGCCAGGCCAGGAGATCCTATTGCCATCGGAGACTCAGTTTTGCTCATGTACACTTTGACAGACCTAACACTTGTGCTTGTGTATCAAAACCTCCCTTAAAACATTATTTCCTTTCATTCCCAATCCTATCCACGTCTGTTGATACAACCAGTACTGAAATAATTAAGTCATAGAAGCAAGGCAGTGCTTATCTCACTTATATCACTATCACTATTGTTAGTAATAACGTGCTTAATATTTCCCAGGAATGAACTCCTTCCATGAGAAACAGATCCCACATGAGCTTCCCAAACTGATAAAATCGGGAGCAATAACACACAATTCCCAGCAAGGGGCACTGTGTCACTAAACCTCCCTCACCATCCATTCTACACCAAAAATAAAAAAGAAGTTATTGTGCAAGTCATCCCTTTAACATGAAACTTGGAAGCACATACACCTCTTTTGCCACTTTTAGATGAAGTGAATCACTTTCATTAATGTATTTCTGCTTATTTTATTTCTCAGTCAACACCTTGTCAGGTAAAGAATTCACAGTTTGACTAAATTAAGTTATACTTTTGGAAAATGAGATGGGATTTACTTATTCACAAATGCTTGGATATTTCAGAGGGAAATAGAGGTGCATCTACAAAGGATATATAAAGGATGTATTGTCCAGAAATTGTGGGGGACACTGGAAGGGGTTTGGAAACAGGATTCAGTTTAAGGTGTTTGATATGCAGGGGAAGTACCAAATTCTTTGCATCTTAGACAAAAACAAAATGAGGAGATATTGAGCAGATTCTGCCTCAGGGAATCCAAAGACAAGCCTAAAGATAAGTCTGAACAAGTGTGCTATCATGGAAAGAACTCATGTGGAGATGCTGATCTTCTCCAAGACTGAGAGGGGAAAAAGAAAAACTTTGGTCGTTGAAATGACAGATTTCCCAAGAAAGCAGAAAAACGAAAAGCAAGGCAGAATCCACAACAGTGCATGGGCACACAAAATGCCTGGTGACTGCTGGAACTCTGCCAGAGTGTCGATGTTTTTTCTGCATTAGAGGACATGCAGCAAGGACAGCAGCACCACCAACCTTTACAAACTGGTGGGGGGAACAAGGCTGCAGCAGGAGCATACCAGTGCAGTGCTGCTGGGGAGCTGAAGTCCTGTCTCACAGTTCTTACCCCGGATTATCTCCAGGGCTGGCTGTAGGACACTCACATCCAGGCTGCTCTCCTTTACAGCAGCACTTTGTTTCACATAAAAGTCCTCCTGGAAACTTAGAATGAATCATGGAATGAATCATGGAATGGTTTGGGTTGGAAGGGACCTTGATGTTCACCTTGTTCTGCCTCCCTGCCATGGGCAGGGACACCTTCCACCAGCCCAGGTTGCTCCAAGCCCTGTCCAACCTGGTCTTGGACACTTCCAGGGATGGGGCAGCCACAGCTTCTCTGGCCAACCTGTGCCAGGGCCTGCCCACCCTTTCAGGGAACAATTTCCTCCTAAAATTCCAGAAGTTTCTAGAAAATGTGGCTCTCATATTTTATGCTATAATTTCTTCCTTTCCTTATAATGTTTCCTGGCTGTTTTTCCTACACCTTTGTAAAGATATTTGTAAGAAACCTCTGGATAAGGACCTACTTCTCTGTGTGTCTTATTTAATGAATCTGAGAATTTGGGATTTACCCTGAAGACTAAAGGAGTACTTTAAAATCACCAGAGTTGAACACAGTAGTTCAACACAATCCAGTTCAACTGTAGCAGTTAAAGTAGTGGTTAAACTATAGTAGTTAAACTCCAGCAGTTAAATACAGTGGAATACTTGCCCAGACATCAGCTGGCAAATAAGCCATGACCTTATTCTTCAATCATTTAAAATATTTTATTCTTTTGAACTGCTTTGCTCTTGAAACCAGTAAAATGACTGTCCTCTTACCTGTGTTGGTCTGGGCAGCCCAGCAGTGGCCCGCAGGTTGCTCAGGTCTCAGCAGTGAGGGCAGCAGGCAGCCAGGGAATCCTTTGCACAGACAGAAAGCAGAAGCAGTGTCAGACAGTAACTTCTATCACAGCTCCTACCTGGGGGCAGAGCACTCCCTCCCCTGCTCTGCTTTGGCTATGGTGTGTAACTGGACTACCAGGAGTCACCCTGGAAGATTCCTCTGCTGCCTTGTCTGAGCATTGTGCCACATACTTTAACTTGGCATAGAAAAGGGGCCATGTCTTGGATGGATATAATTTCTTCTCCCGAGGTCATTATGCTTTGTTTCCTTCTGCCTGTGGCACTGTGGTGTGGTCACAGGTGAGGTGACAGCAGGGCAGGGTGGAGGGGCTGCACAGGGACGTGGTTCTTGGACCTTCTGAAATAGTCACACTTTGGTCAGGTCTGCACCTGAAAGGCACATTGGGTGAGGAAGCAGAACACTGTGGCTGCTTTATAGAAGAGAAAAAATAAATGATGAGACCTCCTCTCCTCTCCTCTCCTCTCCTCTCCTCTCCTCTCCTCTCCTCTCCTCTCCTCTCCTCTCCTCTCCTCTCCTC
>JAWMRC010000026.1:3285755-3328399 GCA_035584755.1 Thripadectes ignobilis
GACCCTCTCCTCTCCTCTCCGAACCTCTCCTCTCCGAACCTCTCCGATCCTCTCCGAACCTCTCCGAACCTCTCCTCTCCGAACCTCTCCTCTCCTCTCCTTTTTAGCTCTATGGAAGGCTTAGTCTGGATTTCTGATTTAGGGTGCTCAGACAAGGAGTTTCCAGTCACTGCAACAGGGAACTTCCACACTGTGGGCTCAGAGGCTCTTTCATGGTTTCAAGGTTACAGCAACAGTCCTGTTTCTGAGGTTGCTGTGATCTGTACTGCAGAAGGGCCATCACAAACCAATTGAAGGGGATGCTGTTAATGTGATCAAGGCACAGTAACACTGATTTTTTCTTCAACTATTTCTATATAAAGGAGAACATGAAAGAGAATGCTAATTTTTTTGTTGTTGTTTACTTTTATAGCTCCCTGTACTACAGAAACTCAAAGGAATGAAATTGGGCCATACACTTTTCTCATGCACAACTCTATCCAATGATACTTAAAAGAAGACTTCAGAAACTGATGTTTCTCAACTCCTTCCTCATCTAAGTCACTCAGAGACCTAACCTGATGTGAATTTGTGAGGCACTTCAATTCAGGAGCTCTTACTCATCAGGATTTATCACTGCAGCTCACTTTCTGCATGAGTGTGCCTCTTCAGGAACGCTATAATTTCTTTTTCATTACAAATGGATCACCTGGGCTAAATACCTGCCTCTTATTTTGTAGGCAGAGAAGGTCAATAACAGCCTGTCTAGAATCTCTCCATAAAAGGCGACAATACCTAGCAGTTTAACCTCTAATCCATATTAACAGACTGCCTTTATTTATTGTTTGCCTTGTGTGAAGACAGAGACAGGTAATCCCAAAGGAGCAGCTCCAAGAGCAGCTCATGACCTTCTTTTACAAGAAGGTAGATACCAGTGGGCAAAGCCCATTTCAGCTTCAGCATCAGGCACAGGGCTATTTAGCAAAGAAACACGGAGTGTTAGTTGTTGAAACTTTTTCATGCATTCCCCGAAACAAATGACACTATTCTGAATATTTTCTTTGCTGCGCAGTAAATGAAGTCTTTCATGTTGACAATGCTAATATTACATTTGAAAATCGATTTGCATTGGTGTTTATTTTTTTTTCTCCTTTTTTATTGCATTTTATAAATGCCAGGGCAGAGATCCACCGAGCTCACTTGGAGAAAGCCCTTTTTCTTGGGATAGCACCTTGCAGTGACACAGGTGACCATATGGCATTTCGGTGTGGTTTGCTGGTGGGAAGGTGATTTCAACCACACTTGTGGGTCTGAGGCTGGAGGACAAATCAGGAATGCTAATTTTAAGGGGGTTTAAAAACTGGATTATTTCGTACAAATGATTTTTCAAGGGTAAATATTCCTATTGCAAAGAAACCTTCGGTTGTTTTCATCTAATTAGTGCATTAAATCTACCAGATAATCACGGGAAAGATGGGAAGGGAGGCGAGAAAATAATTCGTTAGTACTTGTAATTCTGGGCTTTAGAAAAGCCAGCGTGGCATTTAGGGGGCAGACTAAGAAATTACTAGTAAATGTTATTTTTAAGGAAGAGTTGTGCACATTTTGCGTTATGTCTAGTAAATATTTTCTAATGCATGAAGATATGGATGTAATTAAGTTGGGTTTACTTACTTTTGTGTTTTAGCAATGCACAAGACAGGGAGCTGGAAAATGCTCTTCAACATTAAGTCACGTACCTAGAAATAGGAAGGTAATTTTTATTTATAGAAATACTGATCCACATCTGCTTGTCCTTTCATTTATTCTTAAAATACATCCTCTTGTTTAAGAATACCTTCAAAGCTCATTCGATTCATTCTGCAGTCTCATTTTTCACTAAGTGAAAGGATCAATTTCTAGGTGATTTTTAAAGATTCTTTTGCTCTCTCCTTTATGAAGCCTATTTGTAATGCTGAATACCAAAAGTCTCTCACCCAAAGCAGCTGAGATGGCACTGGCGGGGGGTGTTAGAGCTGTAATCATGTGAGGGGCTTCCTGAAGGTACTGAGTGCAAGTTCTTGGACAGTTTGTCTCATCTCAGTGTAGGAAATACAAAAAGAAAGCCACAACAGTTCTGAGAATTGAAGATTTTCTTTTTTTTCCAGTTACTGAAGGATTTTGCCACCAGTTCTGTAAATGCACAGAGGGGTTTTTTCAGATTTATTCTGATTAATAAGAAATTATGAGTGATCTCAGCACTGTGAGAAGTGTTGGTGGTGCTTTTTTTTGGAAAGGAGGCCTTGGAAGGACATTGCCCTTCCAAACCAGAGCCACCTAAAAGTGCCAGTTTTATTTTCTTCCAGTGCTGGTTTGGCAGAGTAACTTTCTGCTTCTCTCTGTTCCAGTATGTGCAGATCTGTTCCAGTAAACTCTCTTGGAACTACGAGGTTGAGCATAATTGAAATCCTGAATCAACTGCAAATCTAGCAATAGAAAAATGGATTTAATAGTAGGACAGGATTTGCAATGTAAATATATTGCATTAGTGGTCAAGTCCAATTGAATAAAAGAAGTGGATGGTAAGGACTGACAAATCCATGGCAGCATTGTATCTGTAAGACTAATTAAATGCTTGCACCATGAGAACTGGTGCCTTTGGAAGTAACATACTTGAACTTCTCTAAGTATTTTAACTCAATTTTGGGCAGAGAGCCAACTGGGAGAACCTTAGGAGAAGACACATGCCCTTTTTGCAGGGCCAGCAGTGTTGTGTTTAATATTCCAAGCATTGCACTTCCTGGTGATTGAGATTGTGAAGCCTCTCTACCAAGTGCATTTACTACAGGGCTGTTGTGTTATTTCTTTAAACTTTCAAACAGAAGAACAGATTTCAAATCTTAGCAGCAGCCACATAAGTCCAACCTTAGCTGTCACATGAATGCTATATCAGTATGGAACAACTTTAAAGCTTTGTGGCTGTAACCATTCTTAATTGCAGGGAAAACCAAAAGATACTGCTATTTGCCTATTCTTTTAATAGGGAAAGGGTTTTGTTTTTTTTTTTTTGTGGGAATACTACTTTGTACACAGACAGTGGAATTCCAGTATTTATTGGATATTTAGGAACATGGAAGAACATTGTGATGTCTTTTTGTTGCAAGTACATAAATCCCATAAATACAGAAATACACCCCTGAGGGAAAAAAAGTGTCCATTTCCATTATGCAAACAACTTTTTTGAGCACTTCACTTTTGCCAAACAAGATTTTGGCAACATAACGCTTTATAAGGCATTTTATAAGGCTAATTCGAACTAGCTCCTTTCATTAAATGAACTATTTGTAGCAATTAGGAAGGAAAGGAACATGAGGTAAAATGTTTTTGTTCTGTATCCATCCCTTTGTTCCACTGGTGATGAGGGGAGGTAACTGCAAACAGGCTTTAGTTGCTGTGATTGCACACAAACAGCACGTCCTTCCATTTGGCACAGTCATATGACAGCTGGAAACAAAAATATAATTGCTCAACATATCCAGAACATGTTCAGAACTCTGCTCTGCTCTAAGTTAAAGTCAAGGAGAGCCACATATTTGGAATTAAGTCAGGCATTTGAATTGAGCTCATCTTTCTTCTAAGTAATTCTGGCAAATGTATTTTCTTTAATGGTTCTTCTCCAGCAGAAATAGGTACAGAAATCGAAACTGACTCACGAAGGGAAGGCAAGATTTTGCTGATAACATTTTAAAATTCATTTGAAAATTTCCTGATTATCAGGGACATTTGCAAAAGTACTGAAGGATTCTGTTCTGTGATATAAAAATAGTTATCTTGCTTTTAGCTCAACTGTATTTCAAAGGTATTTATCTGCAACTTTGGTTAAATTTGCAGCCCCTGAGGCAGACTAACAAAATACCAAACAGTGTCAAGGATTAGGTAATACAAAATGAGACATAATTTTATGTCAAAGTCACTAGAATTCTTCTGTTGCAGATAAATAATATGATCCCTTTCTCTATTTGAAATCAATTATAATATTTAACATATTCAGCATATGCTACTGGAAAGGTCATCTGCTCTCTGGGTGGATGGGGTTCTCGTGTAGCACAACAAATGTTAATAATGCTGATCCTAAAACCAAATGCTTTCAAAAATGACCTAAATGAATTTAAATGAGTGTGTGTTCAGGTTTCCACTTCTATGCTACACTATTGCCCCATCACGTAACAGTGGAGCTTCTGCACCAGAAGCCATCAGCTCTCCTGACCTGAGCTTTCTCACCAAGCATTCATTGCCTTTGCTGCCTAAAGCCCTGCTGTCCCCACAGAGCTGCCATGCTCTGCACTAGAAGAGATGGGACACCAAGTTCAGCAGGAGCAGGATTGAAGTGTCCAGCTCATCATTTTGTGCAGCAGCACCTTCGTACATCTGACACGTGAAATGTGTTTTGAGCTTTGGAGACAACGGCTGACATTTGGGTTTGCTCTGAGAGCTCAGCAAGGGAAAGGCCCATTGGAAGTGCCACTTGAGGCAGTGGGCACAAGTGAGCCCCAGGAGCCAAGATAAAGCAAGAGAGAGGGTTTAAGCCGTGTGCTGTCTCTGCCTAAACACGGGATAGGGACATTTTCTCCGTGCAAAACTCTCATCCCCTTTTGTTCACCGACTGGAACAGCTTGGCCAACACGATGCTGGTTTACCTGCCAAGTTATGCCAAGCTCCCAGGAATCCATCATTGGTTCATACGAGGTCATAACAGCACAGTCTGGCCTTACAGTCCACTGGAAATCAGCCTAAATAGCTACAGAATATTTTTAATTCTTACAATTTTTTATAAAAATACCAGGAAGTTACCAATTCAAGTTACTTCTGGAAGTGCAGGCAAGTGCTCTGACCTCCTTTATGTATTTATTCCCCCACTCTCTTTTTTAATCCTTGCCCTCCCAATGAAGTGGACTCCAAACTGTTTTCCCCTGCTTTTGGAAACTGCCCAAACATGAAGCGATCTCTGAGAAGACAACGAGCAGCAGAACCTGAGCAAAGCTCTGTCCTGTTTCATGAAGTGCTTTGAACTTCCAAAATTTCAGGTACATCCTGTAGCATGATAAGAGAACCCATTTAAATATCAAAGAGCAGGTTTTTTGAATTCAACATATAAACATTATGTTGCTTGGAAAGACAGAAAGGAAGAAATTTTGAATTTATCAATGTAATAATAAGATTCCCTTAAAATCAGATGAACTTCAAATGTCTTTATTGTTAGCACGCTGGTATTTTCCATTATTTGCATTTGCTGGCAACCTTTTTGTCCTTCCAGGAGAGAACACTTGTCTTATTTACACAAAATAAAGACAGCTTCACTTTCTAAGTTCAATATTTTGGGCAAGCAATAATATACCAGTCTGCAGGCCAGTCTTAGCAGGAAATAGTCCCAGTGCTGATCACACTGAGATGACTCGTGGTATCAGCTCATTTTGAGAAGTTTACTAAACATGTTATCTCCAGCATGGGTCTGATGTAATGTTTATAAGTTCAGTCTGCCCTGTTTTGCCCTTGTTGGGGATACATTTGTTACCAAAACAGCCTAAAAGTCTTTTCTTCATCATAACCTTCAGAAAGTCACGTACATGTTTCATCATGATCCAATATTTGAACCATGTGTTTAAAGGGAAATCCCTCGTGCTGTCAAAACACTTTCCTGAATTTAAAACTTGAAATCTTACTTATAAAGAAGCTTGAACAACTTGATGCTGCAGAAAGCTTTTAGCTGATAATCTGATCTTTACGTAAGTAGGGTCCATCCTGTCTAAATAGTGAATGTCTCAGATCTGTGGTGGATTATCCACCATGGACATATTCATGTTTAAATAATGAATATGTCAAATTGTATGGTGGATTATCTATGTCTAAATAATGAGGATATCAAGTTGTATGGTGGGTTATCTATATGACTGCAAATGCTTACTTGACATTATGGTTCAATGGCCATCTACATTTATTAACATAAGGAACAACACAGGTTCTCCAGGGCACTTGAGTTAAGTTTGACTTATAATCACAGAAGAAAAATTTTATGGACAGTCACTGAAAAGGAAATGCAGTCTGTATAACATATTTCTGAATGTTCTGAAAAGGCACTGGGTTTGTTAGTACTCTTCTTACACGCAACACATTTGCTGTTTCAAACAGTGTATTTAAAGTGAGAAATTGGGACTACAATCACTTTTCTCCCTTGAATTTTCAGTCTTACAAACTACGAGCCTAAAGGAGTTCAGTCTAATCCTGGCACCCCCAACACCAGGAGGGATTTGCAGGCTGCAGTGATTCCATCACCTCTGTGCTGATGAGAAGGTCTCTGCTTACGTGTCACCATCTGGAACCTCATGAGAAATGCTCTGCTGCAATGGAAAGTCAGCCCATCTCCTCAGTTCCTAGCTGAGCTGAGTCAGTGGGACTACAGTTTGTATGCTTCTTTAATCCTTTTTCTTCACCTAAACTAAGAAGTTAGAACTGAATATGCACATCAGGAATGGAAAAGGAAGTGCAATTTGTAGTTGTTTGCAGAGTAAATCAACAGTTCGAATTTTTCAGCATATATATGGAGAGAATATTTCTTATATGGAAACTCACAGCTACTGCTCTCACAGCTCAGCGTGGCAGGGATGAGGAAGAAGTCATAGGGCAAGTTCTCTATTCAAGATCTTCTCAGCACCTTCTCTAATTACCTCCAGAGACAGAAACTTCTTTCCAAGATGGACTTTTTCAGATTGTTCCAATGTCTTCAGGTTTTTCCTACCTTTTGCTTGTGGTTTAAGGTCCTCAAGAATTTCCTTCATTAGAAGAAGGACATTGAGGAACTGGAGGATGTCCAGAGAAGGGAAGGAAGTTGGGGAAGGGGCTGGAACATCAGGAGTGGCTGAGGGAGCTGGGGGCCTCAGCCTGGAGAAAAGGAGGTTCAGGGGGGACCTTCTGGCTCTGCAAGTCCCTGAGAGGAGGGAGGAGCCAGGGGGGAATCGGGATCTGCTCCCAGGGAGAAGGGACAGGATAAGGAGAAGCAGCCTCAGACTGTGCCAGAGAAGGTTCAGGTTGGATATTGGGGAACATTTCTTCACTGAAAGGGCTGCTCAGCCCTGGCTCAGCTGCCCAGGGCAGTGAGGGAGTCACCATCCCTGGAGGGATTTGCACATGTGGATGTGGCACTTTTGGACCGGGGTTAGTGGTGGGTTTGGCAGTGATGGGTTAATGCTTGGACTCGATGATCTTAAAGGTCTTTTCTAACATAAACCATTCTAGGATTCTTTTGATCTATTACTCCCCTCTCCAGTAAAGAGAGCTTTAATAAGGGAGCATACCACAGCAACCTCACAAGAGAGAGGGGAGGCAGCTGTGTACCAGTCTTTTCTCTATCCAGCATTTATTTTACAGGAGTTATGCCCCCATATCCTAAAGTGCAAGGACACAGGTTCATATTTTCCATGTGCAGGTCTCTAAGAAGTTAGGACCAGCACAAGTGAAAAGACATGATACATCAGGCAGGAAAGCTGCTGAGGAACCACCGAGCCTTGAGGAACAATCTATACCTATTCTGCATTAGGGAAAGGAAAGGGACTGTCCTCAGTTAAGCTCTCTCAACCTAAACCAGTTTTGTTTGTGAAAAATAGCAGTGTCAGAAAATAGGATTAATTGTCAAGAGGAAGCTTCAGTTTTTTATCTCAGCATACTTGCTTTTCAAATTATTTCTAAAGACATTATTTCATATTTGAAATAAAACTCAGTCAAGCTCTTGGGGTCTTTTGGGTTTGGCTGTTTTGTGGGGGTTTTGCCTGGCTGAAGGCCTTATTAGGTATAGCCTGATCTGGAAATAAGCATTTGATTATTCAAAATAAGTGTTTGGCTTTCCATCAGGCAAGCAGTGAAAAAGGGATTTCTTTTTCCTAGTCAGCTATAAACACTTCTAGTTCATTTTTTCCGTGGCTTTTGTGTATTTGTAGTGGTGCTCACTCATTCAAAGTGCCAATTATTACAGAGAGAATGCAGGAATACTTGAAAATGTGCATAAGGAAGTAGAGTATGGGGGACGTGGAAATTTCACATACAAAAAGACTTGCTAAGGAGTATTTATATCTACTCTTGAAAGAAAAAATACATGGACTATTGTCTGTTTTTCAAGAATTTTAGAAAGTGCTAGAAAAGGGCATTGATTTTCTGCTTATATGGTATCAGAATACACACTTCTATATTTAGTAACACTAATCCCTGTGCTGGGGATGGGTTTGGTGTTCATTGGCATCTCTAATTCCATGGATATTTGCTCAGTGAAGTACAATTACAAGTTCCCAGTCAAAGCAGGCAGAGTGGGGATGCACCACAGGAATCCAGGATTCCTGTTTGAGCAGCTGGAATGGAAATCTGTGCTGCAAAGCTCACCTTCCCTTTGGCATTGCTCTTCCAAGTGCCAGTCATTCCCACCCGATTGCCAGCCAAGCTCTGTCTGCCAAACACAGGCTGAAAGGAGCTTCACCAAACACTGCTCTGGCTCTCAGTGCCACTCCTGGAGACACAGCTCAGTCTTGAAAAGACCCCACAGAGACAGGCAGCAAATATTCTAAATACTCTAAAAATTCTAAACTACAGGGACAAATGGGAACCTCGGCCTCTGTCAGGCTTTCTATCCCCAGAAATCACTCCCAGCACACCTCTGCTTATAGCTACTGTCATTGATAATCTCCAGGAGCCCCCTGGGATAGCATAAGCACTCTGGAGAGGAGCAGAGAAGACAGATGGCTAAAATATCTTCTCCCATCCTGTCAAATCCAAGCCTTACAGTGGCACGGAAACACACAGGACCCAAGCAGCTCTCCCTCTCTTGTTCCAGCCTGTTTGTCTCTGATGAACACGCTGCACTATAAATGAAATCCCAGAGAAATGAATGAAAAATGAGCAATTAGGCAACCTACTTCCTCTAACCCCCTTCCCACCACTGTCCAGCTGTCTCATGTGAAACAATTCATTTAAGAGAGGCTATTATACAGAGTCACTCCAGGGATTTCCCTCTTCTAATGTTAAACCCCCCAGCTCTCAGGGGCAACTCCTGTCACAGTCTTCCTCCTCTGTGCTTAGGCTCTATGTGTCCTTTACAGTTCTAACCACTTGCATTGGTGTGTGGCCAATACAGACACGACGAGTTCTCCTCAGCAATCATTTCAAATGAGACCCTGCAGGTGGGAGAGGCCACCAGGCAGCCACATCTCTGAGCAGAGGGGGCATCAGTCACTGTGTGCCCCACCACTGTGGAGAGCAGCAGGACCATGAGTGTCTCGTGCAAGACAGCTGGTCAAGGCCAGAGTATTGGAAACGTGAGTCTTCCCATCCTGCAAATTGTTTCTGTGTTCAAATTTAATGACAACGTTTGCAAGAAAGCAAACCTACTTCCACTGCCAGCCCTTGGCACTTCTGCACATGATCGTCTAGATCTTTTGAGGAGTTCAGGTGGAGAAATGAAGTCATTTGTAAGGACTTGCATGTCCAGTTCCTTTTGGGCATCCAAAACATGTATAAAGCTTTGAAATGCTCAGGCCTAAGCTGTTTATTTCCACACGGAAAAAAATAAATCTTTAAAATGTCTTTTTCTTTATAGTGACTGCATAAAGAAGCCAACCCTCAAATATGTGTTCTGCACCCTCAAGAGGGCAGCATGGGATTTCAAGAATCACCTTGCTAAAGGGAATAATGCCTCGGCATAACAGCAGGCTCTAATGACAGCACATAATTAATGTCGTAAATATTAATTAGAAAAAAATAAAGGCAGGGAATAAGGTAACTTGCTGGCAGTATCATTGCCTGACCTGCCCATTGCTGCTGCTCATGGAGCCCCACGTGGCTCCCAGCAGCAGGTGATGCAGCACTGCAGTTTCCATGGCAGTTCTTGCTCAGCCAACACTGACCCTGAGCAGTCTGATCCAAACTGTGATAGCTCTGTGTCTGGGGCAAGGAACAGCCTCGTTCTGTCACAGTGAAATTCTTGCCTCTGAGTGGCAATAATTCCGGTCATGCTTTGAAATGGGACATAGGAATTTAGGGTTAGAGGAATATGAACTGCAGGGTGGTCCCATGAGCAACTGAGTACAGGGACTTTTATGGCACTGCATCATTTTATCCTCCCATAAAAGTGTTGTTCCATCCTAAAAGATTTTTTCCTCTCACTAGTTCTCAATTTCAGAATTTCTTTGCTCTAACTGACCTTATATAAAAATTCCCGTGTAGATTTATTCTCATTCAATTTATATCTTTTGGTTCTTGTGTCAACATTATCACTTAGCACCTACACTGTTTGTGTTTTGTTTAATTAATCGTGTTTCTATCTTTCATGCTATGACAAAATCCTCCAATTCCTTGATCATTTTAGTAACAATTCTCTCTGTTCCCATGTTAATCTCCTTCCTTGAGCAAAGATGATAGATTATAGGTCCAGCTGAACAATTCCCAAGTCACTGTCCTTAATACTTCATCAAGCCTATTGGAAATTCATCATGCCACCACATGAGCTTTTTCAAACACTGATGGGTTAGGGATGGCAATGTTATCAGGTATTTTGAAGGAGAGATAAACTTGGGAGTTAACTTCAGGTACAGCCTCCAATTCTGCCATCACTGTGCAACAGGCCAGGACAAAACAAGGCTCATCTCCTGTATCTCATTTTAGGATGGTGATAATATCCACCCATGCTGCTATATAACTGACACCACAACTGTAGAATTATATAGAAATGCAATATATACCATATGTCTTAGTAGGATACTTTTCAACTCCCTAAAGTAGTGTATCTGCTCAGTTTCCTACAGTGATGTCCAAGGTCAACTCAGTGCTTTGATACTGGTATATCACTGCATAACCCATAGTACTTCATATACTATGATACTTTCTCTTTTTTCAAGTGAATTTTCTGAACTAAAATAAATTTCATGCCAGAAGAATGCCTTCTGGAATTATTCTTTAAATTGCTGTGATTAGTTTGGTCATAAATGCTTTGTAGCAAGGGGAAAATGTTTAACAGCACTTCTCTGACTACTGCTTCTCAATACCTTACTCACTGCCAAACGTAGTGCATTGCAAAATAAAAACTATTTCTTTCCTGATTTTTTGAAGCGTTTTGTCGTTGTTGCTTTTGGGTTTGTTTCTGGGAAACCATTTGACCTGAAACACAAAGGACTGCCTGCTCCTGTCATCAGCAAAGTGCCCAGTGAGACAGTCTGCACTGTTTCTCATATAGTCAGGATCTCATCTATCATATCCATGCCAGTTGTATAGTCAGGATCTCATGTATCATATCCATGCCAGTTGTACCAAATCTTCCCAAATTCTTTGTGCTCGGCACTGTGTGTTTTGACCCTGCAGCAAACCACCTGTGGCTGGACTAAGCCAACCCTAAGAGGGGGACATTGAGGTGGCACCCAAATGCTGCAGGGCTGGGGGCAGTCAGAGCTGGGGGAGTGCTAAACCCCTCCCTGAGAGCAGAGAGGTGGATTTAGTGCCCTGCCCACCAGAGTGCTGCCACAGCCAACGTGTTTGGCCCTTGGAGAGGAGCAGTGCTGCAGGGGAAGAGGAGCTAGCACGCTCATTGGCCTCATGCTCCCAGCTTGTGGGCAATTTTCCCTCTCGCTGGGAACATGAAACAACACACTGTGAAACAACACAACATCCAGACTATTTGCAGGCTCATTTCGTCTGTCAGGGCTTTACACCTCCTCTTCTCTTGCTAAGTAGGAATTTGTCCTGCTCTCCTAAAGTTTATTGGGGGAATCTGCTTTAAGGCTTCTGCATCTAAAATAACAATCCAATTAGATACTCTTGGTTTTACAAGGTTTCTACACACTTAATAAGGGATTTAATGTGAAACAAAGCAAAGACAAAAAAGCTTCCAGACTGAATCATCTTAGAACTAAAATAAATTAATAAATAAATAAATAAATAATACACCTGACTCAAAAAAAGGAGCTGTTTTTTCTTGACTGACCTATACCAGTGGGCTCTGCAGTTTTATAATTCCCAGGAATCTATAAGTAGCACTTCTACATGATCACTGATTCATTCTGGTGCTGTTTGATGCTCCTGCTTCTTATAACATATGGATTGTTCAGGTTCAACCTACAGCCTTGCTGAGATTTACCCCACTTCTCTCAGGCTCAGATTCAGAGAGCAGCTTCCTGCCAGAGAAGGATGAGCACACACACAACTATGCACTACTTCTGGTAGGGTTTTTTTTCTAGTTGAGAAAGGAAAAAAGAAAATGTAACAGGCTTATTCTTCAGAATAAATCCCTAGCTCAGACCTGCAGCACTAGAACAGCTCTTCTGACAGGGCTCCATGAAGCCAGGGAAGCTTCAGCTGGAAAAGTTTCTTTTTCTCTAGATGATCTCTGTGTTTCATTGTCCCAGGTACACAGCAATATTCAGTTACACAAAGGAGGTGCCTATGGTGCTGTTTGCACACACACGATTACATTATGGCATCAAAAAGCCATGGGGCTGGGATTACCCAGCAGCAGGTACTGTCATTACTTATCCTGTTGAGAACCCTGTGCACCAGGAGCTTAGTCCTGCACTTCTTTCACTCCCCAAACTCCTCCTGAGTCGGATTCAGGGTGTAACCACTTTCTGTTGGACAAAGGCAGGGATAGTGAGGTTGTCCAGAGGCAAACTCTGGCTCCCTGAATCTCTTCCCCAAACCCAAACCTGGAGAAGGTTAAAGGAGATGGAAATCTGCTCTGACACTTGCCAAATGGAAAGCATAAAACTGTATCATCTGAAAAGAAACAGCAGAAAGACACATCTCTGCTTAAACTTTCCTCTATCCCCAACACAGGTACTATTCCAAAATTGCTGTTTCCTGGGGACTGGATACACATTCAGCCTTCCCAGCTGGAGAATGAAAAGCACTTTCTCTCCAGGAGGTACAGGTTCAAACTTGCATTGAAGTAGCACAAAGCCAGAGAAGCCCCTTGTTTTCATGTTTCATTCCAGGTGCCTGGACTGTCCATCCACCTGCACCTTCCTGCTCCCAGCCCCAAGCTTTCCTTGACTGGACTGTTGGCTTTGGTGGCAGTTAGCAGGTTTTACACTGCATTATATATATATATGTATATCTGAAAGCTCATCTAAGTAATTTAATAGTGTCTACTAGTCATCTGTTAAAGTCTTATTGAATGATTGGGTAAAATTAGCTCAAACAGAAGGCTTCCATAGGATGAACAAGATCCTTGGCTGGTGGGTGAAAGAGATAATAACCAGATTTTGCACTCTGTTTTCCAAAGACAAAGGAACAAACCAGCCCAAAACACTCCAATTGTGAAAGCACGCTGGAAAAAGAGATGAAGAAAGACAGGCTCCAAAAGAAAGATCATAGGGGAAAATAGTAGAGATTCATAAAAATTAAGCAGGGGTCCTGTTTCTAACATGTGTTAAGATTTCTATCATTGCTGATGTTAATAATTGACATGGAGTACAGTGGGAGTTAGATAACAGCAGGAGAGTTCAGGCCAGAACTCATTTCATTTTCCAGTGGTGTGAGGCACTGGGTAATGGGGAAATGCATAACCATTTCAGAGATGTTCTTGCTTCACTGCCTTACATCTCGAGGAACTTTATTTTGTCTAGAAAGAGATTTCTCCTTGAGTTGTGTAACAGGACGAGTTCTTCAGAGAGGGGAAAGGAACAGGAAGCTAATTCTGTGCTCACAAAAGTGAGGAATTAATACCAAAGCCTGGAGTCAGATATAAGCTGCATGGGTATTGTGCAAGCCTCATCACACAGCACTGCCATCTCACCCCAATTTATGGTCTGGAACACAGCAACTTTTACAGCTTTAAGCTGGAACTGCAAGTTGTACCAAAGCACATAAGGATCTCATAAATACAGGGGAAAGAGGTAGAAGCTCCAAATTTCTTTTGCTCTTTCACCTGGCTCAGGTATAAGCTGGACAAATGCTGATGACACACCACACCTCCAGAGTCTGCAGATCACACTGCCAGTATTTGAGTTCAGGATTTAAATAAAGTCACTCCATATTCCCTAAGCTCAGAATGTACATGGAAGCCAAAACGAGCTTTCTAGCACAAGTAGGCACAAGCAAATGTGTAGGATCAACCTGAGCATGAGTGTGAGCTGTGTGTTCATGTCAGCAGGCCATATTTCAATTTTCACTGGTGTATCTGACACGGGCAACATTTTTAATGGCCTCCCAGAGTGCCAGAAAATCTCAGCCCAGGAGATCAGTGGCCTCTGTGTACAGCCTTGCCAGCCCCCAGAATTCAGGAATTGCTGATCTTGACACTGCCAGAGTCACTGATTGCTGGCTCACACCACCAAAAGCCAGCTCAAACCAGAGGTGAATCTACTCCATGATATAACAAACGGCTATGGCTCTTATTTGTCCCGTATGTTCTTATCTTACAGCTTGCAATTAATCACCACCCTGGAAATCAAACACTAAGGTATTTGTACATTCTCTTTGAAAATCCATTTCAATTTCCTTTTACTTGAAGTGCCCTGTCCTTTGCCACACCTCTCAGTGCATCAATCTCCACAGTACACACTAGATATACTCGAGGAGCCCAGTGACTCACACTAGACAGGGAACATAATCACCACCGAAAGAGATGAGATTGAAAAGTGTGATGCAATTAAATGCAGAGGGATGTCTGGTCATTAGCAAGCAGGCTCATTTGCAAGAAGATAGTTATAGTGTCATGACTATCATGACTGCAGACCAGGTTCTGTTCTCAGATACATGAAATTCTCCTCAGTGTGTGACCATGTCAGCTACATGAGTGCCAGGTCTGTTCTGAGCACCAAAACCCTGTACAGGAAAGCTGTAAATCCAATTCCATCCATTTACTGTATATATGCACACATTTTTTGATGCATATTAGCTTAGCCTTTGTGGCTGTTGAATTGCAGCTTATTCTCTTCTCCTTGGAGGGATTTTGTTCTTGGCTGGGAAGCCAGCTGGGAGAGGCTGATTTTATGGGAACAGCAGGGCACATGAATTGGTCTCCTATCTAACGTTTATAGGGAAGGTTTCCTTGGTTTCAGCACAGCTCACAGGTACACTTGAAGGTGCAGTTTCTCTGTACTGCCATTATGCTGAGAGTACTTGGGGTTTAGAACAAATATCTTCGATTCCCAAAGCCACCCTTATCCCTAATCATATAACCTGCAGGCATTGCTCCACTACCTCCTTCAGAGCATGATGGGTTTGCACCTATTGGTTTTAGTACTGAAATGTTTCTGCTGCTCTGTGATGTATTCCCACTGTGAATGAATAAGTTTATTTTGCAAATATGAAGAGATTGCCAGGCTTCCATGTGTCTGAAGGACAGCCACTTTATGGCTTGACATAGTCTCTGCTAGTTTACATTTACAGCCTTAACTTTATGCATTACTTGTATTAATGTAGTGTGAAATATCACTTCTCCTGAACCAATATGAGGACTGAGTTCTGAGTCTGCAAAACTTGTATTATGAAAGAAGGAAAATGAACTAACTAATCCTTTATTCAGAGTTTTACTGGCAGCTTTTCTGTCCTGATGATTTAACTGTTATTTACCCTGAAACCAACATGCAGGAAGATTGTAGCCTACGACTCCCAAAGGAGCAGCCACGGAATTTTTGCATTCTGCAGAATGTTATGGGTTGACAGCCTCTCCTGTGTGCTACACAGATCCCTTCAATCCCCTGTGTTTATCCTATAAACAAGAAAGTGCTCCACACTGTTGTGCTAAAGAAAACAGCTGAAATCTAAAGTGGCCCAGGCCTGTTTAAGCTGTCCCCAGACACACCACCTTCCATGAGGGTTTGTTTTCCATTGATTCGTTAAGGAAAGCTGGCAGCAGATGCCACACTTCTACTGAGCACATTAATCATTGAAGGAAAACAGTATTTCTGCAGCTTTGGCAGTTCCTGTGCCACACATAAATCAGGCTTCCTGCTTTCCTGTTAACCCTGTACACAATGTAGAACCCCCTAAAGCCTTTGTTTCCTTTGCAGTGGTGCATTTCTGCTCTAAGAGTGAATGCCTGCTGTGGATTCAATTAAGATCTGAAAACACCCATCTGGCTTCTGATTCAGAATCCAACTTGTGGCAATAAGCACAAACACTGTGTGACAGGTGCTTGGATGCTTTAGAGGAATAAGAATGCAATCTCCATGCAGCTGCTGGGGTCCACAGAACAGTGGGAGGAACAACAGCAGCTTTACATGAGTGGTTTCTGTCACTCCCAGCAGTACGTGCTGAAGGCACCAGGGAATGCCTGGTGTTCGGGCCATACATGCCCTTCACAGATGTGCACATCTTCATTAGTCTCTGTAACGAATTCACTGCAAATTATAACAGATACATTAGTTTTACTCTGGTCTACCTGGGAGCAGGTCTCAGCCATACCCACTTTCATTCATGCTGTGCTCTTTGCCCACATGAGTTCACTAGCAGAGGGCAGCCCGGGCTGAAAAAGCCACAGTGGGGTGTCCAGAACAGAACAGAACAGAACAGAATGGTGCTGGCAAGCACATTTCAGTTCCTACAGCACTTACAGTAAGGACAAATTTCGGTCTCTTGGTTGAGACACCTTGGCCACAGATTCCCTGGCAGATGGAGAATGCAGCTCAAGTGAGTTATGCCTGCTTGCTTCGTATCTCTCCAGTAGATGCCCCATTCTACAGCCTAAACCTGGAGTTTTCTAGTAAGAACTAGACTTGCCCAGTGTGGTGCTTCCCTGAAATTCTGTGCAATGTCTAAGTCCATTATTCTGCAAGTTATCTCTCAGTTTTCCTCTGTCCTGCAGGTTCATCCTAAAGGTGTAAGTTTACTGTGAACAGAATTTATTATATGAAAGCTAGTGACAGCTGCAGCTCTTAGAATAAAAATTAATTTTTTTATTTATCCCAGATGAGTCCCAATAGAATACCAATGTTCCTATGATCTCTAGCACAGGAAAATGGTTAGAAGTGATTAGAAAGTAATTCTTTAAGAGTTTTAAAACTAATTTTGCCATATTTCCCACTTAAACCTGGGATGGTACTACTAAAGAAATGCCTTCAAATCAGATCACAAAAACTATCTGTTATTATTGGCCTAAATTGTCAGGTAAAAAGCTTAAATATACTAGTGGAAAAGGGACAATGAAATAGATTTTAGACTGACAAAAAATTACAAAGACCTAAGGCCATTATGACACCAGGCCTGCTCCAGCTTCTCTTTGCGTGTCTAAGGCAGGTACATTTATTATTGCTGGTAGTAGCTAATATTAGTGTACCTCAACTAGTAAAACTTATAAAAATATTTTATTATTCTGCATGCTTGAAGAGTTTGGACACACAATTTAACATGTTATATAGAAGTCTGATAACTGCAAAAATCAAGTACTGTCCAAGTGTCTTAAGCAAGGAATTTTTCAATATTCAGAGTCCTGGCTTTGATACTTTGCTGATCCTCCCAATGTGAGCTCTTACTGCTGCTAGAGCTTCTTGGGACATTTGGTTTTCATTTCTGGCTCCCAGATACCCGCAAAGGTTATGAAATTCAGGCTGGAACTGAAGACTGTGATGAACAGAACACTAAGTCTGCCTCACCACCACATGCTATTCCTTTGAATTACTTTTTTTTTGGCAGCAATATCTTATTTTTCTCACGGAAATAGATACAAACTGTAGACAGAGAAGAAACAGAATATCAAATAAGGAGGTGCTACCTTTTACAGCTACTTTCCCTAATGACAGGGCACATATAAATCCATTCTAGCCAACAGAATTTATCCTTTGTCTAAACCAATGTATCTTTGGCCTCAGAGAATTGGGCTATTACTTTGTACTCATGTTAGACTATAATTGGGAGATAATTTAGGCATAGTTTCCCCAGCAAACCCCATGTAACTGTATTTGTTTATAAAATATACTGATAAACCCCTGCAAAACAGAAATTAAGTATATCATAACATCATCCCAAGACAACAAACTGAAACACCAGTCAGTTTGCAATTAGAACACAGATCAGAATGATGTTCTTTATGCATAGCATGATACCAAAAGCCTGAATGTGCTGCCTTTTACTCTCAGTCTCATTCTGCCTGAACCTTTCCCTGAATGTGGATGCTGGCAGATGGGTTGAGAACAATGAGTCAGCCTTTCTGCCTTAAGAAGAAAAGAAACAAACTTGTAAAAACACTCGGGTGGATTTTAGTGTATCACACAAGGTTATCCAAATAAAATACAATGGCTGTGTGATATCACAAAAGCCAATTACATCTGAATAACCACACACAGAGGTGCGAGCTGTTCTCTGCCAGTTACTCATTAACCAATCTTCATTAATCATAAAGAATGGTTTTACATGATTCTGGATTCTATAACTGTGATCTCCCAATCAGTGTTCTGCTCAGGTGGCCTTGGTCCAGCTACTATCCCTTCTTCCCTTGCTAAGATATTTTGCAATAGCAGCTGATGAGTGAGAGGTACAGAAATTGTTCTAGGCTTATGCTCCAGATGAAATCTCTTGCAGATCAATCAAGATGTTTCAGGAGTTTTTTTAATCTTAAATTTTATAACTGGATACGAGAAAAGTTTTCTTTTGCCAGTGAAAAAATCAAAAGATATTTTAAATACTTTCCTTCAGAATATTTACAGCAGTTCATTACCTGTGGGAATGTATTTTATAATGCTTTCCAGGGTAAGTGCAAAACAAAAACAAATGTAAAACAAATTAAATGCATTTTATTTGTTACAAGGACTGACAAACAAAACCGAGTCAAACCAGAAATCAAACTCTACATAAAGTTGTTTCCCCACTTTTCAAATGCAATTGAATTATACCCCAGAATAAATGGAAAAAACATTAATATTAAAAATGCAGGATCAAAACTCAGTCAACCCTGTGACTTCAATGCCATTGTATCTGTAGCAGCTCCCACTGTGACTCTGCTAGGTTTTATTCCTTTCATCGACACGATATTATTCAGAGTAGAACTTGCTTCATCAACACAATCGACTCGTATCAATCACTAATCACCTCGCATTAGCACTTTTAATGAACTCCCAGGCACGTGGCGATTGAACTGATACTTTCCCTAGAGCTATTAAGGCACTTGGCGGCTCAAACGTGTTTCCTAAACCCAACACCTCAAGTCTAAAAACTTAAAGGGGATTTTCCCCCCCAGACATTCCTCTTTTCCAAAAGCAGGAGTGCCAGAAGCTCGGCCTCAAAGGCTGCTTAACCCATGCTGCCCTTCCCTTCTGCGCCCACAGCTCGGTGCCCGCTGCCCTTAACCCTGCAGGTGGGCAGAGATAAGGCGATGCTTATCTCCCAGGCAGGAGGTCTGGCGAGCTGCTTCTCGGAGCCAAAACCGAACACTGCTCCGTGGGCTGCTCAGCAGGACACTGGGGAGTGTAAAGCTGGTTTGGGCCCTCCTTGTGTCCCACTATATGAAGGTTTAAGCTCCATTGACTCCAGTATAGTGGCCTTAATCAAGATTTTTCATGCCTCAAAGAACAGTACAGCTGCTAAACTTTCTTTAATAAGGGTTTTATAGCTGGGGAAGCTGAACAGGAATTGGCTGAAAGGAGATGACTTACTTCTGGCCCTATTAAGCAGCAGTTTATTGTAACTCAAGCTGTAACGTTGTTTTGCTCGAACATGAATGAGGAATGTTGGTTTAAGTGATTTAGCCAAGTCATTGAGTCTGTTTCAGTCATTCCCTGCATTTTCTCTTGCACGGTGGGTTTGTTTTGAATTCAGGAAGCCAAATGCCCTGTGCTAAATCTCAGAAGAAAGTCCTACATTTCCAATTTCTATCAAGTAAAGCAGATCTTCCGAGGACTGGGTGGCAATATGGTCTTTACAAAGCTCACCTTTGGATTTCCTAGCTTTTTAATTTGAATGGAATTAATTTCCTATTACCTTATTGAGCCCAGGTTGGCAATGTTAACACATATCCTGGTAAATAAGCCCCAAGAATAAGGCAGGTCTTGGAATCTAAGTGAAGTGGCACTGAAAATCATACAAGAGAATAGGTTTTACCTTTGCAGACCAGTTTGATTGTAGTAGAGTATAAAGAACTCTCTTATAAATGATAAATTTATTTGTTTAAGTGGCATGTGTCTGGTCTTACTGTAATTCTTACAGAAACAGTCATACAGTAATCATGACTCAGTATTTAGGGAGCACCATTTCCTTTTGCATCATACAAGGACTGTTTTCTAAAAAATGCTAGTTTTTGACTCTAGTTAAAGGTTTCAGGCACACATACCTAATTATCATCTCAGGTTCTAATGAAATACTTAATCCTAAGCACCTATAGAATATGATGGAAGGTTTGGGGTGTTTTTGAAAGAGCTAAGCATCATCAATTGTTTTAATTACTTTCTGCCTCCTTATCTTACTCCCATCTAATAGAGAAAAAACCAAATTTTTTTCTCTGGAGAATAGCTTCATGGGGAGATTCTTGTTATAAAAAGAACCGCTTCTTGACCAGAGATGATATATAATAAATACTCATAGACTTGCTAAAGATTGGCAAGAAAAAGAATGACAACCAAAACAGACATGAAAATAATCTTCAGACTGAAGCTACAGCAGGACAGACAAGGAAAATTTCCCCCTTTGACAACAATAGCAGGACGCCAGAACTATAATTATTTACAACTTCATCCTTTCTGGTTTCAATCAACCCTTAGGTAGAGTTTTGGGGGACTGAAAAGCCTTATTATTTTAGATACAGTAGTGTGCCTGTGAAGGATTGGAAGCCCAACTGCCTCAGTTTGGAAGCTGCCAGTGCTGTGCCAGCCCTTGAAGACTCTAATGTGACCCCAGCTCCCATCCCTCCTGTCTCTGCACAGAGTTATCCTTACAAGGGTTCAGGGCACTGAGCCCAGCTATTCCTCCCACTAGCCAGGCAACTGAGCAGCCCCTGCTGAGGCAGAACAGAAAGAGTAATTCTTTTCCACAATGAGATGTTTTCCCTCAGTGAAGGATGGGCCAGGTGATCAGGCTATGAAGAGAGGGCATACCCATGTGTTACATCTCAAGGCATCTGACTCCTGGCGAAGCACGACTGCCAAGCTTTTCTCTTGTTAGCTCCAAGTTGTTTGATGTTCTCAGCTTTTACCCGTTGCCAGGACCCTGCCAGGGGTGCACTCCAAACAGCAGGAGTGCGTTGTCTCCCTTTCACCTTCCCCTCTCTCCTTTTCCTACACAAGGACAGACCAGAGATCAAGCTAAACAGGTTATCTCCAGCTGGCACCCCCAGCAAGGTAACAAATCTATTGTACAGCAAATGTGTGCTTTGAAGGCTCAGTAGTCTGGAACTGTGGAATTAGGAAGAGGAGTCAGAATGTGTTCACTATGTAGGATCATCTGTATTTACATCTATCTCCTGTCTTGACCCCAAAATCTCATCTCTGCTCATTTCCACTGTCCTCACAGGACGAGAAGGGATCCTGGGAATTGCATGTGAGTGCAAGATGATGTAGCATTCAGCAGAAACTCAACACCAAGACCTGGAAGTTACACACCTCCATTTCTCCAAGGCACTAAATCTCCTCATGTACCATAGTCAGCCCTGCTATTTTCTTAGTAACTGCCTCAAAGCACCCATTCAGGCCACAAAGTTAAAAATCTTCCAAAATCTGCCTGTAATGAAAGTACATAAATCTTTCCCTTGCAAACTGCTCATTAAGACTATTCCCAGCGTTAGCAGAATCTACTGTTGGTGGATACTGGGTCAAAAAGCTAATTCCCTTGCAGTCCTTTTACTGTCCTTAATGATTACTGAGAGTCCGGAAATGAGAGCAAAAAGTATTTCATTCTTTATTCAACATGAAATCATCTTGATTTATACTCCTGAAAAATTAATAAAATGCCTCCGAGACAGACTATCCCTGCTGCCAGGCTTGCACATTGTATCAGCTTTATCTGCTGACCTGGGCAGAAATGTAAGAGAGAATAAAAGTTCTGCTTTCAGGGCTGCATTTACTGTAAATTTCCATTCTTCCAGGAAAATTCAGACAGGCATATTTAGCATCTCAGGTCTGACTTAAAGGGCACTTAGCTGTTATTTGTTCCACTAATGCTTTTGAAAAAAAGGCTTAGCAGCTGGATTTAGTGCCAGGACTAAAGACACAGACAGGACCGGTGCAAAATGCTGCAAAAGAATGGAAAAGATTTCTTTCCCTTAAGCTGCAGATCCCCATAAACCAACCCCTCCTGAGTTCACAACAGAGGCAGCACCCCAGGTGCTCCTTCCATACCAGGCTTCCTCTTTCCACAAATCACAGCACCACCCCATGCAGGCAGCAGAACTTACTTTCCTCTGCAAAACTTAATTGAGTGCTGTCAGATTATCCAATTCAGCCTGACAAACAGCATCCCAATTATCCTGTACTTTATCACATGCCACAAATATTCAGCTAGCCCATACTCTTGGTTATTCTTGGTGGTGATGGCACAGGCTTCACCACCAGTGGCAGAATAAATGCCATAATTAAGAGGGTGCCAGGGAGGGGAAAAGCAGAATGTGCTATTCAGGCTTTAAACCTCTAGGTATATTTTCTTAGCAAACCATTCATTTATTGTCCTACCTTATCCTGTTTCCTTATGATCTAAATTTTCTCTCCTGTGAAACACTGTTTTGTCCTACCAAAGAGGAAGCATTCTGGAGAACATCCACACAGTTTAGGAAGTAGATTTACAGCCAAGATAATATTAACAAAACTGTGAAAAGAGACCATGTTTCTCAGAGGGCAGAATGATCACTCTGTTAGATCATTCTAATCCTCCTTCACGTTAAAAAAGTGGAGGAGGATTAAACGTGAGCTCTGGGAGCCTGGAGTTGCTGCTTGAATGGAGAAAGCATCTATCTCCCATCACCATCCTATCCACACCTATATTATTGATAATTGTTTTCAGATTCAGAAACAATCCTTACTTGCTGATTTTCAAATAATCACTGAATAAGTTAATCAGCAGTCAGAACAACATCCAGCTTCTAGAAAGCATTGTCAGTGCAAAGGAAGTCAAGCACAATTGCTGCACCACCTTCTGTTCCCTTGCCTTTATAAAGCCTTAGCCCTTAAAGCTGGAAATGCTGTTTATTACTCTGCCATGTAATGGTTGTGTTGGCGAGTTAGAATTTTCATGCACTGAAAGGCCTCAACAGAACCAAAATAAAAGGACTATTGGAAAGCAGTTAATGAGCAATAAACATCTCTTACTTTACCCCAAAGTTTTGGAAAAGCTGTCCTTCCACTTGTTCACAAATGCAGATGCTCACACACGCACATTGCACACTCAAGTTGAGCCTGTGTTCACATGTTGGCAGACCAGTTCAATCCTGCACAACCTTTCCCAGTGACATGATGAAATGTCTTTGCAGACCTGCCTGGGACACGCTTCAGAAGCAGCTGAAATAGGCTTCTGGTTGCCAGCAGGCTTAACTTTTTTCTTTTACCTCTGAGTTACATGGCAGAGACTCTATTACCTGCATTTTTTTTCACAGTGTGATCTTTTAAGTACAATTTTGGGCAGCAAAGATATAAAGTAAATTCTTCTGTCTTTTTCGTTCCTCTAAAGTAAACACGCTCTCTCCTGGGAGCTTATCTGAAAGCCTGAAATTGAACTTATGGCTATCTCAAGAGAAATCACAAGCTGTACAGTAAAATGCATATACAAAAAGCTCTGAGCAGCCTCACTCTAATGCATTATTCAAAGCATTGAAATGAAAAATCTTTTCCCTCTTCTTCATGTACCTGCACTAATAAATGCTACACGAGCATTGATATCAACAGATTGTGCAACTCTGCTTCAGGTGCCCCATCAGATGAATAAATATTTCTCCTCCTGTGTGAAGAAGGGATTTCAGAGAGGGTTCCAAGCACAGCTGGTGCTGCACCTTGGCCAGCTCTGCCCTGGGTGTGAGCACCACTCTGGGGACCTCCCAGCGTCCCACAGGCCTCCGTGGGTCTGCAAAGTTTCAGAACATGTAGTGATCCCCAAAGAGCAAACACTGACTAAATAGTTAATGTATCCAGTGCCTCATAAAACTTCAAGCCCTTCCCAAATCTCTGTCAGCATTTGGCTGTATTGTCACCATCCTACAGCTCGGGCAAAGCCCATGACTGATGCTCCACTTGACTGAGACACTCAAGAGTGCTGAGTGGGAGACAACTTCCTTTCCTGGGAAGGTGCCTGGGATTCTTTTTCAGAGAGTTTTCTGACAAGTCAAGAAACTTCTTAAAAAACCTGAACTTGAATGCAACAAGAAGTCAAACTACAAAATGCCTTTTTCTGTATTTCAGAAATATTAAATTAGATACAAACAATATAATTGATAATATGTGTTTTCATTTCTGAGACTTCCGTACATATTACAAAAGTGCAAAAGTTCAATGGTGCCAAACTGAAATCCCAAAGTCTGGACCATTTAATCAGTTAATAGATTTTCAATTTGCCCAACTGTAAGTTTCTTGTGTCTAAAGTAAGATGCAGTTCAGACTCTATTGGTTCATTATGTTGTAAATCAGAGAAAGAAGAAATAGAAAAGACCAGCGGGAGAAGCAAACATTATCAAGGTCGACAGGAATGTTCAATAATTTTTCTCCCAACATCCTGTTCAATATCATTTCAGTAATAAGAGTGAAATAAATTTTAGACATTTTGTTCTTTAAGTGAAATGTTACCATTTCATTTTTTCAAAAAAATTATTTGAACAGAAATGAAAGAATAGTTGCCAAAAGTTCTTCATTAACAAAGACCCCCTAGGGAGGATAAAAACCCCACACATCCAAGTTCTAGGCATTTATTATCATAACTCCTGTCAAGAAAGGAACAAACTGTTCAGCTATATTGCATAAGGTTTCAATATAGAATTCATAAAATTTAATTAATGGAATAAATCTCTTGGCAATTGCTTTCTAGTTAAGTACAACTGCTTTATTTCCAGATTGGTGATCTTGTTTTGTAGGTAATTACATTTTAAAATTATGCTTTTTCTCAATATTACTTTCAAATGTCTCTCTTTTTAATAGATCAGTACATAAAAACAGGCTTCTCGGTTCTTCTGATAAAACTTTGATCCATATTTAGTTATTTTAGTTACTCTCAACTAAAAGGCCTCATATTCTGGAGTTTCACACCAACTTTCACTGTGGTTGTGATTCCTCTGAGCCTTTTGTTAACATCTGAAACACGACACAACTGATTATCAGGTTTTTCCTTTTAAGGCTTTTTTTAAGAAGAATTCACAAGAATTTAACAAGAATAGGTCTGTAGAGCCTTGGCACTCCCATGGGACCACAGAGTGGCTCCTACTCATTCCAGCTAAGAGACTGACCCCTCCTGGGGCTCTCCATCTTCACTGGAGATCACTGCTCCTAGCCCCTATGGCAAATATTTAAAGAAACAAAGAACCAGTTTGTGAACCTTAAAGCTGTGGTAATTACTGGATAAATACATAACTAGAGAAAATAGAGGCATATTTGTCTTATTAGACTAAGGAGTCAAACAGCTATCGGGATCTCCAGTCCTGAGTGGAGATAACTGAAAATTCCGGACACGCCGGAAAACATGGAGAACACAAGATGTGACTGGAAATCTTATCTCACTGCCACTGACACGCAGGGATGGCTTTAACGAGGGTAGGGAAGGCTCCTAAAAGTCTCTCTTATAAAACATGACTGCTCAGCCTACATCTCCCAGGCTGAATAGAGCCCTGTTACAGCACGGTTTCAACAGCCTGTGGAGATTTACTGACAATGCCAGGCTAGAGAAGGGGCTCTTATCAAGGAGAAAAGATCACACAGCCCACGTTCTTTCTACTCCCTGTAAGTCTCAGGTAAAAAAAAGAGGTGGCCAAGGACATATATGGATGATGGGGGCCATTTGGGACCATCACACCTGTTGATAGACCCAGGTGTTGATGATGCAGTAAGGGGAAAACAAAGAATCCAGCTCTTCTCACTCCTAGAATAAGACAGGTCATCTCTTCAAGATGGTTATGAATGGGTAGATTAGTTGAGAACAAGATGAAAGAAATCTAGAAATACTTTATCCAAGCAGAGGTCCTAATTATCTTGCCATGATTCCAGTTGTCAGGAAATAGGGACAAAGATGCCACTGAAGGCAGAACAAGATGCTTTCCAGCTCCCAAACCAGAAATAGGAGCCTAACTACAGAGTACCTGGGTCTTAGAATCAATCTACAGCAGGAAACTCATGGAAGTCACCATTTCAAACGTGCTTTTTCATTAAAGAGTTGAGCATTTCGTAGTATTAAGCAGAACAGCAAGATCCAGTTCCTTCTTCCCAGCCCTCCAGTGTCATATATAACACCAACCTCATCATTAACCCTTATTATTTGCTTTTGACCTTTTTCATTATCTCTCCTCTGCTTCTTTAGAAATTTTGTTTTAAAATTGCTGATCTCACTGAAAGCCTCGATGTCGCACTGTGCTCTCCTATCCCAGATCTTTACTTCAGCTCTCCAGTTTTCTCCCTAATGAAGATTTCAATCATGTTACTCTTTCCTTTACTGTAAACCACTCTGACTAGCTGTAAGCACGCTGAACTCCCTTAACCCCAGGGGAAGCCACTGTAAACCTGTCGGGGTTAATGGTCTTACGGGCTGGTGATTACACTCCCCGCTGTCCCAAAGGCAGCAGCAGAGTCCTGCAGCCTGACCTCCAGAGCCTGCCAGGCAGTGGGAGGGAAGGAGGAGGTCTGGCTGAGGGAGCCAGGCACGCTCCTGTGTTTTCAGTAAACACTGCCTGAAAAATGGGCCTGCTTTATAGCCCAGATTAGAGACTAAGATAGATAGCAGGCTGGGATGGAGAAGCCCTCTGAGGGGAACTGGGGCAGGAATGTGCCAGGGATCAGGCAGCACTTGTGCAGAGAGAGGTGAAGTGACGTTGGTCTTGCTGTGGCAGCTGAAGGTTGGAGCAGTGGCAGGGAATGACACGAATGACATCCTCTGCCACCACCGAAGCTGAGCAGCTGCTCAGCCCCTGCACAGACCTTCCCTACTGCTCTCCAGCTCCGCTGCTGATGCATCAGAGCCTGGCTCGCTGTAGTCTGAGCTCCCTCTCTAAACATTTCTGTGAGGATATACATGCTCCAGTAACTGCAGCTCACCGAGGAGAGTGCAAATGAGGCACTATCAGTGGTGTGTTTAAAGCAGGCCCCGGCTGGTTGGTATGAGGCTGCATTGGAAGAGTCTTGGAACTCGCTAGTTCGAAGCTTGCTGGAAAAGCCTGCACGGAATTCCTCCTGTCCCCACTGAAAAGAGCCTGACCCAAAGTGATTTTTCTATAAAGAAGAGCAATATGGAATCCATTTCCAGGCAAGACACTGGAATAGCAGTGCAGGTTGTGCCTAGAGGTGACCTTGCTCAAGTGGAAGGGTGGGTGCCCATGGCATCAGTACAGGGCATGTCCTGCATGGCATGTCCTCTTGATGGAGCAGGATCTCAGGGTACCTGATCAATTGCTGCCTTAAACCTCAGTTTGTTTGGGGACTTTCCTCATTGAAGTCACTCCTTAAGTTCATCATTTGCGAAATTAGATTGTATTGCATGGGAATGTTGAGAAGATAAAACCAATGAATGATTCTGAGCTATTCAACTGCAGTGGTGGTGCAGTGGGTCATCTCATTAGACAGGGATTACAGAGGTACAAATTAGGGTCATTTTTAGCATTTTCCAATTAATACCTTTTACTTACTCTACTTAGTTGCTCTAACCCTAAAAAAGCTACAGTCTTTTAAACATGAAAGTAACAAATGCTGTGATTCACATGTTTCCTCTTTTCTCCCCTTACCCAATTTTCTGTCTAATGTACCATCAAATACCAAGATATCCAGAATAAGACACCTGCTCCATTCAGCCACACATTCAGTGCTCTCATTGACCTTCTCAAGATGGTTATTGAAATCGTTTCAGAGAATACTGGCCTACAGCTCTGCCACCTTTTTTTTTTTTTCCTTTTTTTTTTAACTTCTGGGCCAATGTTGTTAAAATAGCCCAGCACTCACATTTTCCCTGCATTTTAAAAATTCTGAGTGAATTGCTTAGTGTATCAAGCAGGGCTGGAAAAGCAAGCTGGTTTAAAACTTCTTTTGCTTTTATTTCTCATTGCACTGCAGACACAATGCACTCTCTTCTCTGGGGTCAGTTTGTACCACACCCTCACACTTGCTGCCTCCAGGAATAAAGTTTTTGAAAGCAATAGAACCAGTCTGAGTTTAAATTCCTTCAGAGCATGGACCCCAAACATGGGGTCTGCCTCTTAGTGTAGCAGTCACAAAGGCAACTTGAATTTCTTTTGCCTGTTTTTTTCATACCCACAACAAGAAAATAATTTCATATGCACAGTCAGATAAGGGTCAGTAAAGGCATCCAAACCCTAAACTTCAGTCAGGAATCTCTTAACTGGGACACTGGAAATTGGATTTCACCTCTCAATAGCCACACTGGTCTTTATAACTCCTGCACTCCTAGAAACTGAGGCACTACCCACCTACTCTGATTTTGAGCAAGAATGGACTAACATTTACCATCTTTTAATGTCATTTGCCAGAGGCACCCTACATGAGAAGGATGCTTAGAAGACAGTTGTTTGCTTGGATAGACAGGAAGTAAAATTCTTTTCAAAATTAAAAAAGGACTGAGTAATGAATGGCGTTTTCAATGAGTCGCAGAAATGCAGACATAGCCTAGTTCTCACTTACGGAACAAGGCACTGCATACCCAAATAGATGCTTTTGATTTGGGGGGATTATGGCTGTGCTTCTCTAAGGCATTGCCTATCACACAACCACTGAGATTGAAATAGACCCTTAAGATCATTGAGTCCAACTGTTAACCCAACACTACCAAGTTCACCATTAAATCATGTCCCAAAGTGCCACACATTTTTTAAGTCTATTTTGTAACTCCTTTTCACTGAGGAAATAAAACTCTCTGGATGGAATCTGCTATGTTTAATCACTTGGGTAACCAGTAAGTTTATACCTTACAGTTAAATATTCATTATGTTTTGTGCAGGAGAGAAACGTGAATGTGAAGATTCTTTTGCTTGGTTTGAGAAAAAAGTTTTGGAAAGCATGCAGAACTAGCTGGGTAAATAGAATCTCTATGTATGGAGCAGAAAAAACAATAATTTCCAGGATACTTAGGCACATGTGGGTATAGGAAGTCACACAGGATTATGACTTTCTTCTTTCTGAATTCATAAAGACGACATTTCAGTGCAAAGAAAGCTCTGTTCATAGCCTGATAGTAAAGGAAATAGCCTTGGGGTTGCTCTAATCCTGCCAGGGGGTTCAGTACAATAAGCCTCAGATTCCCACTGCTGGGTAGGACAGCAGTGAGACAGCGGGTGGATCATGGGAGATCCAGTCTCCAGTGGAATTCCAGGCCAGGTCCTCAGCTACTCTAAAGAGACAGTGCCCTCCCTGCCAACCTGATGCCCTGGTTAGACACTGCGTGTTTGTGAAAGAGGCAGATCCAACAGCACATTTCCCTCACCTTTTCATTTCTTCATTCTGCTCTTTTTCCCCAAAAGTTTTTATCATTTCTTATTTGAAATGCCAGAGTAAATCTCTGAGATGTCTCATTTTCCTTAATGCTCGTATTTCACTGAAATAGTAAATGTATTAAGTGCCAGTCTCTTATTATTTAAAGCCTAAATTAGCATAATTACCATAATTAAGACAAATGTTTTTTTCAGTCTGTTATGTCTTAGCTTTTCCTGAAGGCAGGTTCATTATCTGCAGGCTAGCTTTTATTTAACAGTAAAAGCATTATTGAAATTGGTACCATTAAAGTTCATCAAGACGTGCATCACCACTTACCTGAATATTAGTGATTTCTCTGCTGATTGTCTGAGTGAAGAGCTTAGGGGGTCATTAGAAAACCCAAGTGTTAATTTAAAAGAAAAAAAGGTGCAATAGAAAAGGCTATACTGACAACATTAAAAGAAAATTACAGAAATCTTTAACACAGATTGAAAATGCCAGTGGTCAAGGCCATGAAGTCAAATCTCACTATGTTCCCAGTTTGGAACTTATTAAAATATAAAAAAGAGGAATAAAAGAGCACATATTGACATTTTTTAGCTAGCCAAGTGGGGTACTACTATGAGATTTGCAACACAAGCTTCCTCACTGACTGCACTCAAGCCCACCCTGAGGTGCACGGAGGCCTGGCCTTGGTGGCCCCAGGCATGGGGATACTTTGGTCGTGTCTCTCAGCTTTCAAGACAAACACATTTAATTCAAAGCATGCCATTCTGATGGGCTGCCCTCCAACCCAGAGCAACTACGAAGACACCTTGCATATCAGCAATGGAGCTGCAGCACAACCTCCCTACACCCAGGGCCACTGCTGCATCTGACTGGAGCTGCCAGCTCCCTGGAAGAGCCCTGCAGCCACCAGCACAGAATGTGACAGCTTCAGAAGAAAAGAGCCCAGTTCAGCTCTTCAGTTGATATATTACAGTGTGCACTCATAAAAGCAGTGCTATTTTATTGAAATATAATGTCTCATTTATGGTAGCAGCACTATAAACTTTACTGCATGTTTTAGTTTCATAGCATTCCTCGCAATAAAAGGCGTCTCAGTCACTTTTTGTGCTCCTGGAAAGGATTGCTTTCCTGTAAGATCGGTCTGGCAACCAGCATACCTCAGCATGCCTTCATATAAGCAAGTCCTTTTTATGTTCCACTACATGTTTTTTATTTTTTAAAAAGCCTAAGGGCTTCCTCAGAGCCTGGGCAATGCACTGCAGTGAGAAAAGGGAGGTGTGGGCAGACATACCCGAGGGTCAAGAGTGAAGTCACTGCATTGCCCCTGTCCCCACACACCTCCAAGATTTTCAGGTTCCCAGAGCACATATTTCCTGTGAGCAATTCACCACGCTTGCCACCACGAAACCTTTTGAGTCTTCTCTGGCAAACCTGAGCCTTGGCAATCAGACACTAAGAAAGAACTCTGGCACCCAAATTAGTGTTCAGACTTTCAGAAGGTTTCATCACCGTGCTGAAATTCAGGGCCTTTATTTGGTGTGTTTTGCTGCAAGCTGAACACCCAGACTTCTCTTTCAGTGGCTGCCCACTGTCAAGTCTGTCCTTACAAATTAGTTCTTATCACAAGTCACACCACAACCAGAAAGTTCAAGTGGGGTCTTTGTGATCTGGATATCTGGTTTCCATTTTTAGGAGTAAAACCCATTAAAATATTCTACCCTTATTTTCTTTTCCTGTTTGGTGAGTTTGTGGTATGCCAGGAATGCCAGCTGTTCATTTAATACCATTCACTACTGTATATATTTTTTTTGCCTACCACATTACTGAGAAACCCTCTGGAAGCTGATAGTAGTGCAGAGCAGAACCTTTCCAGGGCAAATGGTGCCATCCAAAGAAATGTTGTTTTTCTGCTGCAAATTATCAGTCTTTGTGACAGTCACTTTTTTGGTCCACTGGAAATTGTGGTCCAGAGATTGTTTTTTTCCGGAACTGAAAGAGTTTTAAAAATAATATAAAGATCAGCATCTGTCCTGACTGTTCTGCAAGGCAATTTTTCCTGTCCTGACTGCTGGAATAGCCAAAGCCCTGTGACCTTTTCTAGAAGATCAGGAATGTGCATCTTTAATAAAACTCACTATACATGCAAAGCTGGATTTGACAGACTTTATCACGAATTACCTTAAATCTCTGTTATATTTATATAGAGTCTTTTACCCCAGCAGACAATTACTTGATTGTTCCTTTTGCACTGTAGACAACCAAAACACCAGCTCTCATGATTCTATTACTTATACCAAGAGGGCCCACTCAGCCCAGCTGTTCAAACATTTGTTAAATCACTCCCCAGCAAATAACAATCTGGTGCAGCATGCCTGCTCCTCATTTCAACTTCACCATAGCAATGTTTAATATGCACTAAAAAACACATGCTGCATTCACAAAAACATATTTTGTCTTCATCAACAGCAGCCTGCAAAGCTCAGAGGATACTGGAAAGTTCCATAGGTAAGTAGGGTCTTAAAGGCTGTGAAAGATGAATAGATTCATTCATCCTGAAACACAATTTCTAAGAATGTGCACAGAGAAGTTCAAACAATCTGACCTTACACTTTGGTGCCCAAAGGCTGGGCCTGATTCTGCAGCTATTCATTTATTTTGTATGTATTGCAGCAGAATCTACTGTCCATCAAAACTACCAGGAATGTGTTGTGATGGACACTTGGCATACAGTGAAAAGCATGCCCAGCACTAAGATTAATGTGAGAAAACAGAGGCATGAAGTGACTTGCTGAAAGAAAACCAACTATAAAGTCAGGGAGCAAAATTCAAATTTTCTGACTTAATGTCCAAGCTCCTGGACTCTTCTGGGTTCCCAAATGTGTCCTGTTCTCCTACAAAATATTACTGCACTCTCAAAGTTTAGACAAGAACATTTGAAAATTTTGTCTTTAATTACTGAGCTGTGAGTAAAGAAGTATTTCTTTCCCTGCATGTCTCCCTTTCCTACAGGGACCTCAGCAAGAATTTTATGAATTAAACAAGAAAGGAGACCATCATCTTGACTTGCTGATGCCTCTTTCTGTGCTCCTGGAATTTGCCAGGAGTGATGGAATGAGCAGCCAAGCCCACTCTAAGCTGGGACTGCAAACACACATGGCTCCCTCTCGACACACTTTTCAGGTGAGCTGCTCCTTGGCAAAATATCAGAGTCCTGTTGCAGTTTTACACACAGGTGAAAGCTGAAGGATCCAACCAGCCTGTCTCCTTGCTCAGGCTCGTTGATAAAGATCTAGTGCACCCTGCTACTGATACCAGGGGAAAGTGTAGATGCCTTCAGCTGACAGCACAGGACTACAGCTCCTTTCTCAGGACTGCTCTGCCCACACACTCGGTGTCTTTGGAGAGTCCATCTCTACTTGTAGCCCTCTTCAGAGAATTCTGTCTTCTCCTGATAGCCTTACTATCAATTGACAGAAATTTCCCAATCTTTCCACCTTTCTGTCTTCCTCTCTGAGAAAAGCACAAGGCACTGTATTCATAAATTTTAACACTGCAATATATACCCTGTACAAGGCTGCATTTACTGCTTCCTCTGATGTATTTATTCTCATCAGTTGCTCTCTCAGCTACCAGGGCTTGCAACCATCAATCAGCACTCTCACTTAAATAGCAATAAAATAATAGGCACCCCTTATAAAACAGGAAACTAAATTCCCACCACTCATCTAAGCCCTTTCCTCTCAAAAAATCCATAACTGTCATGGCAGTCAGTTTTACTTTAGCAAGCTGCATAGTGACATAAAACATGTCATATTAGTGTTGGTGGAGACACAATAGTGTGTTCTTTGTGTTTTACATGTTCTCACAAACATAAGGATTGTTATATACACATATTTTTTTAATAAAGCATTTGCAAAAAAAATCATACATCTTCCAAGACAGCTTTTTTCCATTGTAGTGTTCTGAATCATAAGCTCTGTCTTAAGCTTTTCTGGACATGCTAGTGAACACAGGGAGATCCCTCTTTTAAGTGAGGTTGTTAGATAGTGAAAGGGCTGGAGCAACAAGCCTCTTGAGGCATCATAAAATGTATTAAAATTAATATATAACAATATATAACACTATGCCCAGTGTTTAACACTGACTTGGACAACCCAAATATTGCATGTGTATTCATAAAGGTTGCTCTTCTACAAGATAAGACATTAATAAAGGAGATTTTACAGCTTGTTTCTCTTTTCTCACACGGAATGGATAGCTGGAAGGCCAGGCCTCCCTGGACTGCAAGATTACCCAGGAATTGCTTGCAAAATTCTACAGTGCTAACTTTAACTTGAGGAAAAGTCCAAAGAGTCCAGTCCAAAGAGTTTGAACAAAAATCTCCCTTATGACCTTCTAGGTCTTGCACTCCTTGAGCACCAGACAAGAAATGCAAATGATTGAAGGGAGATTCCGCTCGGTCAGAATGAAGATTTAGGATTAAGTTTTGACCTTTGCTGTGAAATCTCATGGAAACGTTACATGATGTGTAATGCCCAGTCCTGCAACAGGAGAGGCCCTGTGAAGTATTTTCCTGACTCCTGGGGGTTTAGAAAGCAATCATCAAGCTCTCTGTTCCAGTGCTAAAATCTGATATTAACAGTCTAGGGAAAAAGAAAGTTTTTCAAGTAAAGGACTGTGTTGAATCCCAATGCACTACTAATGTACCAGTCCAAATGCAAAAATTATATTTGAGAGGAGAGTTTTCAGCAGCTTAATCAGGCATACAAATCCTAGTGAAGGCAAAAAATAGTTTAAGTGCTACTGAACAAATGGATGATAGCAAACCATACCTGTATGAAAGTCCAATTTCTCAACATTTAAAAGTTCTTTAATCTTGCTAATTGGTAACTCTAGCTCTCAAAATCTGCAAGAGAAGTAAATTACAAGAGAAGAATCCAGAACAGCCTTAGGAAAGCTGAGGAAGCCCAGGAACAAGCCTAGTGGCTATGTAAACTTGGGTTCAATTTGGCTTCCACAGCTTTAAATAGAATCTATAAACTAACTAACCCCCTAAAAATCAAAAGGAGCTCAAGACCATGTGTTTTATATCAGGATTTACTGTGTGCTTGCTCTCTGGCTGCTTCACCACACCCACCCTGACTGGCAAAGTGCTGCTGTCATGGAACCTCGGCCATATTATTAAAGCCTTTCTCATAAAAAGACAACTTCTGTAAAACCTCTGTGGTTGAATCGTGTCTCCAGACAAATGGCAAAGGTCTAAAGGAAAACATCAGCCCTCGAAGCCAAGCACAATTCTCTCAGGTGTCTGTGCTGTGTTCACAGCCTTGCTTTTGGGAAGGTTTTAGCAAAGGTCAGTGGGACTCCCAGGAGGAAAGCTCTTGTGTCCCTTTGCACCCCACAGCTGTAGTTAGTGAGCCAAATGGCTCAGGACTTCCCTTTGGCTTTGGTTCTTTCATTTAGGCTAATTAGATACAGTTGTGGTGGCTTCTCCCATCCCAATATTCTACCCTTGAGCTGAAGTTCTCAGCACATTGGTCAGCATTCCCAGGACAGCATCATTGCTCCTTCAGCTGGCACATAAAGTTACTGATTCTGCAGAAGCTTGTCATGAAAGCACAGTACTCCTAAGGCACGAGCCTCTGAAAATAGATAGCACAAGTGTGGTGTACAACCCCAGAAATCATACAGGAGATGCTGCAAACAGGCTGTTGACAGCCTTTGAAACACACTCATTCCCCAGAGATGGACACGACAAGGAAGTAGAATTCCTGGGTTAATCAGACTTTTTTGGGAAGTAGATCTGCTAAAGCAGGAGCTCTGCCAAAGCACACCTCAGACACACTGAGCTTGTGAAGACACCGGTGAGCAGTCAGTGTGCCACCAAAGGGAAGGTTTCCCCAGCAGGTCTGAGGGGACAACTCGCCGGAAGTCTGAACTCACTGGGTTTGCTTTGTGCTCTGGAAGAGCTGATATCCAGGGAATAGGGAGAGTATTTTACACTGTGCTGAAAGAGGGCCACACCGAGCAAATAACTGCTCCATTGTCTTGCTGAGCTAATGCTTTGCAGTCACTCTCCAGCACCTGCAGCTCTAACAGTTATTGAGGGCAAAAGAAGAGAGCACTTTGCCAGAGCACTTTGCTGTTTAGTTGGGTTTTTTTGGTCATTATTGGGCCTTTTTTTGTTTTGCTGGTTCTTTTTCCTATGTACTAGTTCTACCAAGGAGTGGTAAGGGTCCCCTCTCTTGAGGAGTACTGTAGAATGTCTGCTTATGAGAATGGAGCCTGATATCAAAGCAAGATTAATCTTCTAACTGGCAACACTTTTTAAGTAGCAGTGAATGGATTTATTCCGTTCAGAACTCAGAGTAGCTTTACTCCAAAAGCACGTTTCAGATTTTGTTTGCAAAAATGTAGACAATTTCAATAGGTTATGTACTATTTTAAGAGTCTGTTAAGAGTCCAAAGAAAAGGATTTCAAATGTATTCTCTTTTCACCCATTCTATGGATTTTAAATGCTTAGCATGCCTAAAATCCCAGTTTGGCAAATTAGTTACAGTTCAGAAAATGAAGGTGCAGCCACAGCACAGGAGTGGCTTGATTTAGGCATATGGAATAAAGAAGGATTTGTTTGGCTATGAGTGTAAAGGAACAGCCTTTTTAATGAAATAATCATGTGTGTGCCTGTAGCTAATGTCCCTATACAAATGCTAATTAACCCATTGTTGAGTTTTAATAATTTGGTAATTTCAAAGCTCTTTTGGAACTGCAAGTATTTAAGGAAACAGGGGAGCTGAAGTTGACACTAAGAGGGCAGATTGATTATTAGATTTAAATGTGTAAAAGGGAAGACATAAATGAGTCAAACAAGGTTTTTTATACAGATACTTGTTGCTGTATTTTTGGGGGGGTTTTAAATTTATTTTCTGTTTATGCCACTTTTCCTAGTAAGAAATCACAACATTTTTAAAGTATCGAAATTAATTTTAAAATTCAGTTTCTAGGACTGGATTCCCAGAAGAACACATTACAGAGACCGCCAATATAGTTGTTGCAAAGAGTATTGGAATGGTAAAAATGTAACTTTGTAGAATTGGCATTTTTGAGCAGTTAGAATGTTCTCACTGCAATTCACTGTGACTAAATTCTTTGGAACTGTCTCAAAATTACAATCCACACAATACAGTATTTATCTATGAAAATAAAAGATTAGTCATGGTCCCTTCTAAGACCACAGTGCCATCCATGACCCCTTAAAGCTTTTTATAGAGCTATTTATTCAGTTTACAGTGTGTATTTTGAGTATGTACACAGCATAAGAACTAGATCTCATGAGTGATACAACTTTGTTCTGAGGTACCAAGGGAATGTGATATTGGAAGTTCTCTGTGAACTGTCTGAAAAGGTTTTCCCCAAAGGATTTTTTTGGGGGGAGAGCCAAACAGAAAAATGAGTAAATGAAGTTTGGGTGTCAGCAAAGACCAAGTCTTTATAGCCTTTTATATTTCAAGATCTCTATTTATTTAGAAACTTTATTTCTCAGCCTCTAGTTTGCATGTCTTTGACAACCTTCATTCACACCATATGCAAATACTGAATGTGTTACTGTTAGGAGTAACATGAGATGATTTATTATTCATTTAATCAGATGAATCCATTAATTCCAGAAGTCTGTAGTTTTGAATTATATCAATATTTGCATTACCAGTAACTGGGAGTCAGCTAAGCATGTAGTTGGTTTAGATTTATGGAGGGCTATTAGAGGGGGTTTAGTATTCTGCACATTTCATGTAGACTCCTTTAGGATCTCTAAGGAGGCTGCTGAATTCCTACTTTTCCCTGATCACTTATGGCCACTGTTGGAGGCAGGATACTGAGCTGGAAGTGCCACCAGTCTGACTCCACATAGCTTACTCTACATTGCACATGCATAAAGAGCAGAGAGGTATTTCCACTCTGTATTATCAGCAGGACTCTGTCTCACACTGAACGCCCTCCACTCTCCAAAGCAAGACTGGATTTAGACAAGAATTGTTAAAAGCTAAATTAGTTGAAAATATGAGGTGAATCACTGCTGCCTCTCCAAGCACAGCACTTTTGGGTAGGCTTAGAAGTATCTTCTACTTCTTTTTTGGATCTTCTCCTTATATTTTTGACAAATTCCCAAAGGCATGAAGTAGTTGTAGCCAAGACAATGCCTCTTGGGGCAGCAGGAGTGTGTCCAAGGAGCTGTGACAGAGCTCAGGGTGATGCCCCAGCCTGGGATCAGCTACACCCCTGAATGCGCCACTGCATTCCCATAAACACTCTTTGTGCTCTTGCAATTAACAGTATATTTTTAAGTTGAAAGCCATGAACATGCACGTTTGGAACATTCAATTTGGGAAATTGGGAAAGCGTGTTCATCTCCTGTGGCTCCTTTTTTCTCTATGTTCTTCCTTAATAAGGCCTCAGCATTTCACAGCCACTGAAGAATCCAAAGAATGCCATTAACCAAGATACCACCCTGCTAATTAAAACTAAATACTTGTTCTGAAAGAATTCCATAGCAAATCTCAGGTCTTACACACAGAAACTCCTTTAGAGCCAAAAATATTCAAGCTTTGTGTTTTCCAGTTGATGTCTCGACCTTTTTTTTGCCTTTGCACTCTTTCCCAGTAATTAGTCCATCACAATCATAAGACTGTATTATTATTCTTTTATAACTTATAACCCCAAGTTTTCAAGTTTTGATCTCAAGAGCTTGTTCTCTGCTTACTGGGTTGTTTTCAGAGTGTGGCTATACCTGTCTTTATAGCAGGGGAGAGAAAAGGGAAGAAGGGAAGAAAGGATTAAAGGATGTGATGAATGAAATAAATTGGTGGAATTTATGTGCACTTGGGGCAAGGAAAGATGTCTTAGTGGCTGAAAAGAAAGGGGAAAAACCATCAAGATTATTCCCTAAACACATCACCTTCTTGAAATGTACACATTTTGCATAATTTTATATTTTTCTGGACAGACAGACAAAAACTGCAGCTCAGATATGTTCTCTGAGAGTTGTCATACATAAAGACTCTGACCTGGAAGTTTGTTTAGCATCCCAGGACTGGGGCTGCCAGTGGTGAAAATGCTGCTGCATTCACCTTCAGAAACAAATGTGGGCACAATATCTACACAGAATATTTCAGGACCCGTGTCTCCTCAATTCAAAAATCTAAGCCATGCCTCATTGTTAATGTTGGGAGAAAACCTTATTATATATGGCATAAACCGCCCATTTCCTCAAATGCAGGAGACCCAAAGGGCTCCAAAGCTGATCACAACCTGCTCAGAAGCACCTGCTTTTCTCCACGCTCTCTTCCATCACAGGCAGGACAATACAGGGCAACCCCACAAGATCTGGCAAAATTCTTGCATTGATTTACCATGTACCTCTGCGTTTTTGGACAGCAGCAGTGTCTTGTTTTCTCCACAAAAATTCTTCAAAACGTGTCATGTCACTTCCAATAAACACGCACATGCCACTTTCCCCCACAGCCTCACCCAGAGGAGATTAAATCACTATTATAGTCATTAATCACTACATGAAATACTACATTTGTATCTTGTGGTCCTGCATTGAGACATGTATTGCTGCTTAGAGGCACAATACACAAATGTTATGCCTACCTGAATATAAATATATTTCTCTGTAGAGGAAAATCAATTGATAAATATACCCATATTTGATCTTTCCAGTTCTGTGGATTGCCACAGAAGTTCCAGTTCTCAAGGCTTCTCCAATCCCATTTAGCTTTAAGTCTTTACAGGAGGGACAGTGTTTGTGAAATAACTAAGCCTGGAGCTCAGAAACTCTATCTTATTTTAAAAATGTTTGAAATGCTCTCATTTAACAGTTTCTTAAATGAAATGGAGAATGCTTTCAGGTCTGCAACATCTTGTCCTAATTTGCAATGCAAAGTTTTACAAAATCTTAATGGAATTTCAGACTTTTTTTTTTTTTTGATCCAGACAATCATCCTTCCAGACTCACAGAGACTGGCCCTGGCATCCAAAAAGGAGGCTGAAGTACTTAAATTACGTTAGATACCACATGCCAGGGCAGTTTAAGATAAAGAAAACTTGCTGTTCATCATCATGATAGAAAATGGTTTATAACACTGCCCTTGTACAGACACTGGCATGATCCTTGCTGCGTAATAAATCCCTTTACATTGTGGGAATATGGCATTTCAAAAGGTGTCCATTTGGTTTCTTGCATCAGAATGAGAAATGTCTAGTGTACTGTTAAGCCTTTTTAGTAGGTTTATTGAGATCTAATCATATAGCTGAGATGACTTCTTTGCTTGCTAGCAATTAATGTTGAAACAGCAAACTATGCATTCTATAAAATACAGAACTCTCTCTGCTGATCTTACCCTTACCAAAGTGCTGCAGGTGACACTGCTGAAAATGTGAGGCATTTTTGTTGTTCTTCCTGGCTCTTTATTTGTGGGGACTCTTTTTGTTTGGGTGAGGGGTTTATTCGGTACTTTTTTTGTTGTTATTGTTATTTGGTTTTGGTCACCAAGTTTTCAAAATATCTGGCTTGTGCAGACTGAGAGCACTGAGATTCTGATACAACAAGGAGAAGAATTTATATATATATATATATATACACATACCTATACACACACACACACGTATATGTACACATATGCATATATACATACATACATAGAGATATATGCCACTGAGATTCCATATATAACAAGGGTTTGGATTATGAATTTCAGCTTATTCATGTCTGTTTGCTCAGCCCTGAGAGCTGTCTCTGCAGCCCATGAGACAGGTTGGTACCATCATGAGATTTTCAATCCAATTTCAAACCAGGAGCTCCAAAAAGCAGAGTTGCTGCACTTTTGTTTGAGAAGAATGTAAAATTCTGCACAGCTCAACTCCACTCAAACTCCCTCAGAGCAGAGCCCCGGGTTTGCTCACTCTTGTTCTATAAAACTCAACAGTGAACAATTCAAATGCTTCAGTAATTTTGTAGGGACGGGGTAATGTTAAACCTGTACAAGTCTATAGCCTGAAGTGCACAGTGGGGCTCTGTACCTGGATACACGGGGATGGAGAGGGCAGGGATGGCTCTGGACCTGGGCACACAGGGATGGAGAGGGCAGGGATGGAGAGGGCAGGGATGGCTCTGGACCTGGATACAGGGGGATGGAGAGGGCAGGGATGGCTCTGTACCTGGACACAGGGGGATGGAGAGGGCAGGGATGGCTCTGGACCTGGATACACAGGGATGGAGAGGGCAGGGATGGTTCTGGACCTGGATACACAGGGATGGAGAGGGCAGGGATGGCTCTGGACCTGGATACAGGGGGATGGAGAGGGCAGGGATGGCTCTGGACCTGGATACACAGGGATGGAGAGGGCAGGGATGGCTCTGTACCTGGATACACAGGGATGGCCCCGTTCCTCCCTGCAGACCGTGCCCGGGGACACAGGGATGGCCCGGGCAGCGCCTCGGCCCGAGGGCAGGGACGGAGGGGAATGAGGGAGGGATGAGGAGATGGCGGAGGGATCGCTGAGGGGCCGGGGAGGGCACTGAGGGGTTCAGCGGGGAAGACTGAGGGGCTTGTGGGGATCAGTGAGGGGCTCGGGGGGGTCTCTGAGGGCAGGGCCGGGCCCGGGCAGCAATGGGGGCACGGCCGGGCCTGCAGCCCCGGGGGCCGCGGGTGCTGGGGTACAGCAGTGATGCCCCCAGTTTGGGGTTATACCCCAGTAAATACCCCCAGTTTGGGGTTACAGCCCAGTAAATACCCCAGTTTGGGGTTACGTCCCAGTAAATGCCCCAGTTTGGGGTTACTCCCCAGTAATACCCCCAGTTTGGGGTTACACACCAGTAATGCCCCCAGTTTGGGGTTACACCCCAGTAAATGCCCCCAGTTTGGGGTTACACCCCAGTAAATACCCCCAGTTTGGGGTTACTCCCCAGTAATACCCCCAGTTTGGGGTTACATCCCAGTAAATGCCCCAGTTTGGGGTTACTCCCCAGTAATACCCCCAGTTTGGGCTTACACCCCAGTAAATGCCCCAGTTTGGGGTTACACCCCAGTAAATGCCCCAGCCCTGGGCACCGACAGGCACTGCTGGCTCTGGGTGTGACCGTGCCCTGAAACTGCAGTGACACACACACCAGAATCCTCCTGCGAGGCTGCTCTGGGTCTCGGCTGCTCTTCTTATTCTATGTATGTATAAACATGCACACATGTACATAAATACATATATATATATATGTACAAAATAACTCTGACCTGGAAGTCTGTTCAGCACCCCAAGACGGGCAGGAAATCAAAACAGACTTGTGGCTGCCAGCAGTGAAAGGGCTGTCCCATCCACCCCCAGAAACAAATGTGGGCACAACAGCTACGTGTAAGATTTCAGGAGCCCTGTCTCCTCACTTCAAAAATCTAAGCCATATATATATATATTTATCTATTTATGTCTGTCAGCTCTTGGTCTGACTTTGCTTTGGAATTACATTGCCAGAGATACCAGATACCAGAACCTTCCTGCAAATGCAGTCTAGGTTTTGGTTACTGATGTTAATCCCTCTCTCTCGATCTATATGTGTGTGTGTGTTTGTATGTATAGACACACACATACATATATATGTCTATCTCAGCTCTTGGTCTGACTTTGCTTTGGAATTACAGTGGCAGAGATACCAGAACCTTCCTGCAAATGCAGTCTAGGTTTTGGCTAGTGATGTTAATCTCTCTCGATCTATATATGTGTGTATAGACACACACACACACACACGTATATATATGTCTATCTCAGCTCTTGGTCTGACTTTGCTTTGGAATTAAGTGGCAGAGATACCAGAACCTTCCTGCAAATGCAGTCTAGGTTTTGGTTACTGATGTTAATCTCTCTCAATCTATATATGTGTGTATAGACACACATACACACATTTATATATATATATATATATGTCTATCTCAGCTCTTGGTCTGACTTTGCTTTGGAATTAAAGTGACAGACATACCAGAACCTTCCTGCAAATCCATTCCAGGTGTTTGTTACTCTTGTTATTCTTTAAACACATATGAGAGAAGACCCAGGTCCTGTGTTTTAAGGGTTCAGCATCAGAG
>JAWMRC010000026.1:3328499-3362561 GCA_035584755.1 Thripadectes ignobilis
GTTTGTTACTCTTGTTATTCTTTAAACACATATGAGAGAAGACCCAGGTCCTGTGTTTTAAGGGTTCAGCATCAGAGCGGTGCCTGAAGCCTGGCGTGGTGGTTCAGGTGAGACACCACCCCGTGCCCTCATTGGCAGCCCCCGAGGTTTGCAGTGTCCCCACAGCACCTGCAGTCCCTCAGTGGGCTCCCAGTGCTGTTTTGTTGCAATGGTGACTGTGCCCTGCCAAGGACAGGGCAGTTCGACTGGTTTGGCATGGCTGTTTTTCCTGATAAATTCAGGTTAGCTGTGACTTTCACCTGAAAGGTTCTTGTCGTAACCCCAAATGAACTGTGCCAGGTTTTATTAATTTACTGACTCATCTTAGTACAACCTAAGCAGCTCGTTCTTAGTTTCTTGTATTTGATCTTCATATTTTCTACTGAGAAAAAAAATAAATTGCTAAGCTTTTGATCACAAAACATACCCAAAGACCAGACTGGTAGGCTTTGAACAGGAGAACCTCTTTCAGGGAGATCAAGTCTTTGGACTGCCACTGACGGGGTTGTCCATGTCATAAATACACCTTTGTCCATTTCATAAATACACATTTGTCCATTTTCTAAGTACACATTTGTCCATTTCCTAAGTACACATTTGTCCAATTCATAAATAGACAGCCACTGGTTCTGTTACACCCTGTTCTTTAACACAACCTCAGCAGCTGTAAGCCAGTTTGCTGTAATATGAATTACTGGCTGGAGAACAAATGGATTAAAAAGGAATAGAGGGATTTTATGGAAAAGTGAGGTTTTCCAGAGAGGATGCAATGAAGGACAAGAGTGAGCCAGGCTGTAAGGGAGGGCTTAGACTTTCTTCATCACATAATGTCAGATTCAGAAAAATATAAGCAGACTTAATATGTAAAATGGTGTGAACTGTTCACAGCATTGAAATGAAGGAAATCTGAGCTGCTGGAGCAAATGGTGTTGTGGAGACTCTGCAGCAGAGGCTGAATCAATTCCTAGACCAGAACTGGCTGGTAACAGGGAAATAACCGAAATTTTACTTTTATATGCTTACAGTAATTATATGCAAAAATGTGATTTATGAGGATGTTTCAGTGTTTATTGCCTATCTCCAACTGAGCTTTACAGATCCTGTTGAGAATATAATAAAATGTAACATTTTGTTCCCGTGCAATAAACACTAACTAGGAAGCAATTTTAATTTAAAGCCGGTTAAGGTCTTGCTGTTTATAACTACTAACAGAAAATGAGTGTATAGTGTATGAGTGAAAGATTAAAATTAATGAGAATTAAGAGAATTAAAATAATAATAAAAGGATTGCTTTTCATTGCATGACACAGCACAAATGAACACACTCTTATGTAGATTTCACAGGTTTAACTACCTGTTTCAGTTCCTAAGTAGGCAGCACTTCAAGTGACATCTAAAAATATAAAAAAATATGATTTGTGTGTTTGTAAAAGTAACTCAGCTTAAATCTTCCACAAATTTTTTATCTTGAAGAAAATGGGAGAATTGCAGGACTAATGGAAATACTTATAACTATCTGCACAACAAATACCAAATGGGTCTTCCAAAAACAGCTACACTCCTGGAATTCCAGTGTCTGTGCAAACCATTTATGATTGACTGGAATTTTTGGGGTCTGGTTTTCCTCAAAAATAAGTGTTTCTTATCTCAGCTATATCAGTAACACAATTTCTGATCTTCTTATAAGATCAGTGCCTCACTTAGGTGCATATGCTGGACATGTTCTCCTTCCACCTTGCAAGGTCTCTCCTGTCCACATTATCCTGTGTCCTTTCCTTGCCATTCCAGTCCACCACATCACCACTTGATTTTCAACAATTATCTTCCTCCCCTATCATTCCCAGATTAATTTTATATTTTGTTTTGTTTTATAACTACAGAGCATAACGTATCTGCTCTCTATTGAAGACTTGAAGCCAATTTATTGCAAGCCTACAGGTGGTCTTGACGCAGAACCTATTGTTGAAAGACTACTATTTTAATAATTTATTGTCCTTACTTCACTACTTTTGTAAGTTACCCAAACTCATTACTGAGGCAAAGACACTGTTTGAGCTACTATCAGTTGTTCCCATGCATGGCAGAAGGAAGAAAAGCATATTTTGTAGTAATCTGGCTAAAAGAACATTAAAGGTGGCATGTGTTTGTTATAACTCTCCTGGATATATTTCCCTCAAAGTCATTTTTAGAAAAGAGAGATAAGAGAGATTGTGGTGCCTTGGTTCTACCTTACAGTTCCAATTTTGTGAAGCAGACTTGTCTTCCAAGTGTCTGCTTGGCCTCAGTGGGAAGTGCAGCAATCCACTTTTAAATCTTCGCAGTGGGAAGTGGGGAATCTCCTTTGTTAGGGAGACATTTGTGGTTTGTTTATTGACTCAGAATACCAGTAGTAGAATTAGAAATATAGGATAGAAATTAATTTTTGAGGCTGGAAAATGGGAAAAAAGGAGAGTTAAAATAAAAGGAGCAAGACACCTGGGCTTAAGGCATATCAGTGCAAAGGACCAGGAGGAAGTCACCAACTAGTGATTTTTCTGGTTATGCCTGATCTGCAGCGACCTCAGCATCTGTTGTTTAGGTCTAAACATTTCAAAGTCAGACTGTGCTTTTCCTGAAATACTGATTTATTTATATTTTAAATGAATGCCTTCTTTCAGCATTCCCACACAAAACTCAAACATTTGCAGACACAGCCCTGTTTCTGCCCTACATACATTGAATAATGTGTTAGAAAAAACCCAAGTGTTTAGCAATTGTCAACATGTCTGTCATATCTATGTTGCAGCAAAATTCTTATTGACTTTAGCTTTAGGTTTGTCCTTCTGTGCTTTCCTGTAACTGATGGTGAAGGAAAGGAAGTTCCAAAGACTGACTGGGCTAAAATTCATTGCAGAAGATTCATCAATACTTTGGAAATTTGAACACAGGGTGGTCCAGTTCTGATTTGCCTTGAAGAAGTCAATCCTCTACAAAACTGTGCATGCTGAACAAGAGCAGAAAAAGCAATCCTAAAAGCAAAACCATAATAGAAAAAGCACTTTTTTTGTGTGTATGTCTTTTCACTCAAGACTGAATTTTACAGTATGGAGCTGACATGATGACCTCATTCAAAGTAGAGCCACAGCTTTAGACAATGAACTTTGCAAATTTGTTTGTAAGTACAAATCATGACCAATTTCTCCTCTTTAATCCTAGGTTTGGGTAAAGGTCTCTTCTTGTACTACAGGAAAAAAACCTTTCAGTGCTATAGATCATGTGTCCTTTATCCAGCACCAAACCCCCCCAAAACCCCACCCCAAACCCAACGAAAAAAGCCACTAAGTTTTGCCACAGACCAAAATTGCCTCTTGCCTCCCAGCAATCAATCTAGTGTGCCTTGCTGTATGGGCACAATGTACCTCAGCTAGATAATGACTCAAGTGACTCATTATTTTATAGCACTGAAAATAATCTCTGAGATGCCTCAATGCAACGAACTACTGTTTTGATTAAGGCCTACATTACCTTGGCCTGTCTGATAACTTCTATTTCATAAAAAATTTTGGCTTTTAATCAAAAGTTTTCAATGGCCTGCAGAAACCCTTTTCTGATAGAAGCTGTGTGAGGCCTCCTGGCTGCCTCCTCCTGTGTGCAGGGTAAAGCCAGAAGCTCCTTGGGTCAGCACAGGAACCAAATCCACTCTGTGGAAAGGATGCAGCTTCTTAGTTCCCCACTGCCACCCTGTCCCCTGACAGCTTGTGGAGGTGCCCCATGGACACTTGACCAACACCAGCTCTCCAAGTTCAGCCTCCTCTCTACAAAGGCAAATGCACTCCCAGAGTATCTCAAGCTTTCACAACTGGTTTTCTAGAACAGTAACATTCATTTGACTCAGTTTCCTCTCAACCAGACGAGCCAAAGGAAAACTGCAAGGCGGCCAGTAAATATTTAATTTAAATTTCATGATCAAACTCCCTGGATGTGACTGGAAAATGAAAGGGGGAAAATTATCTGTTATGTTTAAAAATGCGTTTTGAGAATACTCTGTATTATAAATTATGTTCTACATTTAATGAACGATCTGAAAGAGCTTTTCAGAGGAGTGTGAGAAAACCTCTATAACCTGTGCCTCTTTGGGATATCCCAGAGAGAGTATCCCCTAGATTAGAGCAGCATTGCTGAAGAGGCTTTCCCTGCTCTTCCTACTGGAATGTGGCACAAAGAAGTCCCCGTCAGCAGTGAGACACCAGAGGAAGAGACAGAGCAAACATCAAACCACATTGAAGCACTGGCTGTAGCTCCTGCAAGCATCGTGTTGCTCTCCAGAATTCTTGTGTGCATGGTTTTTGGGCAAGCCCAGCTTTCTGCTTCCCTTGCCCACTGGGCTCTGCTCTGTGCCTGGTCAATGGTGTGCTCATACACTGAACTCCAGCTTGGAGTGGAACCTCACCTTGCCAGGTTGCCTGGGTGCTGCCCTGGCCGGATCTCCATCCAGCGCTGTGCCCCTGGGCTCGGTGCCCCAGCACTGCAGTGCCCTAAGGCAGGACCGGGCCATTTGTTGATGGATAAACATGTGGCACACTCCTCCCGCACAAGTGTTTGGTTTTGCATAGCTGCCAGATAACAGGGCTGTAAATTTTATTGCTCAATGTTATAAACATAGATCTCTGGGCTTGCCCCCCAAGAATTGTGGTTTGGACCGGATTCTGAGCTCGCTTTGACCAATTTGTTTTTTTTTTATCTCTGACTGAACCATGCGTGACATTAAAGTAAAACTCGGTGGCTTGCTTTTCAATTGCACTGATATTACAGGTGGGTATTGCTTAACACAGTGTAAGCAATTAAAAAAAAATAAAAAGTGCGGCTGTTTTTCATCAAGATGCAAGCGCAAATGTAAATGATTAAAACAAAATCTTTATTTCCATAATTTCCTATTTATTTTCTTACTGTATGTATCTGTACTGTATTATGGACATGTTATTTTTCTGATGGTTTATGAGAACAATTATTTCTGTTTGTTCTGTACATTACTGGGGAATGTCTTTTTCATGAAAATATCTCTATCCAAGTATGCATGATCCTACCTTTTTGTTCTTGGATTCTTAGGTTTCATGTGCTATTTAAGCCTGCAGCAGTATAAAAGTTTATTTTATTGGTATGTACAGTGTCTTCACTTGCTAGTAATTGCAAGGTGACAATCAATGCAGTCACAAACTCTATGCCATAGATGCTGGGAAACTAAAATAAAGTTACATTTGTCTCACCAACTCAGCCCCTGGAAAACCTCTTTATAAATGTGCACCATCAACATGTGAGGAATGTCCTGACAGGGTTTATCTGTTCCATAGCTCTTCTGCTTTTATTTTAGAGCTGCCATGTGAAACATGTTGAATAAATAACTATATTTCTGGTAAAGCTCTCCTGTGACACCATGGCAGGTGTAGGGTGCCCCTGTTTACTATTCAGAATGAACTGCAGAAAGAGCAGTGCCCTTCAAATTCTGGTCCGTTCTGAGAGTGTCTTCTACCCAACTGATGACAGATGCAGAAAATTACAGAGGAGACAACCCCTGCTGGGTCTAAAAATCTGTATAATGAGGTCAAAATACATACACATATTTTGTAACTTTTTAAAGAGCCATCACCACTGAGTGTAACTCTGTTCAGTGGAAGTGTGTGTTAACTCCTGTCTGCAGAAAGGCAAGGAGGGCTTATTGTTTCCTCAGGGGGCTGCACCAAGGAGATAATTACATGCTCTAAGGTATAATCACACAGACAGAATGAGGGGTCTGGGGCAACGTGGGATGATGGTGTTTCCACTGGGACCTTTGATTGCAGGATAGGGAACTGCATTGTGTTACAGTTTTTAACCAAGTATAATAACCCAGGTGTGCTGTGTCCTTGGCCTCTCTGTGCCTGCCAGCTCTCCTGGTAAAACTGGAGTACAGGATACAGGGGAAGGGACTGGAAAGTCTCTTAAACAGCAGAAATAAACATGCAGGCCCTGGGAGATGTGTTTTGGGATAATGGGCTCCCACAGTCACAACGGGGCATGGCATTTTGGAATGTTCTCCAGATTTCTGAAACAGCCCTTACAACTGGAAAAGTCACTGAGGATTGTTCTTCTAGATAGTTGGTCTTGCAAAGTAATTAGATATGGGGTTCATAGTAAAGTCAAAAGGCTTAAAGAAATGAATAAATTCATTTGAATTTTTCAGAAGAATACTATTATATAAGTGAACATATATCCACTATTAAGCAGAATCCATGGCATTAGTGAATTGGGTTTCGTGGCATCTTTGAAATGGAGGTTTGAGTGTTCAAACCACAGCATGTGTTTGCCTCTCCCTGCAGGAATGCTTACTGTTCAGAATGGCTGCCAGCATTACATGTCACATTTACACACCTCAAAATGGAGATTTCAGTCTCATTTCTCTTCAACATAAGTGAGGACTCGGGTCATGAGTGAAGCAGAAGCAGCACCTTCATGTCAGCAGAACATTCTCCTGTGATCCTGCTACTCCCACTGATGCCATATAAACGCTGATATGCTGCCAATAAAAAGTTAATCTGACACACAACTCTTCTGTTTGTAATTCTGGGAAATTCAGAACAAAGTTCTGCTCCTCCAAGCTCTTTGCTACATCCAGTTTTGCGTTCCTATGTTGTGCAATGGTCCCAGCTCAGGCTGATGTCTGTAAAACCTTAGTCTTCTGTTGTTAATGACCTTGAATTGTCTAGATGGTAAGCAGCAGGAAAATAATGGTTTTCCTACAACAATTAGCGAAATACTAGATGTGCTCAGGCTCCAGAGCTCTGGGGAAACTCCAGCCAAGAGAAGTGGATGTCAGTGTGTTTCCCTGTGTGGGGTACAGGCAGGTACAGTCACTTCACAAGTTTACCTTAAATTTGTAATGCAGCTTCAGCCACACTGGGAGTCAACAACCAGCAACTGGCAAAAGCAGTACATTCTGGCCCTTTACACCAATTCTGATGCAAGTTTCATAAGCAACCTTTAAAACTGGGCTGTTCCCATGTTTGTGTTTAATTACGGCGCATTTAATTTTGGTTGTTAATTTGCGCATGGCCCATTTTCTCTGTTCTGTCAATGTAATTATCCCATTCTCGTAAAAATAACTGTCAAGTCCAAAGTGCCTCCTTTTCAATCCCAGTGTGCATCTACAGAACGGGGTTAAAGCCTGCAAAGACCCAGGGGACTGAGTGGATGTGGAGTTTTAGCTGCTCTGATCTCAGGGGTGAACCCTGATTCAGTGCAAATTACACTTCTCTGCTCATCAGCTTTGAGAACAAATAGTGAGCAAGAAGGAGCGTGTTGGAAGTCATATAACAAAGCCCATCTCCCTTGCCCTAACACACACGTCTAAGACCTGTGAGGATTTGAAACACCTTGAAATATTCATATATTTTTTTCCTTGGAATATATGCTGAAAGTGCACCATAGTGCAGTTTACCCAAATACAAAATGAGTCTGGAACTATGTGAGGCCATGGATGAAACTTTGTGACCAAAGCCATGGTGGCAATTTTAGTTCTTAAACCAAAATTCCCTGAGTTATTTCCCAGCCCCTGCCTGTTCAGTTTCACCCTTGCTGAACCAAATACTGCTCCTGCCATTAGATCCTCCAGCTTTTTACAGGAATCTGTGAAACAGTCAGTGGAGACGGGGTTAAAACCAGATCAACCTTGCTTTTTGGTTTGGATTGGTTTTTTCTTCCTGGGAAAACATTGAGTTCAACCAGCACATTTTGGAGGATGTATATTGGGGCTTAAACCCCAATTTTCATAGAAGTCAGGAGTACTTAAAGGTTGGCATTTGCTTTATCTGACATGATTCAAATCCAGCCTGTATTTATTTACAGAGTTGTTTGCACACACAGCACACAGATCTGTGTTTTGTTCATACAACTGTCCACTGAAACATAATATCAAACTCTTTTATAAGTTTCAGGTGAAAATTTCCTTTACAAATATAACCTGCAAACCCAAACTAGTTGGCAGATGAATAATCTAAATACATATACTGTAAAAATGCAACAATAAAGAGGACAGCTTTACTGTTAGACCACAGAGATAAGAATAATGACACCCCAACCTCCCAAGGAACTCTCCAAGTCGTGCAAAAACCACTGAAGTTCACAATTTACAGAAGGTACTTAACACTTCTGCTGCCACTTGTGTGTCAAAACCCCCTAAATTTGGAAAATTCTGCAGTTGCAGACTGTGTTTGCTTCCCACACTCCAGGGTTTCGGCAGCCCCTTGTTGTGTTTTTTGGTGTTCCCCCCCAATATTTGGGATAACAGGACACTCACCTGTCCCACCTGGCAACAAGGAAATACCAGCAGTATTAAAGCATGAATGTGACCACAACTGGTGGCTCCTGTTTCACTCATGTGCCAGAATTTTCATGTTTCTATCACTGCATTTCTAGCTTTGCTTTTGGGTAAGAAGACCTGACCTGTGCTATCCACAGCCTGCTGGACTGCTTCATTTTCATATTATCACTTATGATCAACAGATTTTTCCCCAGTTATGACCTTATTTTTCCCCTCTGTGCAGGGTTAGGAATGTTAAATACACTTCTATAGAGGGGGGAAAAAAAGCCCTCATTGGCAGCACTCTGGGGACATTCAGTCTTCCAGAATTACCCTACTAAGCTGGTGGGGGATAAAAGCCCTGGCCTCTTTGCATATTTATTTGCATAAATGCTATCTTCAAAAATTGCATAAAGTTACAATATTTGCTTTAATGCTAACATCCAAAATGGATTGAATTGACCATATTTGCTCTAAATAACACAGTATATGAAAAGCAGAAATAACATATTGCAGGCAAACCCACTGATGACTTACATTGTCCTGTCATTGCTTGAGGGGAGAAGATTACATGCATCTGTTTTATGCCAAAGTGGTTTAAAAATATTGAAGGATAAAAAATATTGTTTCCATGGTACACCAGGAAAACAATGACTGCTCTGCATGCTTGTTTAGCATGTATCTGCCTGAGATGCACGGAGACAAGGTTAGATAAACCCAAATGTGAGGACTATCTTGCTCCAGCTAACCAGGGTTAGCTCATATTATCCACGTCCAGACAGAACAGGAGGGGACTGGGAAAAATGTTCAGGTTCTGTGAGCTTTGCATTTATCCTTAGGATAAATCTGGGATCAATAAAACAATGCTTAGATTAAAAAAGAAGTGAACATCCCCTGGGAGAAACAATGACCTGAGTAGGTTCTGAGAACCTGTGACTTTAGAAGACATAAACCAAGCCTGTAACAACCCAGCAAGTTTTCTATAAGTGACAAAAAAGTGTCAGATAGATTTCACTCTGGAGATTCCCTGTTATAGACAAAGAAATTAAATACGTGACAGAAATTAGTAAGGATCACGTGGCATCCCCCAAATGGATGGTTTTCAATATTTGCATTTGCATGCAGGATGTGTGTTTGTTCATCTTTCTAAGTGGATTTCAGTCTCCTTTAACATGAAAGTTTGTATTGTCAGTCTGAGAGATTGCACAGGAATTAACCCAATAAAGTGAAATGAAAAATAATGCTCATTCTGTCACTCATTTAAGTACATCAACCCAATTTAACTCAAAGAAAGATGTGTGATAAGGCCAGCTTATTAATGTTAATCTTACCTGGTAGAATTTTGTGGTTAAGATATTTCCTACTAAAATCTGTAATATAATCCAAACAAACAAACCAACCCCCTAAAAGCCTCACCTCTGTGAAAATGTTATCTATTTCACTGCAGAAAGGAAATCATCGTGCAATTTCAGAGATTAAAGAAGTCTGAGCATCCCAAAGACAGCCCATCTGGCCAAGGGACACTTTTCCAGGAGAATTCCTCAGCCCTGGGCTAAACAGGGCTATTCAAGGTGTGGCAGGGCCAGGGTAGGGAAGGATCTTGGAATGCCCTCATTGCTGAAGGCACACTCATCCCTATAAAGCACAGACAGACTGAATAAATATCAACCCCCTCATCCTTTCCTTGCTAAACTGATTGATTTTTTTCATGGCAGCAATACATAAAATTAGAGATCAGTCCACCTGTGATACAGTGACATTCAGTACTTCTTATGGGCACGAAGCTGAAATGGAGTTAGATGATGGCTTTAGCAGCATTAAATACCCAGGCTCCTGGTCCACAATGAGAAAAGGTATCCCTCAACCTCCTTTGAACTTCTTGCATTCTTAGCATTCTTTCCATAAATCATTTAATAGCTGCCCTATTCATAGGAAAATGTAGTGCTGAAGTTAAACAGGGTGTTTTTTCCCTCCAACCTCATTGGAGAGAAGCATAATAAATTACTCCCCATTTGCATGCAGGTTTGCATACCCAAAACTCCTGTCAAGAACTAGCAAACAATAAGCTGCTCACATCAGGACACACTGTACAAACCACAGCACCAAGGAGCTGCTGGGCTGCACATCAGTGTAACCCTGCTGCTCTGCATTGCTGGGGCTTCCCCACACAGATCTGCCTCCCTGAAAGGCACCACAAAGAAATCAGCTCAGCATCTTTGTATCTCTCATTGTGCTGTGGCACAAACAGCCTCCATTCTCACCCCAGGGCGATTCTGAGTCCCACAGGAACTGGCATACAGAATATATAAATCTAAAAATGTTTCCCTGATGTCACAAATCAGTTTTCCATGTGCTGCCTGGAAGCATCCATCAGCTCAGGTCGTGGGCAATGCAGGATTATCTCCTCTGTGCCACGTTGCCATGAAATTATCAGCATTACAGGATGGACAGGCTGCTCCTGCTCTTGGTGGCTGGGCAGGAATAAAGTGTGTCACTGGTCCAGCTGGACATGGCCGTGGCACAGGTCACCTACACACAATTCCAAACATGGGGAAAAGCTCTCCTGACGTGCCATGGAGTGCCACCAGAGCTGCTGAGAGCTCCTGATGCACAGTTTGATGCTCACACCTGCTCACTGCCTGCTTACCTGACTCAGCCCCTGGAATCTGCCAGGGGGACACAAGAGAACTAATTACTGTAGCTCATCACTGGTAACGAGCAGGCAGCAGGACAGATCTTTGGCTGCAAAGGACTGAATGAGAGGAGCAGGAAGAGTTGAGGGCAGTGCCCTCACCAAAGCATGCCTAACGTGCTGGCAGGCTCTGGCACAGAGTGAAATCACGTCCTAAAAATTCAAAAAGCCAAGTGCAGAAAGGTTCTGTCATCCCAGGGCTGGGGGGTTCCATTCAGTCTGCCTGAGACATTCAGCAGGACTGAAGGGCCACTTCTACAACAGCCCCCACTGTTTGTTTTGGCAACCATTTCAGTTTAAAATGCACTCAGCTTGTGCACTGCATAAACTGTCTTTTCCCCTCTGAGTAAAAGTGTGTGTAGAGCTCCCTGGCCTGGGGTTCTGTGAGAGGGGGAGCTGAGGCAGCTGATTTTGCACTGCCCTTGTGACTTCTGTGCTGCCCTGCTGCCTGCAGGCCTGATGTGTCTCAGCCTCTTATGACAATCCTACATTTCCCCAATAATATTGAAATCATTCACATTCCCCACTTGATCTGCCACAGAACGACACTGGCAGCTGGTAGGAAAGGGCTGTTTGAGAGGTGAAAGGTGTTTTTAAGCCCAGGAGGTTAATAAGCACAACCCCTAACCTGAAATTTGAAACCCAGCCAGGGAGCTACAGTGCTGTCAGGGAAATTAAGATATGGCAAGGACAATATAAACAATTCGATGGTATGGATTGCAGGCCTCTAACTGACACCCAAATTGTTGGGAGCTCAGTTATATGGTTTTCTAGCACTTTGCTATTGCATCACCGTCTGCTCATGCTGATCCTTTTGACTCAGAGACGAATGTATAACCATAATACCTCCTTTCTGTGGTTGCCAGAGATGCAATTCCATGGGGATTAAATGTGACATGGGTGTATCTGCTGTGGCAGAAGAGCTACCATTGTGCAGAATATTAAGCCCCCATTTCCTAAGCACTGCCTAAGAGCTTCAGTACCAGTGACTGCCTTGCTGCTTCGACTTCAGAGCAGCAGCTCAGCAACTGTCCAACATCCTGTGCTAAAACTGAGACTAAAAAATCAACTGAAAGAGAACAAAAACAATTAGAGGGACAAATACAAATAATTTCAGAAAGAATAAAAGGATTGTGGCTTGTTTCCATTTTTTCATAAGCTAATGTTAAGATTTGACTCAGGCTTATGCTATTCAGCTGTTGTCCTGATTGTTCCAGTGATGATAATAGATCAAAAAAGGGATAAAAGATCAGATGAACTCTGTCTTGACATTTTTTTCCTAGTAATTTATACCAAAGCAGTTAGATGACCTGCTTGATTCATGGACATGCTGAAAATACCAGATGCCTAACAACACCAGGAGACACAAAACTGTAAACCCAAAAGTTTGTGCTTGTAAAATTGTTGGAGGAAGAACAGAAAAGGAAAAGCAAAAGAAGTTGAAAATTACATTCTTTATTAATGTAAAATGGGATTATGAATATATTCTACTACACAAACCCACACCCTACACATGCTTCAGGGACCTTTCAAGATTCTTCAGCTCCCCAGTCATATAGTTTCTGCTACTACAAATAAAATGTTAAGTATGGGATTTCCACATATGATATTCTACACTAGATTTTGGTAAGGACTTACCATGTGACTGGTTCAAATTTTGCTCATCTTGATGGTCGTTTCTGACAAAAGACAGCAATTATCTCTCTGAGCAGAGAAAGATTTCAGTGAGTGGGAAGCATTTTAAGGCGTTATATAGAAATATTTTTGTAAAAGAAAAATGAGGAAACTCAATCCATCAATCCATTAATCAATCAATCAATTAATCAATCACTGCTTTGGGCCCCAATTCAGCAAACTGCTGTGTCCTTGAAGAGGCTTTCTGGGGCCAAGGGCACTGAGAGGGTTCTGGTTTCCCCACACTGGTGCTTTGCAGGGTGAGACACCTCAGTCACTCAGTGGTGCCTCACAGGCAGGGAGCTGAGCTCCACAGTTTCAGATTAAATAGAGGGGACTTGGGGTTCTTGACACTTTGCAAGAGCTCTTAATGAGAGAAGATTTTATCAGAAATCTTTGTCAAAGGGGAAAGAAATAGTTTTTTTGCCAATTAGCTTAAATAGGAAATGCAGGCGAGAAATTAGGATTAGCTCCTTCTAGAATTGGCTTGAATTGCCACCTTCCTTCTTACAGAGCAATGAATATTATAGGCTGCACAAGGCTTTGCTTTGCTGCAAAGACAGAGGATTTAAAAAGAATCAAACCCAAGCTGAGGTAAAGCACAGTTTGCATTGCAATTTAGCCAACCCAGGACATGCAAAAACTCATTTTAGAGAGGTATTCTGAAAATTAGTTTGTACAGAATGTCAGCAGGCAGGATATTGGGCAAGTACACTCAGGAAGGGTTGTTTGGGGAGATCAAAGTCCTTACTACCTTACAACTACGTTTGCAGCATAAATAAGAAAACTGAAGTGTCTTTCAGTGCAGGTGGTGACAGCCCTGCAGGTTTCTGGCCCGTGACAAGTGCCAGCTGAGAGGTACTTTAACAGCACTGCTTCCAGCACTCCGGCAGCACAGACTCTTGGAGCTGTCAGCACTTCCAGCAGGGAAAGCCAGAGGTTCCAAGGGGTCTTCAGCAGGCTTTGGGTTCCCACTTCAGAGCCCTGAGCTCTGGGTACTTCCATACACATAGTCCAGGACAGCCCTTTCCAAGCTCCATTAGAAACAGTTGTAAGGATTACTGCAATGTTCCATGAACTGGCAGTGTTAGGAATTGGCAAACCTAGTGGGAAGAAAGTCATTATTTTCTTCCCCTGGGAATGTTTTCCCACGAAGCGACAAAGAAACTATTGACACTGCTAAACAGTGAAGAATTTCATAATGTATCCCATTATGAGAGAAAGGTTAGTGCATTGTGGTTCAGACTGAATCTGGCAAAGTCCCATTTGCTATTTATGGGAGAGGTAAATACTGTGAGGCCTGAAATGTGATTATCCTTTACAGATACCTGTCCACACCTCTTGGTGTCATCTTTGAACAGGTTGTAACATTTAAGCTCTCACCAGTTTACCATCTGGAAGGTCAGGCATTTGGAATCTAGCAGCTAAACACAAATGTTTAAGCCTTGTGGAGCTGCAGATGGGGCTCTAACTGGGCTGTTGGGGCACGAAGCCCCTGAAAGCTCCATGGCTCAGCTAAAGCAGATGCTGCTATTGCAGGACTCTGGTTTGGGACTGATCCCATGGTTAGATGGAACAACCCTGGGCTGTGATACAGAGGATCCCTCTCTGCCCAGACCTTTGCTGTGAATCCCCAGGTCTCTCCTCTCCCTCGTACTGGAGCCAGGGCTGGAGTGTCACAGACTCCACTGCTGCCCACCCAGGACACAGAACCAGGAAACCATGGAGTAAGAACCCAGGGAAGGTGTTTCTAAGGAGCTCAGTGACAGGGAAGCTGCCCCAGGGATTCAGCAGCAGCAAACCTCAGACACAGGGAGGAACTCCTCACCCATTTATCATTAGTCAAGACACACTTGCCTGCCAGGGAAATCTTCTAATGTTTGCAGATTTGCCATGCGAGAAGAAAAGCAAGCAGTAACCTCTTCTGGCCACTTTAGGGCTGGCTGTGCCTGGGTTAAGTCAGGAGCAGCCTGTGAGAGTTAACATTTAAACCAGGAACTAATAAGTGCAGAGTCCTGAAGAGGGTGTCCCCAGTGGTATGTGAGGACAGCTGAGCTGCATCCCAGCACAAAGCACACTCTCAGGGTGAAATAACCAACCAAGAATATTTACAGGCGAAACTATTCAGAGTTCTTGGAGTCCAGATTCTCTTTTCCAGCAGCATCAATCACTAAATATGTTTATAAAGCAGACTAAAGGCCTTTAAATAGCAGTGAGGTTTTAAATGTGTTTTAGTTACAGGTCCTACTTTAATGACTTCTTGAATAGCGTACTTTAAAACTATCAAACAACCAAAAAAAAGGCTCCAAACAACTCCCTAAAGCTCAGGTGCTTTTCCCTCCATACCCCATGCATTGATCATATGGGTAAAGCACACAGCTGGGAGCCTTACCTTTGGCACAGCATTGCTGCTGCTCATATAAGAACAGGCCTTCATTCCCTCTGCAGGAGCTCCAGGAACGTATTGATGTGGTTACCCAACCTAATTCTCTCTGAAAAGCCAAAAATCCAGATGCAGAACAGTGGTCCCCACTAGGTTCATTACAATGCAATTCTGTTTTGAGGATAAATAGGATTACATCCCACCAAACATCTTCCCAGTCCCCCTTGAAGAGCAGCTTCACGTGGCAGTGGTGGCAGGGGAACCAGTGGATTGGTGATCAGGGAACCCACTGGAAAATGTTCCTTTGCCCCTGGAGAACGGGCATTTTGGCAGAACCAGGAATAAGCCCAGAGTGGTGTCTGCTTGACAACACCTGGGATCGATGAGGCACAGCCTCCTGTCCTTCTGCACACCTCTGTGCAGTTCTGTTATTATGTGGGGCTGGGGACAAGGAGAGTCAACCCAAATGCTGAGGGGCAAAGGAGTTGCTTTCTGCTCTCTGCTGATTTAACAAAATCATTCTTCTTACTGTATTTTCCACCTTACTCCACCCCACACTTTTGCTCTGTAAGGCCATAATAGAACATTTTCCATTTCAGCACTAAAGAAAAGAGTGTCTTTGAGTTTTGGGAAGCCTGTACTCCACAGGAAAGGCATTTCTGGGCAATTTGTTGTGTGCCTGCTGAACACAGGGCATCAGCTCAGTGACTGAGCACATTTCCCACCGTAATATGGGCAAGGCTCTCTCTAACAAGTGCTGCCACTGCTGAGCTGCAGGACACAGCACAGCCCACCTGCCAGGCAGGGACTCTGCAAGGGATGTAAAATTCCCAGGGCAGGAGGTACAGTCTGGTCTGACTTCAGAGAGACTTGGTGATGGCACAAGGACACCACCAGAAGGTCAGTTTTTTGTTTCCCAAAGCACTGCAGAGAGGCTTCAGCTACAAACAGCAGGTCCAAAACTAGGAATAATCAGAGCAATCTTGACAGTGAAAAACTTTAAACATTAAAAAAAATAAAAATAAATCAAACAGTGTGTAAGAATGCAGAAAAATTGCAGTCGTGTTGGCTAATTCACGTGTAAAATTATAGTCTGCTTTGTGACATTGGAACTGATTGGCACCACTTGGCACCAGCAGGGAAACTCTAAGGATGATTTTTATTTAGTGACAGTATTTTGCATAATAGCAGCCAGTTATATTTGCCAGGCATGCAAATGCTGAGTGCCTAGACACAGGCCCTGTGACCTTCTGAGCCTGTTGTACTGCTCTTCCTCACCCAAATTGCTCAATCAAACAAAAATCAAAGACAGCAGTAGTACAGCACACACACACAGGGACACACTCTTCCATACAAATACTTTATTAAAAACTTTTCTGGCATGGCCTGTAACTAAACTACACCCTTGTAAAGTTAAAAAAAATCAATATAAAATGGTATCTATTACAATGCATTCATGTTTTCTATCATTCCAAAAGTCTGGTCAGTGCCCAGATGTGAACAGTTAAACTTGATGCCCCTTTATGCTGCAGGTTATCCACTTGTAAATATTACACTACATAAATGTGGAACTTGAGACAAGTCTTGGTTGAAAAAAACTTCATATATATTTTGAAATTTTGTTTGTGACTGCAGTAGAGTGTAGGAAAAATAAGCATTATTTGTAATATTTGCACAAGGACAAACAGCATGGACTTTTACAAAATGAAAAAAACGAAACAAAACAAACACTACAAAGACTTTTGACAACATCTGCAATTGATACTTTGAAAGATCCAGCCTTTGGAATTGAAACTCAGAGACAGTTAAACTTCTGACCTCCCTTTTCTTCTTCCCTCCCTCCCTCCCTCCCTTCACCCCAGTATTCAAATTCTTTACTCAGTAGGAATGATTCATGAAAAATGCTGAGATAGAGCAAATGTGGTTTCTTCTTAGAAAACACATGCACTAAATATAATATATATATATTTTTTTCGGGAGAGATCCTGTTTCCCTTATGTGAATAGATTTGCATGTGCAAGGAAACAAAATTGACCCTGTAGTTAGAACTGACAGCCCTAAGATCCAGCTGCACCAGCAGAAGACAATCCCACTGTATTGGTCCTGCTTCCCTTCAGCTCCCATATTCCTGTTTTGTCCAGGATGATGTTACTTTGCCTCACAGCCACATCCCTGTGGGGTTGAAAGGGGGTCAGAGCTTAGGCAATCTCTGCACTAGTGTGAGAGAAACCCAAAGGCAGCACTCACCATTCACGTGTTTGCTGCTACTCACTGTATTTTTATTTTTATCTGGGATCCCTCAGTGTTCAGAACAGCTTTGGCCAAATCAGAGCTTGCTAAGCCTGTGTAGTACAGGCAGCCTATACCAGCACCAGAGGATATTTAAAGATCCCCCCACACTTGTCTGAGCACTTTAAAAAGCACAGCAACATTAGTGCCATGCCACGAAGAGCTTCGTGCCTAAGGCAAACTGTAACTTCTCAAGGACATCTGTAGAGGACCCTGCTTGGCAGCAATACAATGAGTGTCTGAGGAGAACTTTTCACTATTCCTGCTGTTATAACCCCTGATTTTCCAGGTATGGCTGCCAAATGTGCAGTGTTGGTGATTTCAGTGGGTGTAACAAGTTTGGGGCTGTCAGAAGGAAGGATGCAGAGGGTCCTAGAGACAACAAGTTAATGCTAGTCACCTGCCCCCAGATCATCTCCTCTCATAAATAACTACGCTTTAGCAGCTCAGAATCCTCCATTTAAACCTCTGTCCCTTCCCTGGAGTACAGCGTGTTGTTTGTGCTGATGCTGCTGTAGAAATGGGTGTTAAACTGGTTGAGCACAGAGTTGCTGTGGCCAAGGTGAGGAGAAGGCACAGAGTTGGACCACTCCCCCACTCCGTGGCTGGGGATGCTGGAGAGTGGGGAGTAGGAATTGAAGCCTACCATGCTCTGTCCCACTTTGTCCACGGGTTCCGAGCTGAGTCCCAGGGGCCCCGAGCGGCCCCCTGAGTTGGAGCCGCTCACGTAGGCTGTCATAGTGGAGAGGAAGCTACTGAGACACGGGCTGCTGGAGGATGGAGGGGGAGATTCCTTCTCAGCTGAGCTGTCAGTCCCAGGGGAGGAGTTTTCCAAGAGGTCCTGGTGCTCCCCAGCTTTGGGGCTGACGCTCAGGGTGCTGTCCTCTGACTTCTCAGCTGCGGCAGTGGCAGCGCTTGCCTCGAGGTCAGATTTCCTTTTCCTCTTCCTGCGGAAGTTTCCGTTGTCAAACATCTTCTCACAGTTGGGGTCCAGAGTCCAGTAATTCCCTTTCCCTGTGAGAAGGGAATAAAAGCACATGTTTAGTTTAAAAATACGTATGCAGACAGAAAAGCAGTCATCTAGGGCTTTAAAGTGTTTCTCTCATTTCACAGAAACAGAACAATGGCATGAGCAAAACGTGTGTATTTTTTAGTCAATGAAAACCAGGAGCCTGTTGAATTCAGAATAAATAAATAAATAAAGTTTTGACTATATCCTTTAGCCCTGACTCTTCACACATGTAAAACTACAAGTGGAGCCACTAGGAGGGCAATTATGTTTTGTTTTCTTGGTGAGGGAGGGAGGGTGTTGGTATATAGCTGGTCTTCTGAATTTACAGCAGAGAGTAATCAAATCCCATACTGGGCAGTTCCTGCAGATTCAGTGGGGTAGGGTAGGTTTCTAACAAGATATAGGTTTATAACAAGATATAGATTTCTAATAAGATATAGGTTTCTAATAAGATATAACCAGATTTTGGATCTCTGTCACAGCATAATTGAATGTGTTTTAAATATTCCCAGTGGTTCTTAACAGCTATTGATAGAAAACAATAAATAAAGCAATATCTGGCAGCACAACAGCCAAGGGGCTGGAAATGGAAGAGTTGAGGTTCCAAGGAAAACACTCTTTGAAACAAACAACATAAAAGCAGCCCCATCTCCTCTTGAGAATTAACACTGACCCCCTAAAGCAATTTGATTTCTTTGGCAAATGTGAATTTGCCTTATCCCCTTTCCCAGTTAAGTTTGACACAAGTCATGCATTACACCAAATGGGGCTTGGATGTGCCTTGCCCACTTAGAATGGTCCAGTGATGAGTTCTCAGGAAGATCCAGGGCAGGACAGAACTCCCTTCCCTGCAGAGATCTCACAGCAAGAGGGATTCACACCTGAGCTATGCACAGTCGCCTTCTAGCTCAGAACTTTGCAAACAGAAGTGCTACTCTGTGTTTGTCCTCCATCTAGGCTATTACTAAGTGCTTCCTTACCCTTGAGGGTGGGTCATCACAGGCTCTTTACAACGCATCAGGCATTTTTAAATGGATCAAATTTAAGTAGAAGGGGGAGGAAAGAAGGCAGAGAGCTCTACCTGGATCATCTTCATCTCGAGGCACCTTCTTGAAGCAGTCGTTGAGGGACAAGTTGTGCCGGATGGAGTTCTGCCAGCCAGCCTTGCTCTTGTTGTAAAAGGGGAAGTTGTCAGCCACGTACTGGTAGATCTGGCTCAGGGTCAGCCTCTTGTCAGGCGCCCCGTGGATTGCCATGGCAATGAGGGCAGAGTAGGAGTACGGGGGTCTGACCAGCTTCATGAGCTCTTCTTGGGACGGCAGAGGCAGCCAGCCAAGGTCAGTTCCTCCCAGGCCATGCATGTTGGGCAAGAGCTGCCTTTGCATCCCGTAAGACTGAGGGATGAAGGGGCTGGCGTTGGACCCTGGGAGATACGGTGGGGGCGTCATGGAAGGTCCGTTCAGCCAGAGGTAGGGGTTGGGAGTGGCGCTGTAATCCGTCGTCTCGAAGGTGCTTGGTCGCTGTGGGCTGGGGACGTTCTGCGGGTGGAAGAAGTTCTCATAGTAGATGTTCATCTCGGGAGGCTCTTGGCCGATGTTGGGGAACTGTGGGCTGCAGCGTGGCGGGGAGTGGGCCGGGGGGTCGAAGAAGCTCATGCTCTAAGGCAGGCGCTGGGGAGCTCTGACACACCCGTGCTAGTGCTCCTGCCCCGACACAGGTACATCACCTGTGCCCTGCCCTAGCTACTTATGCACCTGCAAATGGTTCAGCCTGGGCTGAGGCTCCACCCCCCGGCCCCGAGTGGCTGCAGATGAGGACGATATCCTTTTTGGAATGCTGGCAGGCCCAGGCAGTCACTGATGTCACATCAAGCGAACGGGAAAGTTACAACCGGTTATCTTCTGAAATGAATGAAGGAATTTTCCACTGATGTGATGCACATAAAGAAAGCCAAAGGTGCCTTGAAGTTAAAACTCATCAGAGGTCCTCCTCCTCCTACCTTTTGCTTAACATTTAGTAATTTTTTTATTAAAAAAGCTACTTTGTGCTGCTGTTATTAACACCTCAGAATGCAAAAGCCATTGTCACTAGTCAATAAAACCATAGGGTTTTATATTTATATATTTAAAGAAAAGGAAAGAAATAAGAAAGAAAAGGTCAGATCTTTTCCTTTTGTAACTTTAATTGCAGAGCTGCTTGTACTTCCCCCTAGGCAATCACAGTACTACAGGCAAATTCTGTAGCTGGTTACTCACGTGAGTAATCTTACTGATAGAAACAGAATTAACTCCCTAGAGTAAGGATTAGTCTTCTGAGAAAAAAAAATATAAATTAAAGCTTTATCATCAAACCTTTCTTTAGAGCTTAAATTGGCGAACTGAGATGGGAAATCATTGTCTGCTGCTTCCTCTTTGCTGCAGGATTGGTGCAGAGAGCTCATAAAACCTCTTAGCACCATTTCCAGGCAGCAAAGTGGGGGCAGTGTTCAGCTCTTTTTAGCTAAGTCCCAGCAACTTCATTTGTACTTCTACAGGCAAAAGTTGATTCCTTAAAAAGGAAAAACCTCTGGCACTTTTACGACTTGGGAAATTGCTGGGTGCCTTGCGTGGCACCCTGCATGTGTGAGGGAGGAAGAAGCAGAGCTGCAATGCCACCACCACGTGTCCGAGGGTGACAGCTCCTCACTGCGTGGAGTTAAAGCAGAGCTGCCCTTCCCTTCAGAGTGATATTTGCATGTTGGTTGTGATTAAGGCACAGAGCTACATTTAGAACTTGACTCAGCTTTAACACCCGGGCCATTACAGAAGGTTCTGGCATGACAGGGCCTTTCAGAGAGCTTTTGCCCTATAATTCCTGCAGCAACAGGAGTTTTGACCCATGGATTTGAATTCCTGGCTGTACCAAAGAGGTTCTTGCTTTGTTCACACATATCTTCATCTTTTATGCTGCAGCACCACCACCAAGATGCCCTCTCCCTAAGCTTTAGGGATTCACCCATGTCATGTCCATAGTGTTGTAATTTAGAAAAGTATGAACAAAGTTCCACGGGAAATGCTGCTGAAATACTGAGTACAGGGACAAACCCAGCCAATTTGTCAGCTCAGAAATGCAGCCCTACAGCTGTTATTTTAAAAACATGTGCTTTGCCTGCACAGAAAATCATTCATACCTTGACAAACAAGTGGCTAATTTAATTTGAACAACTGAGAGCTCAGAGTTTGTGCAGAGACACACATTAAACAGACAACAGTTAAGTGGAACATACTGAGATTGGCTTCTTTTCTAAGTGACAATTGCTGTGCAAAAGGTGCCTTGAAAACAAAAACAAACAAAAAAGCCAAAAGAAAATATTATTTTTTCAGTAACTAATTATTTCAGTGCCTCCTTGTGCTGGTTTAAAGCTAAAACAGCAGGGGAAATGGACCCAGCTCAAGAGAGATTACAAGTCAGAGCTACAATTCACTAAAAAGATCGCAATAAATACAATGATACAGAGAAAAAGTGGTTTTAACTCACAAAAACAAATGTATAACCCAGCTCCCTGAGGCAAGAGCAGAATGGTGTTCTTTGGCCCGTGTGCTGAGCCCCACGTTGGTCCCCTCAGTGCCCAGTAACAGCAAAGGAAAACCTGTTGGTGAGGAGGATGGGCACAGTCTGGTCGAGAGTGGCAGTCACAGTCCTGTTCAGGTTCTGATTCTCCTCTGGTTCTGGCCAGTGGTACCAGAAGTCCTCAAACCCCAAAATTATCTATGCTCAGGTTCAGGTGGGAATGGCCAGTACCTCCCCTGGGGCAGGGAGTTTCACAATGGGTGATTTACTCCACAAGTCATGGGATATTTTTGGAATTTTTGATGGCCCATGAGCAGAGCTGACCCCTCAGGGGGGTGTGAAGGTGTTCATGACTCCCCAGAGGGGAAACACTCCCCAGTCTCAGAGGGTTCTTTAACACCCACTGGGTACCCTGAGGTGCCAGCTGTGCCCTGGGCAGCTGCTGCCAATGATCCCTCATTGACAGTCCATCAGAAATGGCACAGGGGGTGTCGAATACACAGTTTTGGTTACACCCACACAGTGATAAACCAGCCCCTGTAACCAGGACACTCCTTCCTCAAGAAACCTCTCTGAAATAATTTTTTACTCCACGGGAATCTGAGCTACAAACATGCAAAAAAGTGTGAAAGCAACATTGCCTACAGCTTCCTAAATAACTTCCTGACATATGGATATATTTTAGAATTATATGTTTAGTCCTGCAAATGTTGCTACAGTTATTGCTAATAATCCCCCTCATTATTTACAGAAGAGTCAATGGAACAAAATGTTTAAGAAATGCTCAGGAATAGAAACACTTTTACAATCAACTAAGACCAAGAATATAGTGAGAAAAGTAAACATCATAAATTTTTGACCGCTCAACAAATTACATTTTTGCCAAAAAAACCCAACCCTTTGAAAACAAGCAAACCTTGTAAATTTATTCCAAGAAGTAAAAATCCATCTGACTGCATCATGGGCTTTGATGAGGTAATTGAATATTGCTGTGGGGTCCTCACCACTGACACTCCTTTCCTTGGCAGGGCTGGAAGGAGGAGCGATCCCAGAAGTGGAGGAAGAAGGAAAAATGGGGAGGCTTCCATAGAAAGAGGCTGGGAAAAGGCAATGTGCTGACCAAGTTAAGGTAACAGATCATATTTAGGACAGGAAAACCCTGCAAGTAAAATGCAGGCTGATGCTGGAGACACAGTTTAAAGATCATTACACCCCAAATGCCTTGGGTTCAGTGAGGTCTGCTCTGGATAGGCAGGAGGTTTTTGGCATTTCTTTTTACACCAGTGCAGTGCTGAGTGAATGTCTCTGCCAGCTGGAAGCCTGATCAACCAGAGATTGCTGTCAAATCAAAGACTGTTGGCACCTCTTGTGCCATTCAAATATTTGCTCCTCACAATTTAAGTGAAGCTCCAAAGCCTGCAAGGTTGAGGCTGAGCCCTGCAGAGACATTGTTCTCCATAGGTTTTCTAGGTCAGCTCCTACATACCCCTCTACTCCAGCCAACAGTAATATTTCCTCACAAGGACTGTCCTTTATAAAGGAAAAGATAATTATCTGAAATCTTAGGTTATGAAAGTTCAAATTCATTTCATTTAAACTAAGATTCCTCAGCATTTCTCTCCGTGCTTCTGAAATGCAGGGGCTTGGGAGAGGTGTGCACACACCAGCCCAGTAGGAGACAACACCACAGTGGGCAGAAAATAGAGAATAATACGAGGAACATTCTACATTTTTGTACTGTTTTGGCTGAGATACCCCAAACTACTTCCTTAATTGGATTTTCCAAAACTGTAAAGAAAAATAAATCATGAGACCTGTTAGTCTCACAAGCACCTTTAGCTCATCATGTTGTTTCACAATGTTTTAGAGAACTTAGACCAAAAGCACCCTGTCTGCAGGATGCAAAGTCCAGCAGAGCACAAACCCACGGCGACGGCTCAAGCAGGTCCAAGATTTTTCAATTGGATTCATCCTGGCAAACGTTACAAAGTGCTGCATATCACTTGCCCCTCACAGAGGCACCATCCAGCACTCTGCATCATGGACTTCAGCTAGTTAACCAGAAATTAAACTGGTTGTTTGCACTTGATCCAGGTCATGAAACACCCTGCCAGATGATCCCCTGGTGCAGAGATCTAGTTCTAATGAACACCAAGTGTGGGTTGGACTGATAACATTGTGTGTGGCCCCAGTCATGGTGTAGGAGCACAGTTTAACACCTCGCTGAAGAAAAGTTCATACAAACTAGTCATGTGGCCTCAAAGAAGAGCAAAAAATTGTTTGAAAGAGTTCATGAACGAGTCAGTATAGCAGGAAACCCACCTTGTTCCAAACAATTCACACTCTGAATCCAGAAACAGCTCAGTATCCATCAATTGGACATTTTCACAAAATAAAAATCATCTATGTTAGCAGTTGTCAAGTAGATTAGTTTTAGAAGTCTTCCTGTCTTATTCCTATAATCATCTGCACAAAGCAAACCACACCATCAGGAGAAAAAAAGTGTAGCAGACAAAGAAATGTCACCTCAAGGACATTACAAAAGCATAAGAGATGTAAAATACAGTATTACAAAACAAGGGAACGGGGCTTTATTTCTAGAATTGCGGGTTGAACATTAAATTAATGGCAAAGGCAATATCATTTGGATCTGTGCCATAAATGCTGCAATGCTCAAATGCCCTTAGACTTTTCAAGTCCTCCAGAAAAAAATCACTGTGGATTTTTAAAGCCACTCTGTAACTGAGATTTTAGAAGACTGTAAAACTTTGTAAGGGCTCGTGGCTGCTTCCTGACCATGAGACCTATGATAATAAAAGTAGTCATAACTCCTGCCTCAACAAGGGCTTTCAGCATCTTGGCAGCACATAATAAATGTGATAGAGGGCATTAGGTGTCCCCTGACCTGTGCATCAGCCAGGACAGGCTGTAGGGCAGGCAAGGAATCTTTGGTTTTTGGCTCCCTTGGGATCTGCTGCACTTGGAGACACAGACCTGCTCAGGAGGGACAACTCAAGGCTCAGTCACACGGTCTGTAACAAATCCTTCCCGTGGTGGGGCCCAAGGTGTCCCTCTCAGTTACAGGAGATCAATACAAATACAGATATCTCCACCAGCATACTTTGACAGCCTCACTGCTGTTGCCACCTTCCCAAGGGCATCCCTCTTTTAGATTATCAGCTTGTTCTTCCACACTCACCACTAAATGCTTGTTTCTATTAGAAATCAACAGGGCTAAAATCAAATGAGCTCTTGTATGAATGTTTACCAAGGCAATTCACCTGCACACCTTTCCAAAACCCCTCAAAGTTCAAATTCTTGTGCATTCCAGAGGAATTAATTTATCCATTTCAAGGCATTTCACCTTTTCCTGGCGTGATCCCTGCGCAGTATCACCTGTAAAAATCATCTGTAAAGATGTGTGAACATTTGAAAATTGTCCTGCTAGAATCCTTCATTTGCATTGGAATTCTGGGTAGGAATTCTGGTGCATTTAAAGACTGACATCTTTGGTTGAGATTGGTTTCCTTGACTTTTTTATTTCCCAGCCTTGCTGTCCAACACTCCTCTTTTCCTGTCTTGTTAAAGAAGTGAAAATGCAGTTGTTAAAAAAGACTCTACGAGTTATTGCCTTGTGCATTAGTGGTGTGGAGTTGGCCAAAGCAACTGAAATAAAGCCTTCACATTCCTCAGAATTTGTAGAATCCAGGTACCCAACCATAACGTGCTTTAGTGTACAATAAATACAATATTCCAGGCTAAAAGAGCTGCTTCCAAAGCTATTCTATCCAGGGCTGTTTTCTTACGTATAAAACCTTACAAGCAAACATTCTGGTGAAGTCTTCCATCAAAATATCTGTTGAACATGGAGTGTTTTTAAGACATTTTCTAGCTACAGGTTTCCTCCTAGCTCACCAAATAAGGCTCTTGCTTTGGCTGCTGGCCTGTCAGCTCAGGGCACCTTAAATAATATACCTTATTATATTATATATATATTAAATATATATATATATAAAATAATATACCTTAAATAAATGTGCACACACAAAAAAGATGCCTTAAATGCCTGTTTTCTGCCCCCCTCACCTTTTCAGTACCTTTTGAATGGAGCAGTGGCATCACCACCAACAGCACCTGCCACCAGCCGAGCTAATTCAAGTGATGGGAAGGCCATCAAGGTTTAATTAGGAATGAGAGACCATTCACACCTCTCACATTAACTTGGTATTAAATGCAGGTTCAACACCCACACCTAGTGGGAAGCATTCTGCTCTCCTGGAAGACACCAAACTGAAAAAGGGTAACTCCAAACTCCAATCAAACCCAACTGCCCTCACTCTAAAACCACGATTAAATTTACCTAGCATTTTAAAGTTTATGAAATCCACGGCCGAGCCGGGGTTTGTTTGCAGAGCAATTATTCGTTTACAGTGTTAATCTTTAGCACACTCTGCATCATGATAGCAAATCAGAACAGAAAATCACAGTCTGAGTCAATAAAAACAACTCCTCTCCTCACCCCACAGTAAACAGCGCCAGTGTTCAGCACTTATAACCCAGGGCAGCCCCTGGAACGTTGCTCAATGTTCCCCTCCAAAAAGACCTTGAATGCCCAAGAGCAAGCAGGAACTCAATTCTGGGAGGGAAACATAAATAAGTTCTGGGCTAGAGACTAATCCAAGGCACCCAGGAGAGGAGATGGATGCAAGCTTTTTTCATGGAGAAGAACAGATGTATATAAAAAGTCAGACACAACCACATCCAAAAACTAGTGAGGGAAAGGATCCTTAAACTGTTTCGCTTTCCTCCCTCCTTAGGAACAGTTTTAAATAAAGGGGTGATGCAGAAGACAGTTTGGCTTTAAATAGCCTGAATTATTTTGATTTCTACAGGAGCAGGACCCTGTGTGTGATGAAGTTATTCCTTTTCTCTTCCCACACTCTGGAGAAGTGACCTGTGCTTTTGTTTCAAACAGAATGCCCCAAGTGAATGATTCCCATGGATGTTGGCATATACTGAGCCAAACTCTGGGATAGATGTCCCACCTGTTACATAGATTTGCACTGAAGCTGAAGAATAAAAAAAGAAAGGTTCTTTTGGTATTTTCATGAGAGTTAAGCTAAAATCCTTGAAAACAGAAGGGGAAGTTAACAGAGAATTATGTGGCTGGATGGCTTTAAACACAGCTCCTGGACCTCAGCTGATTTAAACAGAAGCCAGATTTAATATCAAACAAACTCACTTTCTCTTTCCTACCTTGCTCATTTAAAAACACTTTTAGCAGTGGTTCTTGTTTCACAGTGCCCTCATCCCATGGCCAGGGTGGCACAGCCCCACCTGGGAGCTTGACAAGCTTTTAGTGATTTCAGCTGGATCATTATTTCAAAAACGCTTCCATTGCTCTGACACAGTCAGCAGCTTTGATTCAGAGTCTGTGTAGTTGTGAGAACAGCAAAATGCTTATGGATTTATCCCAGCCCAAAGCAGAAATCCATACTCATTAGTGCAATCAATGCCAAGTCTCGTTATGACTGTATAGACTGTACTGTGTGATTTACCAGCTGTAGAGCTGCTGAGAGACTTCATATTCAAACTGATTAAATCACATCATCGAAGTCCACTGCAGTTTCTCAGCAGTTTGTCAGCATTCCAAGTTCTTCCCTTGCACACACCTGAACTCACTGTGAATCAAAGGGTCTGTTCCACCACTGCCACCAGCAATGAAACCAACAGCAAAAATACCTCAACACCAAACCCATGAATGAATATCAAATGGGTTAAGGGGAGAGACCCGACCTCTGAATGCACTTTGTCATTGACATTTCAGTAACTTCATTAACATGACTCCAAAGCACTGGCCTGTCCACCCATCTCCTGCCTTTCTAAGGGCTGTGAGCGAGTGCTTGGCATGGGTTGGCTGCTTTCTGCCAGCTCAGGTGAGGAACTGCTCTTCAGGCAGTCCTTACAGCACAAGGGCTGCTGCCTTAGAACACTCAGAATATCATAGCTGGTGATCAAACCTCCTCCCTGACTCTGGATCCTTTCTGTCCTCCAGACCGAGCAAAACTTTCTACTGTTGCTCCATCACAGCTTCCTTCTATCAACTAGAAACGAGCTAGAAAAGGAGAAAATTCTTTATTTAAAATTCTGCACTTCTGAAATTTGAGGAAAGACAGTCCTCTTTCTCTTCTGTAGAATGTGGTGTCCCAACACAGAGAGACAGAATCCCATTTTATGGGTCCTTAAAGAAAGGGCAGGGACTTGATGACACAAATTTGAAAGCTAGAGAAAAAGCCAAAAGGCAGAGACAACAACACCAACAAGGAAAATGAAAACAGAAATCCAGTGATGCCTGAAGTGTCTGTGGACTCCTCACAGAATAACCAGTATGGGACCTCATCCCCCCACTGGGATGGGATGATCTTTAGGGTCTTTTCCAAACCATTCCATGATTCTACTCACCCACAGTTTCTCTTGTCTAATAAAGAAGATTACAAGAGGTGTGTGATACAGATAAAAGTTCATTGTTGAGCAGTACCTTCAGCAGGCACACAGGTCTACCACACATTAATTCTCAGTTCAAGAACAATGTGTTCTTAAGGTCTGTAAAATCTTTAATAAAACCCTCCTTCCTCCTCAGAAACCTGATCCTTGTTGACTTAGACTCTGACCACCTTCCTATAGCTCACTCCAGCTAATTTCTATTGAAATTGTAAGAGAATTAAGCTCCCTGCCAAAATGAGTAGTTAAGTCCTGATTCCATAATGAGGCCTGTCTCACCACACGGCACAAACAAGGGCAGATAAGGATGCCCCTGGGTATCCTGCCAGAGGTGAATGCCAACATTTGCTGCCTGTGACCAGTCCTTGTACTGCACCGACACAGCAGCTCTCCAGGAGCTGGGCCAGTGTCACTGACACCAGAATTCCCAGGTACCTGAGCCTGTCTAAAGCTCAGACTGCCCAAACTGAACATACAGGATGCAGCTCAAATGCATCTTGCAGGGTCCCAGCTGCCTACAGGTCAGCACATCAAATCCCAGCTGCACATGCAGCACTCCCACCCCAAAACCAGATCCTTAATTCCAGACTCACCCCATTATTAGCTTTGTGCCACACAACAGAAAACCAGACTGTCGCTGCCCAGACTATTGAAAACATCATAAGAAGAAATAACTGACACAGAGAGCACAGGAGAACATTGCTCTTTTCCTGACTTGCATGGTGAGAGGGGAAAGGCTGGACAGATTCCAGCTGAAGCTCCCCCTGCTCCAATAATTCCCTTCAAGAGCATCCTGGAGTAAATTCCTGCCCTCTGTGCCTCACCTCAAAGAAGGTGGAACATGCAGGTTCTGTGCCCCCTGAGCAGAGCTGCCTCTGACACAGCAACTCCAGCCCTGCTGAGCCTGTGACAGAAATGGCAGCAATCAGTGCTGAATTCAGTTTTTAATTGCCACATTGCCACATTGGCAATTTATTATTCCAGGGTGTCAATTGTCCGTCATGCTATGTTGTTTATTGGGACTAAATGGCAGTATTCACAGGTTCTGGAAACTTGTGAGTGGCTGGAGCCTGGTCTCCAAACATCCTTAGAATTCCAGTTCTATGTATGCCCCTTTCTTAACAGTTATTGTTTTCTTAGTTAATTTTGCTTTCCTGCTCAGAGTTGATTTACACAATTTCAGGCTTGAAACATGGGCTGGCAAGTAGAGCACAATTTGTGGTGTGGGTCAACTAAGGACATTTTTGCTGATATTTAGTAAATTAAGTGGGAATCTAAACCCTCCATCAAAAACTAAAACCTGAGCAAAACACAAGGATAAATCTTGAACCACTGGCTTAACACTCATCACCAAACACTTTGCTCCTGCTTTCTTGGTATTTGTTTCTGGGCTCTTCCTTCCATTTTTCATACTTTGAGTGGCACTCCTTCAACAACAATTGGTAATAACAGCTTGAGGTAAAACTATTATTCCACTCACCTGCAAACAAAGCTGCAAGATACAATCCCAAAGTTAACCTTTGACAGGTATTTTGACAAAGAATAGACAGTTGTTAAATCATCCTTTTCTTACTCATTTCCAATAAACCCAAACCTTTTCTTTCGAAATACTTTTTTTAAAAAATTTTGTGATATCTTCGAGATATCTGCAAAGAATACCGAAGGACAGCTTTGGTACCCTCTCCCCTCTTCCCTCAGATGTTAAATGTGCACCCCTCAACATTTCAATGTCCCACTCACAGACAACTTTCTCTATTAAACAGAGGGTTTTTCCCTGGGAAAGCCTTATTGCTGCTCTGTGCCTCCTCAGCAGCAGTGCCAAGTTGCTGTGAAAAGCAAATGAACCAAAAAGTCTATCAGTGTTCATGCCAAACACTGTAGCTGCTGTTTAAACTGGACCCCTTTTGCTGTCTATGGCTCTTCTGGTGCAAAGCCTTTCTTGGTGCAGTGTTTGTTGCAGTGGAGAATATTTCAAACCTCTCCCAGAAAACAACCTCAAACTATTCCTGTAGAAAACAGCTTCACTTTGACAACTTGCAAAGAGAGTGTAAATTCATGAAATTAATTATTCACACTGAAAGGAAAAGTGTTGCTAGAAATACTTATGCTTAGAACAAGCTGCAGATGTCTGGCCATTGATTCAACCTCTCAGCAAGGAATAACTTCAACCTCTTTATCTTTCCTATATCCATATAAATGTCAGTCTCCCCCATGCCCAGCACTATACATGATCATATTTTATCTATTTGATATAAACCAATGGAAGTGTCTGAAACATAAAGAGAGGAGTGAAGGAAATCAATTATTCATCTTTGAGAAACCTCTCTATTTGGCCAACTTACCTGCCTGTAGGAAGAGCTGACAGGTAATAAAGACCCTGAGAAGCTGCTCTGCAGTGCTGTGGAGCCTCACACCGGTGGGGCATCCCCTTCCAACTCTACCTCAGGAGTTGGGAAGACACAGAAAACCATTTAAAAGCAGCAAACTTGGACTCACAGGATATTTTATACCACGATACCTAGAGATTTCAGGGAGAAAGGCTCAAGGCACAAACCCCAGACTTTTAACATTTTATTGAACAGCAGAAAACGCAGCCCTTGTTCATCGTGCTGCTGGCTGTCGATTTGTACATGTGTAAGTAAAGTCTTGCATGCTCCCACCACAAGAGCTGCTGTCCTGAAAATCACTCAGGCGTGTGGTGGCCCAGCCCTGGCCAGGAGCAGGGTGAGGATGAGGGGCCACATTGGCAGGACCAATGTTGGGCTGAGCCATCTCTTGCCTGGACTCCACTGCCAGCGAGAGTGTAGAGAGAGCTGGGCTCTGTCTGGGCAGGCTACAGAAAACACGGCTTGGCTGCTCTTTGGGGAGAGCAGGATGTGCCTCACACCACACAGGGGGCATTGCAGTTGGCCTTTCAGGACAGCTCAGTTCCCAGGAAGGAGGGTTGTCCCCAAGGAACACACGATTCCCCTCGACCTGCAGAGCCAGAGGCTCAACAACCTTCTGTTCCAGTCCCAGTGGGCACATCCTGCAGCGTTTGCTTCAAATGTTATTTCTTATTATCACATGTAACTTATGAGAGCCCACGAGTGCTGTTCGTACTCTCTATCAGCCATCAGTGCCTTTCCTTGAGTAGGTGGTGCTATAAAATAGAATATATGTTTGGATATATTTCATCAGCTGAGAGTTGTAACAATTAATCACAGATCTGTAGATGAGGGTTTGAAATGGTGCTCCACAGACTGCTTTCCATCTTCCATGACTCTGGAAATGCGCTGCAGAAGAACAGAAACAGATTGTCTGCAGTTAAAGTGACTCTGTATTGATTTAGGAATACACAAATTAATTACCAGCTTGTGGCTTGAAGTTGTAGCTTAAAAAAGACATTGACCAGATCAATTTTTTTATTCTGCAAAACATTAAACCTGTATTTAAACCTGTCCACGTGATTCCAAGCATGCTATGAAGCACTTCACAAATGGATTTTTAACTTTAGTCAGTCCTTTTTCCAGCACGTAAGAAAGGACATTCTGTCCTCCTTATTTTACATGCTATTTAGGTTTAAAAGTGAGTGGATGAGATCATGCTGTAACTCCTGAGTCTGAAAAGAGCAAGTGATAAATTGAATGTAAGTGAAATACTATAGACTTCAAATTAATGGGTTATTCTTGTTCCTACCAGAAAAAAATATGATTATGAACACATTTAAATGCAGGTTTTCCTAAATATTGCTCTGTAGTCCCTGGAGGCACTATCAATTTTTTTTTTTTAAAGACTGCAGAAAGTAATGGATTAAAATGAAACCTATTCCCTAGAGAAAAAAAAAAAAAAAAATTAAAAAATGCTTTGCTTTGAACGATCACCAGAGTTGACATGTAAAATATTACAAGTGTCCCAGAAAATTAAATTAAATTGAAGCTGTGTGAGGACACTGAGGGCACTTGGTGTGTTCAGCTGGAGAAGAGGAGACTGAAGGGGAGAGCTCATTGCAGGGACAGCTCCCTGGGGAGGGGCAGGCCCTGAGCTCTGCTCTGGGGGGACAGTGACAGCACCCAGGCAATGGCTGGAGTTCTGTCAGGGCAGGGTTAGGGTGGATATTAGAGAAAGGTCCTTCCCCCGGAGGGTGGTGGGCACTGACCAGGCTCCCCAGGGCAGTGGGCACAGCCCCAAGGCTGCCAGAGCTCCAGGAGGGTTTGGAAAACAGGACAGGGACAGGGTGGGATTGTTGGGGTGTCTGTGCAGGGCCAGGGGTTGGGCTGGATGATCCTTGTGGGTCCCTGCCCATTCAGCCCATTCTGTGAAATGTCACCCTCTCACTACCTGAAAAACCAGGAAAACTTCCCAATTCTGAGCCTTAATAGCTCCACTGAATATTTTTTTAACTTTCTTCCTGACAAACCCAACTTTAGATTCCATAGTTTAAATTCGGGGGGATTTCCACGGGAACCAGCGAAGTGTCCCGCACTCCTAAGGAGGGTTCCTGTCCCGACAACCCCGACGGCTCCCGTCGGACCCAATCGCGGCTTTCACACCGGCACATCGGAGCTCCCGGGCCGGTTCGCACGGGCGTGGGTGCCCCGTGCTGTGCTCAGCAGCACATCCCACCGGCAAGCCATCCCACCGGGAATCCATCCCACCGGGAATGCCACCGGCAAGCCATCCCACCGGGAATCCATCCCACCGGGAATGCCACCGGCAAGCCATCCCACCGGCAAGCCATCCCACCGGGAATGTCACCGGGTATCCCACCTGGAATCCCACCGGGGAATCAAATCCCGCCGGAAATCCCACCGGGAATCCCATCAGGAATCCCACCGGGAATCAATCCCACTGGGAATCCACCCCACTTGGAATCCCATCAGGAATCCCACCGGGAATCAATCCCACCGGGTATCCATCCCACCGGCAATCCCACCAGGAATCCAACCTGGAATCAATCCCACCGGGAATCAATTCCACCGGGAATCCATCCCACTGGGAATCCATCCCACCGGGAATCCATCCCACCGGCAATCACACCGGGAATCCCACCAGGAATCAACTCCACCGGGAATCCCATCGAGAATCAACCCCGTCAAGAATCAATCCCCTCGGCTATCGATCCTCCCGGGAATCGATCCCACCGGGAATCAATCCCCCCGGGAATCCCATCAGGAATCCCACCGGGAATCAATCCCCCCGGGAATCCCATCAGGAATCCCACCGGGAAGCAATCCCCCCGGGAATCCCATCAGGAATCCCACCGGGAATCAATCCCCCCGGGAATCGCCGCTTCCCTCCCGCGCCGACTCCGGGGGGATCGCGGGCCACGCCCGCCCTCTCGTGGTGCGGCAGCGGAACTGCAGGGGGATGGACATCCCTCCATCCCCACATCCCCGCATCCCTCCATCCCCAAATCCCTTCGTCCCCACATCCCTGCATCCCCACATCCATGCATCCCTAAATCCCTCCATCCCCAAATCCCTGCATCCCCACATCCCTGTATCCCCACATCCCTGCATCCCCACATCCCTGTATCCCCACATCCCTCCATCCCCACATCCCTCCATCCCCACATCCCTGCATCCCCAAATCCCTCCATCCCCACATCCCTGCATCCCCACATCCCTGTA
>JAWMRC010000026.1:3364944-3389132 GCA_035584755.1 Thripadectes ignobilis
CAGTGTGTGTTTTAACTAATTTAATCAAATGCCAAAGGTGTTGCTTGGTTTTATACGTAAGAATGTGTTGGTCTTGTATATCAATGTATATTGGTTTTCTATATTAGTGTATATTGGTTTTCTATTTCAATGTATTTTGGTTGTATATATCAATGTATTTTGGTTGTATATATCAATGAATTTTGGTTTTCTATATCAATGTATTTTGGTTTTCTGTATCAATGTATTTTTTTTCTTATATCAATGTATTTTGATTTTCAATATCAACGTATTTTGGTTTTCTATATCAACATATTTTGGTTTTCTATGTCAATGCCTCTCAGAGCACAACTCTGCTTTACATCTCTCTTTTGGCACGAGGACATGCAGTGTAAGACACCCACAACCTTCCAGAGGTTTCTCCTTGTTTCTCCAAAGAATATTAGCTTTCTACTCAATCAATTTAGCTTTGGTGATTCCTTCAAAAAGTCTTGCTCAAACCTTCAGTTTAATTCAACAACTTATTCCTGCCTGGCTTTTAGATTTATTATTTTTTTTTTTTTAATACACAAGCCCTGCCTATTTATTTAGTTATTAAATTAATGATTTGTCGATTTTTATGCCCTAATTATTTGCTTATGTTTTTATACTTAAAACTCTCTTGAGAATGTATGTGTATGCATACGTATACACACATATACATACACATATATATGTACACATATATATACACATATACACATACATATATATATTATGAATAGATAGATAGATAGATAGATAGATAGATAGATAGATAGCTATAGATAGATAGATATTTGGGGTTTTTTAAAGGCACAGTGTGAGTTCTATAAGCCATCCTACTGGTGCAGCAGTGCAATACAAGCCCCCAGCAGGAGTGAGAGATGCCAGTGCTCCCAAGCCCAGCCCAGCCCACTTAAGGAGCAGTGTTTGCAGCCCTGCAGTCCCTGAACAGCTGCCTGTTCCATAACAAGGTACAGAGTGTCCAGGGCTCATCACTCCTGAAATAGCCCTGACTGTGAGGAGCTGCCACCGAATGGCAGCACAGGCAATTGCCTCTCCACAGGAGAGCCAGTTTAACCCTCCCAGCACAGTCAAAACCAACCAAGCCTCAGCCTGGGCAGCTTCAGAGCTGTGTTTTCTGTCACCAGAAGCAAGTAGAGATGGGCTGCTTTTCCCCCTGATTTGTTCCCTCCACAGCATCTTGCAGGGCAGATATCTCTGCATCCTGCGTGTCCCCTGCACAGCTGGAGTTCAAGGGGAGAGGTTGTCCTTTCCCTAAGCAAAAGAGTGATGCCCTCTTTTTTTAGGGATCATAAAATACTACTCGAAATCAGCAACATACACATTTCATGTCAGTGACAGAAATATCAGGTGCTGTCTTCTCATCAGCAAACACCACGCTGCTTCTTTTTGTTCTTTTTTTGGACTTTCTCATCTTGACTTCAGGATGAGGATTAATTTGGGGAGCGGCCTCCTCTGATTCTGCTTTTGCTTGCTTTGGTAGGAATGCTTCCAGATCAAAGCTGCAGGAGCAAAAGAAAAAAAAGTATGAGTTGGTGAGTGATATTTTTAAAGCCATTGCTGCTCTGAAGTCATTTCCCCATGAAATATAAATGCAGGTCATCATTTCCCTCAACTTTCTACGCAGCCTTGCAAAACTGCTGGCAAAAAGTGTAGGATGTGCCTCAGCTGGCAACTGCAGATCCAAATAAGATGCCTTCAGGCAGTGTGACATCACCTTCAAATGTTGCAAAGACTGTAAAATATTAAAACGAGCCCAAATCCCTTTCTCAAGGTTTGTGCATTAGCTTAAGGACCAAACTAAACCGGGCTGGAGCTCACGTGGCACGTTGATGTTTGGTGATGGTGGTGCTGAAAGCAAGACCTGCTATTTTGGTTGTTGAAAGGAACCAAAGGGGAACAGAGTATTGCTGGTTCTTGTCATGTTTTAAATGTACCCTCCTTTTTATTACACCCTATTGCACAAGAATAGTCAGTGATTAAAAAACCAACTCCCTCCTCTCTTCCTCTAATTTTTGCGGTTTAAATTTTGGGCTGTTTCTTGTTAAAAAAACCCCCACCCAAACACGAAACTGGTGCTGGGTTTACTCCCCTCTCTGCCAAGGTAACCAGCCTTTTGAGCAGGGGACTGAACTTATTTCACAGCACAAAAATTAATAAATCAAGCAGCGTGGTGGATTGGCTGGCCTGTGCTTCCTAGGTCTGTTTCGATGTACCTTGTTTGGGAAGGAGTTCTATGTGCTCAAAAAATAATGTATAAAGTGAACAAAATGGATGAGAAAGCTGATCAATGCACCTACAACTGTTCTCTCAGACTCAAAAGTCTCTCTTTCCCAGAGCTGCACTTACAGCATATTAGGCAAAGCATTTTGCATCACGACAGGCTTTACTGAAATCTTTCACATCCAAGTTTTTAAAGGCTTTTCTCCTCCCCTTCCCATTTTACAAACAAAAGGATGGTAATTAAGTTAAAAGCTGTGTAAAGAGAAACTCGCAACAATACCCAGATCCTTGTAAGTTTTTGAAAAGTGCTTTAATTTTTAAAACACTTGTTTTCTGAAAATGAAATACAGCTTTTTTTTCCCCTCTCTCCCAGTGAGAGCTGGGAATATTTTGTCTATTAAAGTTGAAACACTGTAGCTCTAAGCCTGGGGGAAATGATAGCTGCAGTTAAACAATTTTGGCATAGTCTGAACAGACTGCTGGTGGTCTATATCCTTGGATGCCTTTTTAACAAATCTTTTACTTTCAGCCCATCAAACTGGTTATAAAACAAGATTGAAAACCAAAAGAAAAAAGATTAGCCCTGTATTCCTAACCAACCTTTCTGAAGTGATTTTCCTGGGCGTGCTGCACTCGGAATTCATGGAGGACATGGAAATAATGGATAACTGGCGGTAGGATCTCAGCATTGACCGTGGCCTTCCCACTCTCTTGTCATCAAAGTCTGGCTGCAGGGTGGAGAAGAGAAACACAGGGTATCAAACAGCTGGTGGCAACCTCATTCCATCCCTTCCCACCGGGTCTGGAAGATGCCCCAGAGGTTTTAAGGCTTGGCATGAGATGATTTACTGCCATTCATTGCTGTGCTTGTATCTTCTGGCTGGAGACATTCTTATTCACAAACTACAGTTTCTCCAAAATCTCAAATGGTTTGTAGGGTTTTTTAAGTGCCAAAGGGTTCAAGCACGAGGGAAGGTCGCTAATTGTGGATTACTGCAAGGAGGGGGCTGAAAACAAAACCACACTGAGAGAAATATAGAGAATTTTCATCATGCAGAATTTCCGTCATACAGGTGTATAACAAGCACAATATCCCAAATTTAGGTTAGGAACTTGCTACTTTCCCCCCTGTAACAGAAGAAGTAAATCCTGTTATAAAATTATCAATGCTGAAAGCAACAATATAAAATGAATTCCAAAGAAACTGGTGTTTAAACACCAAAGCCAGGCAACACCATTCTTGCTGCACAAGCTCAGATAGACTGTTTTATTCAAGAATTGTCTGGGGAGTTTGTGCTCAGAAGTTCTCCTTCAATTCTCAGATATTTCAGCTTGGTCTCAACTAATATTTATGGTATTATAGCCATGACAGGTTTTATTTCACAACGCAGCTGGAAGTGGCTGGCACAGGGAGACATCAATTGCAGATCAAAGCCCTAAACCACTAAGAAAAGTTACAAAGAGAACAGACAGGAGAATTTGCTTTTAGTTCCTTAATACGACTTGCAATTTTAATACTCCTAATAAAATACACAAAATCTCCCAGAATGAGCAATATTTGAGGTGTCAGAGAATTAAATCAACTCTTGGACTGTAAAACTCAGTTCCTACTGCTTTCAGTCCACAAATGAAAAAATAAAGCCTGTATTTTTGTTTAGAACGAGGTGTGTGTTAAGTAAAAAGAAGCTGAGGGGGAGGTTCAAAGCAGAGCAGTACCAGTTCTCTGGTTCCATATTGTTTCTCCACTTTAACTTTTAAATGCTTGAAACATTCCTCCATCCGGTCGTGGAAAGGACGAAGATTGTCAGAAACTCTTCTTTCGTGGATTCTAATTCCAGCCCCAAGGAAAGGGATCTTAAGAGGGGGAAAAAGAGGAAAAAGTGAGACTCTTAAAGTGGGTCCAACAACCTCTTTGGCTCCTTTTAAAGTACCTGCTGAGTGAACTGGCAGGTGGCTCTGTCTGTGGAGCTCAGCTTTGAGCAGAGCTACGAGGTGGAAAAGGCTCCTGAAAAATGGGTTTGGCCAGTAAATGTCTGAAAAATGCTGGCTGCCCCATAAGTGACTGTTTCCTCTCTTCTATGTGTGTTAATGTTAATCCCATGTGAGATGAAACACAATGGGATTTCATAAAAAATAATTCTCCTTTGTCAGAAGCAATGGTTTGCCTAGGAAATGGTAAAAAAAAAAATAAACTTTCTAATCGCTTTTCCCTGCACTTCTTTCCATGGCCATTATGCTGCTGCCATCATCTTTGCTACAGCAGTAGTGTTTTATTAAGTATATTCAGAGAGAAAACCTTCATAAGGTTTTGTTGCTCTTCAATCTTTACAGATGATGACTTATGGGGTCTGTGGAGAATAATTGTAGCTACCCTCCTGCCACGAACCTTTTCTAACTGCTTCAGGATTAATTTAAGCCATTTTGCTTTAATATTTGGGCTTTTTTTGTAAAATGCACTCACATTCCATGGTTCCTTTTTGTGTTCTCACCCTACAAATACTATGAACTTTGTATACATTGGTCCATCCATCGACTTGATGGTATTTTATGGAAGTTCAATTTCAATATCACCTCTAAAACCGTGGTGTAAAAGCCCATCTATTACAGTCAGACCTGCTTGTCCTCCTTCAAGGGGGGTAGATAGAAATGACCATTTTCTTTCCTAATGCCAGGTGGTATTAAAGCCACTCTACACCACTAAGCACTGAGTCTTTCTGATGGCCAGAAGGAGCCAGTGGTGGGAAGGACCCAGGAGAAGGCTGTGAGGGCTGGCACCTCAAACTGATAACCAAGCTGAGAAGAGCCAAAACGAAACAGGAGGAAACTTCAAAAAACATTGAGAAAACAGAACAAAGCAATTCCACTAAAGCTATCTGGGAGACTAATTTCAAAGCTGAGAGAGGAATAAATGGTTAATTTTTGCCGTTTCTCATTTATGAAACAGAGACAGAAGCATGGAATTATTGAAGACTTTGAGTTGGAGGGGACCTTTAAAGCTCATCCAGTCCAAGCCCCTGCATGAAACGGGGGCACCTTCAGCTACATCAGGGGGTTTAAAACCCCAGGGATGGGGCATCTCCCACCTCTCTGGGCATCCTGTGCCACTGTTTCACCACTCTCACAGGAAGAATGTTTTTAGTGAGCTAGTACCAAGAATGAGAAGGTGACAAATACCTTGAGCTGTTCACTGCTGGTAGTAAAATTCCAGGTGAATTCTCACTATTTCTTAAGATCCCTCCAGGCCCATTCATTTACACAGCAAACAGTGCTTTCCCCTGGAAATTACCTGTATTTCAGAAGACTCAGCAGCTCGTGGTTCCTTAACAAACTACCTCAGGGCCAAAATGGAAACCTGTTCTCTCATGGTCATTCGTTTTGCCATTTATTGACAGCAATGATTTCTATTTGGGGCTAGATAATGGAAATGGAATTGATAATTTCTGGGGTCGTGTTTTCCTCTGCTCCGTTATCATAACAAATGTGCAGGTCAATGAAAAGAGTCATTTTGCCTTGATCTTCAATAAAAACAGAGGGGTTTCTGCTGTCACCTCCCATAGGTGCATTTTCCTCCTCAAGGACAAAAGGCCTGGTTGTCTACAGTGCCTACAGAATAATAAACAGCAAATCCAAACAACCTCAGTGCTGCCAGTATGGGCAATACATTGAGCTCTTCTCTGGAGATGCAACTTAAAAATGTTTCCTAATGGCCTTCCATGCTGTTTGTCACACAAAGGACACGTAGCAGCAATCTTAGAGGGTCACTGAGCATGAGAATCACTCCTGAGAACTGCAAACACTCCATTAAGGTTTCTAATGCCAAAAGAAAACAAACCTGCCACAAACAACAACACACTCAGTTCGAGGAAAGAGTTGCTTCCCAAGAGAGATTCTGACATTTGCCAGTGCTTGTTTTCCCAGCAATTCATGACATTGTTATGACTTTTGTCATGGTCTCACTTTTGTCTCCAGGAGTCCAACATGAGTTTGGAATCCTGGCCCTTTCAACCAGAAATGCAGCCCTGTACATGTGACTCTTGGTACACCATTCCAAATGATGTGTTCTACAAAGTCTCTTCCTGGCCTAATGCTTTCCCAGAACTAGGGAGAAAGCTTGCAACAAGAATTTACTCTTTTTTCTACCCCTTTCTGCTTTGAGAAATGGGAAAAAAAGAGTGAAAATGCATATAAATGCTGTGTTCTCCTGCTGGAAGGGAGAGGGACAAAGGAATAGCTGCTGCAGCCTCAGTGAGAAGTTACCTGCCAAGCAATCAGATCCTTGAGCCTATTCAGCTTTTCTTGATCCTCTGGATGGTCTCTGGCATATTCTTCTGTAAAGAAAGCCTTAGGGAAAAAACCCAACAAAATAATTCAGTCCATCATGTTGACAGGTAAAGAAACCAGAGTCAATCACTGAGCCCAGCTCATAATATTGGCCATCAAATAAGAGGGACACATCCAGATGCTGCTGGTGATAATTCCTCCCTCTGTCAGCTGGGGATTGAGGTGCTCCTTTGGTTTAAAATGTATTCAGGCTTGATCCAGAATTTCTGAGTTTGAGACCCCTCTTATGAAACTCAAATATTCACTTTGCAGTGGAACTAAAAAGACACAGATTTAAAGTGTCACAATTTACATCAACTAATCCTGAGCTTCAGCTACTCTGGTTTGCTTTGAAAACAGAGGTGACCAGGAAATGAGGATAAGAGGATCTCTTAATTGATGGAGTTATGGCTTTCATATTCCCCATCCCTCCTGCACTGCCACTAGAAACAAAGGATGTAGGAGGGTTCTGAATATCTGAATGTGTCCTTAACATTGACCCAAAAGCTCTTACCTTCTCATATTTAGCAAAGCCCCCCATAACAGCTGGATCCACAATTCCATTCAGAAGCATGGAAAGGGGATTAATGGGAAGGTTCTCGTCACTCTGGTATTGGTTAATCATCATCAGAATTTTTTCATTTGTGGTGGACATGGTCTCAATGGCATTCTCCAAAGGACTAATTAGGTTCTGCAAAGAAACAAAAGGCTTCTAATGTTCACACAGAGGCAAAAAGGCCTTTCTGGCTTTATAAAACCCCATGCATGTGAAGAACAATTCAGCAAACCAACAGAGACTTGCTCAACTCCCTTAGAACTTGATCCTGAGGCTACAAATCAGACATAAGACATATCGATCCTATTAGCAGAAAGATAAAACAGAAGTAATAACAGCTTTGTTCGGATGACAACAAGTAATTGTGTGGTAATTTTGCAAGCTCTTCTTCTCAGGGGGATTCAATAGGCCCGTGTTTGCTGGGCCCTGAGCATGGTCATACACACCTGGGTCGTGGAGACAACCTCAAACCACCTGAGAATCCCCGGCAGTTTGTACGCCGTAACAAAGGACGTCCTCTCAATCCACATGGACTGTGGGAAAACAGAGCAGCAGAGAATCACCCTTCAGGATTGCAGCTTTAATCCTGCCTGCCTTCCCAGGTGCCAGAGCGAAAGGAATGTACATGGAAAACATGTGCATATTTTTGCATAAAAAGGCACTGCGACATTAATCTAGCGCAGCAACTCGCACAAATAAGTTTTCTGCTTTCGGATTAGGTCATCTTCAGGCACAAAGCAGAGGGAAAAGAAAATTACCCTTGAATATTTTAGTATCTATTGCTATTTTTGCCATTACAGATGGAATGATTGTGATTAAATGACCTGCTCTTGCCTCTACCCAGATTATAGTTCCTCCCTCCACTTCCAAGAGGTATTTCTGCAATTAAAAGCAGTAACAGCCCAATTATTTCTGCAAGTAAAAGCAGTAATAGCCCAATAACAACTCGCCAGAATTCTGACTCTTTTAGCTCCTTTCATTTTGCTTTTCTGAACAAGACTGGCTGTTGGTACTTTAAAATAGCCTAGAATAACCATTAGTTGATGTACTGCTCCTTATTTTAGCAGAATCAGCCCCTCTGAAGTGCCAGGGCTGAGAACACTGCAACAAATGCAATGAGGGCACCTCCAAACCCCCCAGTTTCCACCTGCATGCTGTCTGTTGGCACCAGCAGTGAAACCATCAGCTGTGTAATTTCTGTCAAACCATTCCAAGGTGTGTTCCTGATGGCTTCCAAACTCTGGTTTGCAAAGGAAGCCAAGGTGCAGCATGAGCCTGGATAACACGGTGCAGTTCTTGGCTCTCAGGGCAGTGTTTGTGTTTTATTTGAATGTAACAGCCAGAAGCTCCTCAGTATGGAGGTGTTGACACAGCTGATCAGCACCCACAGCACTGAAATGGCTCATTTGGGAGAGAAGTGGCTCTTCCCATCAGTACAGCAGAGCCTTATGTCATAAAGATTGGATGGCATGCTTTTCAGAACAAACTAGGAAGTATCAGACACCTCTAAAATGAAAATATAGACACTTGCCACATTTTGATGCATAACACTGAGGAGCAATTCACGGTGGTGTAGATTTCTTTGAATACTGGAACAACTAAGACTGTTCCTCAACATTTCACCATTAAGAATGGGAGGGAAAATGAGCCAGGCAGTTCTCTGCTCTGTCAGGATCTTACAGGACTGATGAAAGCAGACAACACACACCTCATTGCCAAGCTGGCAGCTGATAAAAGTGTTGTAAACTAAAAGCAGCAAAGCATTTGATATTTATTTACATGTCATCTTGTTTCATAATGAAAATCACTACCAGAAAATGTTACTGCTTAACACAAACATGTTGAATGTGCTCAGGTACACAATGTTTACCTGCAGCTGAAAAAGTGATGTATCACTAAGTACAGAGGAGTTAGGCTGAAAGAAAGGCGTCTTGCCTTTGTGCTTTTTTTGAACCAGATCCTAAAATCAGGCTGTTTATAATGAGCAATGTAGGCCTAAGAAAGGACCAAAATACATCCATCACTTTGTCATTGATTTACTTACAGCAAATTCATTTTCAAGGTCAACAGATCCTTTCCTGACTGGCCTCGAGTAGTGGAACCGCTGCACGTTGTTGGACTTGTAAAAGCTGTAAGATTTCAAAAAGACTATTGTAAAATACAGAACCCAGAAATTAATGGATCTTGTCATAATATATAATTTTGAGTCGATTGAATTTTTAATTAAAAGCAAATTTACTGCTCAGAAAAAAAGAATGTACTTTACTAGAAACTCAGGAGGCAACTGCTTTATCTGTAAATCAGGGCCAGCACAGAGGATTTTAGAAGTATTAAGCTTCAGCTCCTGACTGGGTGCATTTTCCAGGTTAAAAAACCTCCAGAACATCCAGATTAATGTTGAAACCCACAGAAGAAGGACTAGAAGAGATTTCTCCTCTCCTGAACTCCGGTGTGGCACAGGCCCTGCTTGCTGGTTTATCACAGAATACAAAGGGAGCATGTTTGGTCTGAAATAACTGACTGAACAGAGCAGATATTTCCTCCTGGACTGGAACACAGATGTGTTTTTCATTCATGGCACCTGCCTAATCAGTTTAATCCTGTCTAACAATTCTGCTCAAAATGCAAACCAAACAAGCCATCAGTAATAATTTCCTGTGATAGATAAGGAAATGTATACAAGGACTTGCAGAGAGGGACCCCAATGCAAAGTCCTGTGATGGTCTATTCTATGGAGCTACTGATTCCTTCTCCATCCCTGAGAGCACAGATTTCCACTGAACTTGTAACCTCTTGGCTTTAAACACTACCCAAGTTGGAAGAACAGGGACTGCAGAGCTTTGACTGTCCACAGAAAAATCTCTCCTTTGGTTTTTGGTTTCTGTTTTAAAGGTGAATTAAATTTAAAGCCATTTGAAGCAGGAGTTAATTTTGCAGAGAAAAGAGAATCTCTTACAGTAAAACTGAGCCGTGTTCTGGAAGCCCAGAGAAGGAAACAAATGGAGAAGCTGAGCTAAGCAAGCCATGGTGTGTTAGTTCACAGGAACATATGATTTGTGATCCAAACTGCTGAGATGATCTTCATCAGTAAAGAAAGAGACTGGAAAACACTGCCACACTGAGTCAGATCCCTTCCTACAGCTCCCTCTGAAAGGACAGGCATTTTGAAGCTCTTTGAGAGAATAAATGCACTGCCTTCAACTAATGTAACTAACAATTAAATGCCCAATAAAGTACACTCATAAAAGTAAGTGTCTAAGAGCAGATGTAATCAGCAGTTTGGTTGAATCCTGCAGCTGAGACAAACCATTACAAAACCTCCCATCTGAGCAGAGATTGTGCTTTATGTGGAGCCCTTCACTCCACGAAGGGCTGCCAGTTCAAAGTGTGGCAGGACCACATTTCTCATCTGTCCTTCAGTTACTGGTTTAAAAATGAATCAGGTTGAAACTGGGACCATGGTTTGTTGGGAACTCTTTTTTGAGGGGCTCTAGGGGAGTGTGTGTTTATTTTTAAGTCCTGTAGCACAAGACCTGTGCTTTTATCTGCTGTATTTACCTAGGTGTGTGTGAGGAGGTGATTCTTATTCTTCCACTGTGAGTCATTTGCAAATTCACCAGAGATTCTGTAGAGGAGGCTGCAGACAAAGGTCTCAGCTGCTTTGGAGGCACTGTCAGCCAGCCTGGTCTCTGTACAATTTGGGCAAATTCATTTCCTTTGGACAATTAATTCCCTTTATTCCCTTACAAAAGCTTGGCCACAGCACCAGGGGAGACCATTTTGCCACCCTGTGTTTTGCACTTGGCGAGACAAGCCATGACGAGGCTCTGCTGTACAAGAGCCTTCAACCCCACCACTCCCACACTGCCAGGGACCTCTAAGACTTCCCTCTCCATCACTTGTCCAAGAAGCTGTGGTGGAAACTCAACAACTTCACCCAAAGCATGGTTTGCACCTCCCTGCCCTGGAGCAACCTGGGGGTTGGACTGAATGGCCTCTGCAGGTCCCTTCCCACACAAATGAATACATAAGTCAGTAAATTAGCACAATACAAACTCCCAGGTTCATTGGCAAACGACTGAATTCACAAAAGAGTGGTTGTCAGTTCAGGAATATGGGCTGGCCATCGCTGTGCTTTTTGTTACAGAAATGCACTTACTTTATAATTTGATCAGGCACTGCCTTGTTTTTGAATCTCGGCTGCTCCTCCAGGACTGGCTGCACTGTAAAACACTGGATGTCTGGAATTGTGGATGTTAAGGGCATGTTATTAACCAGCAGCTGAAATGCTGTGGGCTGCAGGCAACATCAAAATAATAACAATAAAAAAAATGCATTTTCTGATGAAAATCTGCAATGCTCAGGGTTTCATTTGTGGAGTTTCCTTGGCCAAAAATGGGAAAATCTGCCAGTAGTAACCAGTGAATATGTATTAATATTAATTTTGAACTGCACATTTTTATTATTTACTGAGCTTGAATATCTGCAGCTGAATTTATCACCCTGACTCATTCATTAAATTTTAAAGCCCAGCCAACTTACAAAAATAACAGCAACAACATGTGATGTTAACAGTTTCACTGTTTAGCTTTAGGCATGCATAAAGTCCTGGTGGTGAACATTTCAGCTTCCAAATCTGTAATGGAAGAGCCCTTTTACTTGAGGTTTCCTTTTCCTATGGAAGTGTTATTTTTCAGCTCTGAATACTGTATTTGTAAGTAAATATACCTCATTCTTACATAACTCAGTATATTTGAAACTCGTGCCCTCTGGGTGGATTCTGGCGCTTTTTTAAGTGCACAAACAGTGAGTGTCTCCTGTTAGTTGCAATTAGAGGAGCAAATTCTACCTCAAGGCCTGAAGCATGTGACCCCTAAACACAATCAATTAGTTAAGACACAAGACAGACTCAGGAGAGCTTGGCTTTCCAGCTGAATGGCCTATTTTAGACAAGCCTGTAATACTCCCACTTCAGTCCCAACAGTGTGAAAAGTAAGCAATGCTCCCTTTCTGTTCCAGAAGGTTCCACCAGAATGGATTCCAAAGACCATTACCTTGGAAATTAATAAAGTGAAAAAAAGTGCCTGATGCAATGAGGTGATCTCATATCTGCTCAGTCAGTCATGATTTAAATCAGAACATGAAAAAAAAAGACAATCAGAGTTCTTGTTAGCAAGAATAATTTAGGGCATTCTTAAAAGTTGGTTAACAATTTTTATGAGCTCATTTTTCCAGGAAAAGTTCTGAGAGCAACGTAAAGCATCTTTATGTTGCCAAGAAATACAGGTGAGAGCCAAGTGTGGTTCGGCCAGAGCAATTCCTTCTTCAAGGAAGACGGGAGTTTAACATCAAGACACAACATCTTAAAATGTGAAATAAGAGGTAATTTGCTACTTTAAACCTGACCAATTCAAGTGTGTGTCGCTGGTTTTGCCACTGGAAGAACCCAAAGGTCGACCACGTCTGAACTTCAGTGGATTTCCCTCCCTGAAAGGGCTGTCGAGTCCTGGCCCAGCCGCCCAGGGCAGTGGTTGAGTCACCAGCCCTGCAGGGCTTTCAAAGATGCACAGACATGGCACTTGGGGACAGGGGTCAGTGGGGAGCCAGGTTTATGGCTGGAGTCATTCTCCAGGGGGTTTGCCAACCTAAATGAGTCTCTGATGAATGCAAGAGACAGGCTCCTTAGCACTGTGAGATGGAATCCTAGGAACACCCCACGAAGCCCATAAAGGACGTGTAGAACCACAAACAGAGCTGCCACTTCAACGAACTCCCATCCTTTGTAGGGAATTAGTTTCACACAGCTGAATTGCTGGTGCAGACACTGCTCCCCCAGCCCCCTGTGTTGAGGATACACTGCCCAGGAGAGGTTTTCACGTCGTCCCCGGGCGCTGCCGTGGTGTTCATCCTCTCGGCGCTGGGGAACTGGCTCAGCAGCTGCGCCTGGAAATCCTCCCTCCTCTCGTACTCCTTCCCTCGGTAGATGAACACCTTGTTCTGCAAGGAAGACACAGCTCGTTTCTGGGGCTCTGCAAAGCTGAAAGAGGGTCATCAGCACAAACACACGGGGCTCTGCAGGTTTTGGAATGAGCGCTACTGGTTCCTGAATATTGATCAGTTGTAAAGCCAAACAGCATCTCGACCAGGTGCTGGAATGAGGCAGAGACTTGGTCTCAACATTTTGTTACTCAGAAAACTGCAATGCCGGTGCAATGCTAACATATTTCACTATTTCCCCCTTTAAACCTGGAAAAACAGGGCCTCTTGTTGCTTCTCCAGAGTAAAGAAAGCTACCCTGTTCGCTGTGGTATGGGAGAATTGTTTTTGTAACAAGAGCACACCAAACATTCAGGTTAGTTTTATGCTCTGAACTCATGTGGTTAAAACCAAGCAAAAACCTTGTAAAAAACTACATAAATTTCAGCTGTGCGTGACTTCCCAAGTTTGTCAAGTCTCTTGAAGAAAAAGAAGACCTTTTAGTCTCTTGATTTTTCTCCTGGTAGTCAAAAATGGAGAAAAGGAAAGAAAACAATGTAGATTCAGCATATGTTGAATAAAACCAGTTCAAACTTACCATAATTTTCCTAGGATAGAAACCAGCTGTTGCCATTCAAGAAAAAGCTTAGTTGGTATGACCATGCCAGCTAAGGGCATGTTTGAGGTCACAAAAGCAGTATTAACATTAGTTATCATGAGGGACACAGGAAAACAAGAGAAGAAACACGAATATCACACTGAACATATTCATGGGGCATCCACATTTATTCCTGCACACACTTCTTGTCCTGCCAACTCCTGACCTAGAGATGGGGAGTGAGGGAGCCAGAACGTCACAGGTATTTCCAAAGCACAAACCTGAAACTCTTGTCAGCTCATTCACTAAAAATACCAGCCAGGAGTAAAAGTGGATTTGGGATTTAATTTGAACACAAGTTAATGACATTCTACTGGTTATCAACAGCCTGTGTGGAGACCAAGACAAATTGCATCATATTGCTGCACCTGGCTCTCCTATATCACTTCACTAAATGAGATATCTCTAGTTTCCACAACCCAACTAAGAAAGAATCTTCATAAAAGCATCTGAAAGCATTTCATGTGCATTCTTACAAGCAGCAATTCAGATTTCAGCTACAGTCCTGCATCCAAGCAAAAGGAAAAGATCTCCAGAGACTCACTTGCATTACCAGAGTGCACCTGTATGTTTAGGAACATAGGAAAATAGGTTAAAAAAAAAAAAAAAAAGGTAAGAATTTAAACAAGTTTACCCGTAGAAATGTGGGGAATCCTTGGCCATAATACCCAACGGCAAAATAATCTGGTTTAGGTCGCAGAATTTTCATGATGTTCTCATAGAACTTCGCTTGCTGAATCTGAAAGCAAAACCAACTGGAATTACTTGTGTTTGGGGGTTCCATCTCTTATTTTTTAGCCTCTACAGCAGGGCTGCTCCCTGTGCTGCAGCTGCTGGATGGGCAGGAGCTGGCAATTATCAGCTGATAATCAGCACACACCCCACACTGCTGAGGGACATAAATATTCTGTACATTTATGTGCAACTCTAACACAGAGCTAAGTGTTTCGGCTTTGAGATTTGACCTTAATTTAGCAGCGTGGAAAGAGAAAAGCACCAAAGTCATACTTGGCCACTGATAAGGTTAATGAAAGGATACATTTGGAAAAACTCCCTGCCTCGAATATTTCCTGAGCTTTGGATCAACTCAGACTTTTGCCCGAGCCTCATGTTAAGGGCACACATCGTGGAAACGGCTTCAAACAATTTCCACCCTAAAATCCCAAGTGCCATTGAGGTGTTCTGTCTGTGAGAGTGAACCACTGCAACTCGAATGGAACTGGCAAAAAGAATGCCTTTTATTTTACGATACTGGGAGCAAAAGAAGGGTTTTTTATAAACAGCACTGCTCAGGAACATTGTGTTCTGATTCCCATGGTTTCTTTGTGGAAGATTCAGGGTTGTCTATTGAATGAGCCCTAAACATTTGTGAAAAATCATGCCAGGGTGGAATATTGGGTGTAGAAAAAAGGAGGTATGTGGGGGTTGGAATTCCACTCAGATTCATTCAATTTTAATGAAAACAACTGAACATTTTATCTTCCTTCAAAATCTTTCTCCCAGCCTTTGGATCCAGCTCTGATTCCTTGTGCTCTAACACTTCCACAGTCCTGATTAGGACAGAATTCTTCAGGCTTGTCAAGATTCAAGTTGCTCAAATCGAACGGAAAATTTAGAGGAAAAAGTTCATCCAGGTACTCTTTTTACCTTAAACAGTAGAGAGGCCTCAAAACCTCGCTATATTTCTTTTAAACACAGCCTTTAAATTGTTCTAAGTGTTTATTTAATCCACAGAAATGTCAAAATACCACAAGCAGATGTCCATGGGACTCCAGCTGACGGCTCTTTGCTGTTCTCTGCTTTACCACTGGATTGTTACCGTGAAGCAGCAACTCTTTGACAAATGAGCTAAAAATCTGTTGGAGACAACGAGCTCGTGGGCAGCTCTGCCATTTGTTGGCTCAGAAATACTAATTTCTGTGACTGAATTAATTTGAAGACCTGTATATAATCTTACCAGGTTCTGACTGAGAAGCTCATAGTCAAAAACCTCCTTTTCATACTGCTCTGCAAGCTCTTTGCACAAAGATATGGCTTCTTCCCACATCTGCAATGCAACCAACACATCCAAAATGTAAATCCAGGGCCAACAAACAAGTTTTTAATGCATCACAGTTTAACTACAGTTTTATTGATTATGCACTCTTTAAAGTGCAGTCATTTATTAACTGCACATTTAGAGTGGAAGACTCGAGGCAATCATAAACTTTAGGAAAGCAGATTTATGGAAAAAATAAAAGTGTTTTATGATTCATTACAGGAAGGAATAAGCAAACCAACTTTATTCTTAGAATAAGAATCAGATACATTAAGAAGAGTGAATCACAGAGGTGACAACATCCAGAACACAGCCCAGGCTCTGAGCAGTGTGAGAGGGGACTGGTACCTGCCACTCCTTCAAACAATTCACATCACAAAACCTCCTGCAGCACCCACAGTCATGAGTGGCCTTGCACATGACAGCTCTCCCAGTCAGCTGAAAAATGAGCCTTAAATTGCCTTTCTTTGCACACAACTTGAGATGTGCCTGGGAGAAACTGCAGAGCTGCACTGGCAAGACCAGGACTGCCTTTCCCATCTGATGTGGGTGGGAAAGCAGCACAAAAGTGGGTTTACAGCAGGTACAAACTCCCTCTCTGGAGGGTGTTTCTCACATTCTGTGAGGCTTCTCACCTGCTCAGAATAAAGGGGTTTCTGAGCACGACTCTGCTGATTTGAAGATGCTGCTGGTGCCATGTGCCCCTGAGTCAGGTGGAATCAGCTGCTGCCAACCTGCTCGGATGGACCTGAGGAGAGCCTGAGTGCTGGGTTCTCAGAAATCACGAGCATTTGGTCACCCTGGCCCAGTGGGTGGACACTGCTACACTGTAGATCCTTCAGGCACCAACAAAAAACCTGAAACAGCAAAAACTTTCTACCTTCTGAATTATAGGAAGGACTTTTTTCAACAAGCAGTAGTGAATTGCCTTCCCTCTTTGTACCTTTGGCTACAGCTGAACAAGACATAATGACTTAAAAGTCTTGTTGGGCCAGGAGATTAATTATGCAGCACTGCAGAATTTTCCCTGCTTTCTAGTTCTTTGCTTTATTTCCAAAAATCTCAGCTCTGTTGTTATTGTGCTGGCAGGTAAATTTATTAACAGTTGGTTTTTTAAATCTGAACTAAATGGAGGTGCTGAACATCACACTCCATTTTAAATGTGGAATGCAATTCTCATTCTCCTCTGAAACAAATATGTTCATTTGGAACTGTCTGGTTTTCATGGAGGGAAGGACTGAACTGTCTTGAAATGGAATCTGTGTAGCCCATATTCTTTTCCTAGTAAAAGGAAGCACATTCAACATTTTTATTGCGTTTTATGAGTGCCTGACAAGGATGACAATGCATTGAAACGTTAGCCCTCTTGCCTCGTGAGGGTGCTTATTGGAAGAACATGTTCCTATGGAACAGATATCCTCTGGGGATAAACTTTCAGGACACAGTTTGGACTTGACCCCCATTTGAGAGGAGCTTTCCTACACAAACCCTTCAGGAAACCATTCAAAGCAGCAGAGTGAGGAGAGACTTGGCAGGGGAGCAACTCTGCAGACCCACCTTTCCCTTGTCGAAGTATTCTATGATCTTCTCATAGAGATTCTCCTTCAGGTGCCGGTAGGTCTGTGAGCACTGGAACTCCGTGGACATCACTTGGGGCGCACACTGCTCGTCCGACCACTGCCAACAGGGACACACCAAAAACCCACAGCATTTTGGGGTTACACCTTCCAGCCTCCCACCAGCTCGGGTTCCCTGCGCTCTCCTAAGGGGTTTCTTCCCAAGTCTTGTTTACCCATCCACAAAGAAACTGGGAATGTATTCACTACCTCTGAGAGAAGTGCTGGATTTCAAGTGATAACCAGGACTAGACACAGCACTTTAAAACCTGTGTTCCTTCCTGCCCCCCATGCAAAAGCTTCAGATAAAAATGTATGGGAGAAAATTAGTTCATTTTATTTCAGTGATATCCTCTCGACTGGCTTGGTTTTGATTTTTTATATTAAAATATTCCATATACTGTTATCTTTGTTTACACCAATACATACAATATACCTCAAGTATTTATCTGATCAAAAAAAACCAAAAGGAAGTTAAAGCAAAATAGCACTGTGGAAAGGCAAATTTATGTGGTTCTGCACTAAAATAAATTCCCTAAGAAATCTCAGATTTTTTGCTGAAGAACATTGAAATTTTGAAGGTTGCCTTGAAATGGAAATGCGTCTTACTGACCATTTCTATTCATAATGTCAGTTACAATGAGAACAAACATCAGTTGCAGTGAAACCTAATTACCAGCTACAAAAGAGAGCCAACATAATTTGGTAGTGGGATCCTTGTTATTTAAAATTAAAACTTAGATGTCCCCCCATGACAGCTGGGAAAAACTGTTTAATTTTCATAACTGTTATGCTTAGGTTAGTAAGAAATGAGCAAAATGAAACCCACACAATGTTCCCTCTATTAAAAAACCCTGTTCTTGCTACAGTATTTCATCTCAGCAATATATGGTTTTTAACCACCTATTGAAAATGTAATTTCAACAATTAATGTTAACTTTGTATGACTTGCTGCAGTATTTTTAACTAGAAACTTGAATACCCCCGTGGAAAATAACTAATATGCAGTAAATCTGAGATTAAGACAGTCACTTGAATAGATAAATTTGAAAATTGTGAACGTTTAATTATATCTTGAGTTCAGAGAATCTCACCTTCAAGAGCCACGTATGGAGCAGAAGGGTATAGGCTGCTTCTGTGTAATTCTCACAATCTAAATGAAGATCTCGCAGCTTGTACAAATACCTGATGGAGGAGAGAGCAAGGATTAGGCTGCAGATTGGCATGACTGGAATACTGAGTGTGCAAAGAGTTCTCCAGAAGAGGAAACGCCACAGATGTCCCACTGTCACTGCCCGAGGAGCCTTCAAGGACACTGAGGGGGCTGAAAGCCCTGGCAGTTTGTTCAGATTCTTCTGTGATCTTTTGGTGCTGAAACTTTGGGCACAAAGGGGTGAAAAAGAGCCACCCTCCTTCTGGGAACTGCTGTGAGCTCCACCTCGAAGGGAAGAACCATCAGACTCCAGGTCTAAGACAGAGCTCTAGTCCGTCATTCCTGGACTGTTACTCAAGCATTTGCCTTTCTCTGTAGCACTTCCCTCTTGCAGCTCCACATTTTCCATGCTGTACAGATGAAACCACACCAGGTAAAAGAGAAAATGGGAAATACCAGCCCAGAAAGACAAATAAAGTCCTTGCAGAACTTGGAAAGTGGTACAGGGAGAAGATTTGTTCTAAGCTCAAGATTACCCATGCTCTCCTTGATCCCTAGGGCAGCATTCCTGCTGCCAGCACAACCAGTGCCCACTGGGGGACTCAAGCTACATCTCCAGCAGCCAGAAAACAAAAGTGCATCTCACTCTCTGTGTTTTGGGACACAGGAGCTCTGACAACCTGCACTCCCCTTCCCAGATATCAGTCCAACAACACGTGTCCCCCTCAGAGGGAGGGCTGATCCCGGCTCACAGCCCCAGGCTTAGCTCTGAACCCCCTTCCGTGCTCCTTTCTGGGGTGCTGGGCTTTGTTCTGCACCGTTTGCAGGAGAGGAAAGGCAGGAAATCAGAATCACAGAATTGTTAGGGTTGGAAGGGATCTCATCTAGTCCACCCCCCCTGCCCAGCCAGGAGACAAAGGGGGGTTTCCCACAGGTGTGGGACATCACCCTTGATGTCCAGGTAGGTTTGGAATGTCTCCAGAGAGGGAGAATCCATGACGTCCCTGCGTGGGCAGCCTGTTCCAGTGCTCTGCCACCCTCTGTGGAAAGAAGTCCTTGCTCACACTGAGGTGAAACTTCACCAGCTTCAATCTGCTGCAGTCTGCATGCAAAACTCTTGGGGACAGTGAGAGGTCACGTCACCAGACAGTGCCTTGCCAGTGACCCTGCCACGTGTGGGGCTGCATATTGAATGAGGTGTGACAGGCTGGGCTGTTCTACAAAGCCTGCCTTTCCAAATGCATGATCCACCCTCCCTCAAACCTCAACTCTAGCCGCATTTTCTCAATTTTCAACAACTAACAATGAACGTGGAGCGATTTGATCGACTAAAGGTTAATTCCCGTGGAAAAAAATGTTGCTGCTGAATTACATATCATGGATTGCCAATTGCTGGAGGCTGAACAAGCCATGCAGGGAGAATGCAGATGAGGCAGGGCCACCACAGGGTCACTGGGGAGGGGACAGGAGCGTCGGGGACAGGAATCCAAGCACACCAGTGAAAGCAGAATGCACAAGACTGTCTCGTTGCCCTGTCCCAAAGAGATCCAGCAGAAGAGCTGCCATACCTGATGTACATCTCCTCACGGTTGATGTCCTTGTAGAAATTCTAGGGACACAAACATTGAAAAGTTATCTTCTACTGTATTTTAATAAAAACCAAGAAACATGTAGATACGTGTGCTGAGGTTTTGCTTTTCTTGCTTATTGCACAGTGTAAAAAGCAGATTATTTACAGACCATCTGAAGCTTAAATCTGCAGCTATGACTTCAAATAATATTTTATTTAGGTATATGTATGTGTTATTATACATAAATATGTATACTTCTAGTTCTTTAATGAAACAACTAGTGAAAGTTTTTCTGTAGGAGAAGAGGAAAATATGGTTATCCAAATGGATTAACATAATAAACCACATTCTCTGGCTGCACCTGCTGGCCAGAAAAGCTGGTCTGTATTGAAGCAGGTATGTAGCACTGTAAACACATAACATGGTAGTGCAATACCTCTAAAAGGGCCAATTCCAGGAATAAAGCTCATTCTTTGTCACCAGAATGTGTTTGCAATACAATGTATGACAAGAATTGTCTCCTGAAGAGCTGCAGGAACTCATGTCACTCTGAGCAGCGATTACTGAGGGACAGAGAGCATGTGAGTGCAAGGCTTTAAAGCTGGTGGAGCTTCCTCCTCAGCTTTGAGGAATTCCCTGGGGAAGGGACCTCGGTATGAAAGATCCTCATTACAAACCAGGACTATTAAAAACGACAGGGTGGCCTGGGACCAGGTCAGAGACTCCAGTCCTCCTGGCACCTCCCTGGAAGTGCACCAAGGTTTCTTCCCCACATTTAAACCCCAGAATTGTCGAGTTGTTGAAGCAGCAAGTGGGTTAGTTCTTCATGCACACCTGAAGCTGGCAAAATCCCACTGGCATATAAAGCCTGTCAAAGGGCACAGGCAGGTGAGCAGTAAAATTCCTTATTCATCCACAGGATCAAACTGGATAAAACACACAGGCAAAACCAACAGAGCTGAAGGGATGCTGCTTTCAGGCTTATGTGTTTATCCATGGAAACAGATGTAAAAAGCTCTGGTTTCAGAATTGATATCCCTGCTGGGTGTTGTCACCCTCTCCTGTCCCCAGGAAGACTTCCCTTCCCCCTCAGTAAATGGGCTCTAATGCTCTTGCCCCCCTCCCAGGGCAATCCCAGCAGGGAAGGTACCAGCAAGTTGACGGTGCAGCTCATGCGGTTGTCCTTGCTCTCGTCGTTCATCACGGCCCTGTAATCCAGCAGCTTCTCCAGGAGACCTTTAATGAGGCTCACAAACCTCCTCACCAAGTCACGGATGCCAGGGTGCTCCTGGGCACACTCTGTGAGGCTGCAGACACAAAAAAGGGAGGTGAAAATCAGTGGCCCTTCAGTCGAAAAACTGGACCCGAAGGCGAAGACAGAATTAGGGTTAAATCAACTGCAGAATGCACTGGAAATTCCCTTTGGGAGACAGTAATTTAGATAGCCAGAAAACAAGTGGCATAGAAATCAAATTTAATAAGAAAGAACCATTTACTCTTCCTGTCTGAAAATGACTTTGAATTCAAGGGTATGCCCACAACTTCAGGACAGAGTGACCTGTACCTGTGTTATCACAAACTCAGGTCTCTGAAATGCCACCCATTGCAATAAACAATATTGCAAAATATTGCAATAAATATAAATATAAATATTCCGCACCTTCCTCTCCTCAGCATCAAATGCAACGTTTTCTTTCTTTTTGTGCTGCTATGTGTGAGTAGAAAGTCCAAACTAACAAAAATTACAATTTTATGTCAAAAAAGGTATTAATTAACGAGGCCTCACCAGAGTAATTTGTCCTTGAGAAATAAGGAAAACCAAACAATCAACTTTCGGCAGATTGCAAAGAGCAGCTCAATCTTTTGATAAAAACACAGGAAAATGAGTTTTATACAATGGCATCATCACATTCCATTTGCATTAGCAAAGCATTAGCATGTACTGTTTCTATAAGGTGCTGAAGCGATTTAGGAGTAGATATTTCACTTCACTATCAGAGCTCTATTTTCAAAGTTTACCTATTTAAACATCATAAGCGATTATCAGCATCCCATTATCGATTATTTTCTTTCTTTGCCCAAGAGCTTTCTTCCTCTATTCAACATTGTGATTTTCCACTGGGATCCTCTGTGTCAAACTGCATTTTATACACATATTTTCACATAAATATTATAGGTGCATGCACTGGCTCTGGCAGGGCTGCAGATCATTCTCACTAACTCAGCCCTGCTGTATTGGTAGCTGGGTTGGTTCTCTGCTCAATTATCAATTGTGCTCTGCATCATTGTTTTCAAGACACTCAGCTAAAAAATTAATTTATTATTACTTTTTAAGTACAGTATTAAAAAAAAAGCCACTGTCAACTGTGAGGTTTCAATTTATTGGGAAAATATTTTGTTACCCCTCGTAATTCTTTAAACCTTCTGCGGAAAATCCTTATTCCTATTAACTTCAGCTGCAAAGAAATCCTGGAATGACTCTGCTGGGACACAGGGAGTGTGGACATGGCTGCCTGAAAGAACTTGTATGTTGGACAGGATTGAGAGGGACAGAGGCCAACAGATAAAAGCAGAGCACTTTAATTGCTGTGGCCTGGCCAGTCTGAAAGAAGAGCTGGAATATTTAAGTATATAACAGAAATATGGCTTATAACATTAAATACACTGCAAATTGAAGGGGCTGAAGGGCTGACAATGGGCAGAAAAAGCTGGGGCACGTTAACTGATATTTGTGGAAAGGAAACCATAGAGGGGACTGGAATATTATACAGGGAAAATGGTGTTATTTTACATAGATGAGTATCAGAAACAGGGTGAGACACTAACACAGTCACCATTCCAGTGACTATCAGCAATTTGTGCCAGAGGTTCCCTTGGAGGGACAGCAAACAAGGAGACCTCTGTACACCACCTGGGTGCACCAGGGACACCAGCCACCCAGACATCAACTCTGACAGGACCCACAGGCTATGGCTGGGCCTCACCCTGCCCACAGCACAGAGCTCCAGGCACTGAGACAGATGAACTGGAGTACACATAAAGGAGAACTACAAAAGGACCAGGAGAGAGGAACACCTACTCTTAAGGGAAGACTTAAAAAGTTGCATTGCTCAGCTTTATACAATAATCCCAATAAAAAAGACCATAAAACTTCAGAAGAAATTTTTCCCCCCCAGGAGGGAGCAAGAAACCTTTGAATTTTTAAACAGAGCTTGAAAAAAAAAATAAATCAGAAGATTTAAAATAAAAAAATATTTTCAATAAAGATCAAGAATACAACTGCATAACATGGGCCACTGCAACGATGGGAACGCTGCCAAATGTTATTTTCTGTTGTGCCTATATTAGTAACTAAAACATGCCAGAATTCATTTTCTGAGCCTGAGGACAAGTGGCATGGCCCAACAGAGCTGCATTCTCCTGCATTTCCCAAAGCAGGGCAGCCTTGTGTCCTCTGCCTGCTGCAAAGAGCCTCTCACCTATTCCATCCTATCCCTGCTCCTCCTTGGGGTTCTCCAGGACAGCACTCACCAGCACAGGCCATTCCCCCACCGTGGCCACTCTGACAGGAGCAGGGACAAGTTCCAGGCACTGCTTAACTCAACTCCTGCTGAAACTATTGAGTGTATTGGGCATTGACAAGTTCCCAGCAAGTCACCAGTGTGGGTGGATGCTGCTGGTAGAGGTGACCATGAGCCCACCTGACAGTCACTGACCTCTGCTAAATATCTGCATTCAGGTGGCACTGGAACTGTGATGGAATGCAGACAGACAGAGGGAACCAGCTGAGGAAAATATGACCCAAGGAATAAATGTGGAGCCCTGTTTAACTGGGTCTTGAGACCTTAACAGAGGCTTGAAACCCCTGCTTTGAAAGGTGTGAAGGCAGGGAGTTTTAAACCAAACCAAACTAATGAGGAGAGGAAGGAGAGGGAGGAGGAGGAGGAGAAGGAGGAAGAGGAGGAGGAGGACGAGCAGGAGGAGGAGGAGGAGGAGAAGGAGAAGGAGAAGGAGAAGGAGAAGGAGAAGGAGAAGGAGAAGGAGAAGGAGAAG
>JAWMRC010000026.1:3416336-3470155 GCA_035584755.1 Thripadectes ignobilis
GCACCACAGAGTGAGGTTTGGGCACCACAAATTGAGGTTTGGGTACCGCAAAGTGAGGTCTGGGCACCACAGAGTGAAGTTTGGGCACCACAAAGTGAGGTTTGGGCACCACAGAGTGAGGTCTGGGCACCACAAAGTGAGGTTTGGGCACCACAGAGTGAGGTTTGGGCACCACAAATTGAGGTTTGGGTACCGCAAAGTGAGGTCTGGGCACCACAGAGTGAGGTTTGGGCACCACAAAGTGAGGTCTAGGCACCACAAAGTGAGGTTTGGGCACCACAGAGTGAGGTTTGGGTACTACAGACTGAGGTCTGTGGACCCCAAAGTGAGGTCTGGGCACCACAGAGTGAGGTTTGGGCACCACAGAGTGAAGTTTGGGTACCACAGAGTGAGGTTTGGGCACCACAGAGTGAAGTTTGGGCACCTGAGGCCTGCCAGTCAGTTTTCAACTTTATTAAGTATCCTCTGTCCTCTCCTTTTTAACATTATAAAACTGGGAGAGTAAAATTCCATAAATGTGACATTTCAAACAAAGAGCATCTGTGGACTTCTAAGTTAATTGGAACTTGTGTACCTTCGAGACTTAATTCTTAGACCTGGGACTTCTAGAAAATGCAATGTTACACCATTTCTACATAACTAAACCAATGACAGTTCAGGTGACTGTCAACAAAAACCTTTCTCCAAAAAAGGGTGTGTTCGCTTCATAATCCAAAATCCAGCAGCTCAACTCAGAGTGTTTCTTTGAGAACAAGAACCAGGAAAAAGTTCAGCTCTGAAGGCAACGTCCCAATAAATGAGAACATTTAAATGAGGGATTTTTCCTCCCAACATTCAGATTCCTCCGAGCAAGATTTTTAGCCATTATTTCCATTAAGCATGAAGAGGAGGAAATCCAGCAACCAAAAGTAGAATTCCCCAGGCTAAGTTGGTCACATGCTCGTGGCTGCTTTTTTCACTTGGAAGCATCTCCCTATGCAGAAAACTTCCATGTGTTCAAATCTGGAGGAAGCTTTTCCTGAGCTGCAACTCCCCCAAACAGGGAAACTGAACCAGCTAACTTTGTTTAGAGCAACCCTGTGTTTTACTTGGCATTCCCTGTCCCAATTTCCCTTTTTTATAGACTAGAGACACAAAAACAAATAGTCAGCAGGCCAGAAGGTCCAGGAATAATTATCAGGAGATAAACTCTCCCAAAGCCCACCCTGTACCCTATGTACCCACCTTTCCCTGTTCCCAACACATCTATTTCTAAGCGATGCCCATGACAAACAAGCAAACTCACACCTCAAGGGAAGAACATTGCCTCCCTCTTCAAACAAGCAATATTTAAAGGCACTCTGAAGGAATCCATCTGTGAGAAGTTGTCCCAAGCCATCTGGCTGAAACCACTCTCAGTGGTGGAGATGCACAAAGGTCCTTTTTCTTTCCAATCCCGTATCACACAATGTGAAAATGAAAAACCCTGGCAGGAAAATGTACACCAGGTGGAATTTCTGTTGTGCTCCTTGCAATCTGAACAGCAGGACCACAGCAGTGCTGGGGCTCAACAGAGAGCACACAAGAATTTGATTATCCCACCACCATTTGTGATGACAGAAAAAGAGATTTATAGCTGTGGGTAAAGGTGTACAACCTGCTCAGTTTATGTCCACAAAATCCTAGAGTGGATTTTATAGTAGGAGAGTCCTCACAGATTGTTTACTAAGGCCAAGCTCTCATGGAGCAGACAACTCCAGCTTAGGTTCCCCCTTGGTCTGCAGAGACAAAGCAGCTGAGTTTGAAGAACGAATCCTGAGGGAAGCCCAAGTTATCTTAGCATGGCAACACATTTCCTCAGTGAGGAGGAGAACAGCAAATCACAGACTGAACCTCCTCCTGCAAACAGTGTGTGGCACCCAAACACTTGGTCTTTAGGATCAGGTCCTTTACAATCCATAGTGCTCAGACATTTGATCATTTTTGCAGCCCAGTGAGTTTGCTGACATGTCAGGACATTCTCATCCTGTGCAGTTGTCCATGTAAGACTCAGCTGGCCCTTGGCAGTTTGGCTCCTGGGGATGGTCAGCATTGAGACCAGCTACATCCTTCCACTTCCCTGTTAAACACAACTCCTTTTTCTTCCCATTGTTAGGGGGCTTAAAGCACAAGCAAGAGCGATTTAATGGACTGCCAGTACATCAGACCAGATGGACTTCTTGGCATTCCCAAAGTGGAATGACAGAACACTCCTCAGAAGACAAGGAGTGAGTGTCTGCACAAGCCCAGGGAACACGGGCATGGACTCTCCGCTCCCACCGTACCTGTTCTGCACCATGCTCATTGCCATCCAGTCCGAGGGGTAAACGTTCTTCCCAATGAGCTCCTTGAACATGATGAACGTTTCCATCAGGAAGTCCTGGAAGAACCAAATGCAGTCAGACCGTGGCTGTGGAACACCCAGGTTTAAGTGTTGCTGCTGTGACTAATGAAGGAGGATGGAGGGCTCTGCTGTGAAGTGACCAGGAGGATTACTGGGGGTATCAGTAAGGCTGAGGTTGGAACTGCAGTCCTGTCCAGTGGTAGTCTCAGATCCCAAATGGAAGCTAAAAGCCATTACTTTGAAGTCATTACCTTGGAACCTTCAGAAAATCTAAGGCATAGATGAATTGAAGGAAAGTTTGTAGCACTTTGGAGTAAAGCTGTGGGGTTTTTTAATTTATGAATTAAGAAAACGGTCTCACTATGCATAAAGAATAAATAGATTTGAAAAACACCAGATTTTTTTTTTAATTGGTCCATTTAGGTCACACTTAGCATTCAAGTTATGGCCCCACTGTGACTTTCAGAAAGAAAGGGAGGTGGGCAGCTCTTGAGGAGTGCAAACAGTGCTGGACAACTGGCCATGACTGCTTCCATGGTGCAATCCAAGCCTTTACCAACAGCCTGACTTCCTTCCCAGTTTTACCAGGAGTGTAAAAAGACAGACAGAGGCCAATGGAAACCTCCTAGAACAGAGTGCCCATGGCACAAACCAGAATGTACCCCAGGGGTCCATAAATTCTGCCATAAACACGTGTTTTAAAAGGATGCAGGGAATCCACTGCATTTATGTCACAGTGTTACCTGGAGCAGGAGCAGATTCAACAGTGACAGTGAGGAGTGGACACGGATCACCATGTGGGAAGTGGGGAGAGAGGGAGGGTTCAGCTACTTGAGGATTGATTTTGTTGGTTTGGCTTTTTTTTTCCCTCCTCAAAACAGTTTAACACAATGATCCCACTCCTTATTCTTGGTCTGGTGCCAGGGTCAGCAACAGAGACATTTATGTCTGATTACAATGCTGTCCAACACCACCATCAGAAGAGGGAGGCAACACAATGACACAGAGGCAGAAAATGCACAGAAACTGAATTAATTCAAGGAAGAATTAGACAAGATACTCCAAAAAAAAAAAAAAAAAAAAAAGACTCCTGTTTTTTCACAGGAAATCAGATACTTAAAATTATCAACTCCATGACTGCTTAGTACTCACCACTAGTTCTGAGCTTGTCTGAAAAGTTTCGATGTACACTGAATAATGCTGGTCACTCATCTGGTTTAGGATGGCTGTCATGCACGCCACAAAGTGACTCTGAAAGCAAACCAGACACAAATCAACACACGTGGATTATTTAAGGTGTTGGATTGTACTCTTTCTAGAGCTGGAGTACTGGAAATGCCTGATAAATCCCTTCAGGTGTGCAAAAATAAATAATATTCAAGCTTTTGCAAGCCCAGCTGAAAGAAACACGCTAAGAATTCAAAAAGGATCATTGAAAAGCTGCCCTGGGCTGGCTCTGGAGAGAAACCTGCATCAGTTATTGAGACACTACATGGAAACACACTGCGAAAAGAAAACTTTATATATAAAAAAGTGCAATGGTGTATCACCTTAAGACTGCTAAAAAGCACATGATGTTGCCTCGGATTCCTCCCTTAGGAATTCACAGGAAGAGAATACGTTAGCACCAAAATTTTCTAATCATTCTCAAAACACAGGTGATTGACAGGAAGAAATAGTGCAAGAAATGCTATTTTTCACACTCTGCAGGTGTTTAAGCAGCTATTCCAGAACTCGATGACCTTCATATCTCAAAACTTCTTTCAGACTTCCTCCAAAGGAAATACTTCATTTTCCTCAGTTCCTCACGTGAAAACGCTGCGAGCTATGCCTTGATTTCTAATCCCGGGGTTTCACTGGAAGCCACAAAACCATTTCTCTCCCAAGCACTAAGAGCGAGCTTAACGATTTCGAGATTTCCTTTAAGACACCGAAGGCTCCTTCTAATTTGCTGAAGTTTTAAAAGCGAGCTCGACTCAAACGCTTTGGATTTTCATTTCAAAGTTGAGCACGTAAAATGCTTCTCTGGATTCCCTTGGACCTTTCCATTGGGTGGTCTGAACTGAGAGCAGAGCGGGATCGCTGCCCAGTCCCTGTTGGCCCCATTGTCCCCATTGTCCCCCTGTCACATCAGCCACCCCAAGGCACTGTCCCCGGGTCTCAGCATCTCTGTGGCACCCAACCATTTTGTCCCCACTCCAGAGGAGGGAAGGGTTGCTCGCTCAGCTCCAGGCTGTGACCACTAGAGGTCTTGTGCTCCCTCCATGAGCTGCTCTTCGCTTCGCGCTGCCTGTTTTTTATTTATTTATTCCTACGTGAGCAGACCCAGCACACTTCTTGCATACAAACAGTGAGAATTACAACCCAAAGGACCTATTGTACCTTCTTGTGGAGTGACCTCGGTGCCAGTGAGAGCCTTGCCTACTTTTTAAGGCTAAGAAGACACCTTTTCTGCAGGTGAACCAAAAGCTTTCAGGTAAGAGACCGTGTGTTCTCGGGTACTGATGCTCGTCTAAAAAGAGAGAAATGCTGGGTTTCCTGCAGTAGTAGTTCACTTCTACAGTTCTGAAGCAGGCAGATCTTCTCCGTGGTGTTAAATGCATAGCTGGGAGGATAATGAATTGCAAGGGATTCAGCACTGAAATTGTGTGGGGGTTTCTTCTCATGTCTCGATTTTTTAAAAACATCACCGACAGAAGTTAGAGAATTGCTGTGAAAAGCAGCTTGTATTTTTAGTAGTTAAACCCTCACCACCGAATGCCTCTCCAGACTCAGGTTAAAGAATCACTGCTTGAAATGAGTAGCATTTCTTCATGAGCATTGAATAGATGTATTATGTAGCTTAAAGGCATAAAGACTTTGAGAAGGTTATTTCTTTTGTTAAAACCAACTTCGACAAAGGTGTCTCTATCTGTGATTATGGTACAGCAGGAATGTCTGGTCTTAGTGCCTGTGTATGGTGAATTAAAAATTAACAGATCATCAGATGCCTCGAAAAGAGCCACAAGCAGAGCTCACCCATTGCTGTGATCGCAGCCAACCTGCCAAATTCACACCAGAGGGACCGAATGACACATTAAAAAGTGACAGCAAAGATGATTTGCTACAGAAACTTCATCATTTCCACGTAACCGTAAAGCAGGAAAATACACAGATACCGTTTGATCTTGAATCGTATTCTTGCCAGCAATCTCAGCTAGCAGGAATCATCTGCTAGCATCATTATAGGTTAAAAGCTTGCCCCTCCCTCCTAATCCCCAAACGGCAGCGAGGAAGATTTGCTTCTCAGAGGCAGCCTGGCATCTCTGAAGTGCTCCCTCCCTCCCAGCATTGCCTCTCTCACTGGCAGAACTTCAGGATAATAGAGGGTTTTACCCAGCTGTGATCAGATCTGCAAATATCTCTGTGTATGCACAGAAATTCTCCCCGGTGCTGTAAGTGCCTCTCACTGGGATGTGCAAAGAGCACGATCTGCTGGTCCAGACAGCAAGTTCTGCCCAAGCAGCAGCTCCCATATCTGGCTCCCACTGCACAGACACGGGGGATTCAGAGCCCCAGCAGGAACTCATGCTTAGCATTGCAAAGCTTGTGTCAGGAAGTCAAACACTCCGCGTAGGGATTGAATAGTATAAAAGAAGCGGTGACAGAGAAGGTGAAGCCCAGCTGGAATCCTAACAAGGCGTTTCTGCTCTACTTCGGCTTGTTAGGGTTTATCCTGTGAATTGCAAGGGAAAATGTTGATTAGAATTAGGTCAAATGTATAAAAAATAAATGTATCAAAGTAAGCGCTTGACTGCTGAGACAATACGAATAGAAACAAGTCAGCACCACCATGAAGAGATCTGATAAAATATGGTTTTCAACTTGAAAATGTTAATTTCCATTTAAACACAAAAGAACCCAGAACAGACACTGCACTGAATTGTTTGGTTTTTTTAATTACCCAATTTTCTGACAGCCTTTCTAAAAATGTGTAAAGAAATAAGGAAATCAACAGCATGAACATTACACTTCTGCTAGGAACAGGAGCATGGGGAAATGGGTAACCAGTTGTAACTGAGAGAGGAAAACGTGTCAGGAAATGCTCAGACTCCCTGTCCACTTTAAAAAAGGATAATCCATACCATATTTAAATGCTGGCTTTAGTATAAACACTGCAAAGCAGCAGGTAAGGGAAAAGCAATGCTGTTCGGGTGGAGTGTATACAAAGTACATCAAAAGGCATCCCAGATGGATCCTGCAGGACAAACAGGGCTCCCTAAGGTCAGGCAGGAGGAAGGTGGGACCTCTCCCACCGCTGGAGAAGTGCAGTCAGCTGGGGGGGGCAGCACATGCAGGGAGGAACCAGCTGGGCACATCTGGATGGGGAGAGCGAGATGCCAAACTTGCACAGCTGGCAGCCAGAGCTGTCACTGCTCACGGGTTGCCTTAGTAACTTCAGAGAGAGCAGCACAAGGATGAGCCAAATGTACTGGGAAAACAACAGAAATAACACGGGAAGAAGCTCCATTTGGATTGGAACCTATTGGAAGTGTTTCAGTGGCTGCAGGGTGGGCAGTCCTCGGGCTGGGGCACTCAGGGGGTATTTATTCCATTTATTCCACTGAAGTGCCATTCCCCCTCGTTGACAGAGCACTTCACAAAGGCACAGTGTAAATACAGAACCACACGTGCAGCGTGAAAGAGCAGGCGAAAGAGAAACAGCAATAATTCCTACTAAGCCAAAGACTTGAGGGCCAAGACGAGGTAGTTATTTTTATAATCCCTCTTCAGTAGAATATTGGATGTTTTAAATACTCAGTTTACTCTCACAAGTGCTATGAGGTAAGGGAACTCTCTGCACAGCAACTCACAATCTGTGGTGGTCTATGTTAATTATGGTCTGTATTAATTAAAGCACAGTTTTCTGTATTGGGCAAAGAAACTTATGCAGACAATCCAATCTTTCCGTGGTGTCTGCAGAAATCCCCATAGATTGGATTTAATTTTGAACTCCCTTTCAGGTTAAGGCAGAAGTTTCAAAATTCATTGCATTTTAGTGACAGAAACTGTAAAAATGATGTACCTAAAAATGGGTGACCAAGAATTTCTGTGAGCTGAACAGTTCCCTGTTTTGGTGAGGGGTTTTTTCGGTTTTGGTTTTGTTTGGTTTGGTTGTTCTGTTGTTTTGGTTTGGGGTTTTTACGTTCAGAAGGAAGTGGAAAAATCTCTGGAGGAAAAGTGATAAATATGTCACCTTGAATGCCATAAAAGAGAAACTAACCAATCAACTCTTTCAATCTCCTGTTAAAAGTCATCAGCATTTGTGCTGAACCACAAGCACATTAGTGAGGAGCTCTCCAAACACCCAGTTCTCACAGAATCCTTGGGTCATCCCAGCTGTTTGGGGTCATGAGCTGAGCAGCAACACAACTCTAAAGCAAGCAAGGCAGGTGCTGGGTGATGCCAGGAGGAACCACAGCAGGCTGAAGCCACAGTTCCTCAGAAAAGCCCAGGAAACCTGGAGAACTGTGGCACATGGACAGGTTTAAACAAACATCTTGGTCATCTCATGCTAAACAATAGAGTCTGAAGGGACAAAAATAAGCAGAATTTGAAGGGAATTGCTAATGTAGTAGCTCTGTTGGCTCTCCAGAAATAGATGTCCCTGCCAATGCATGAGCTGTCCTAAAATGTACCGTTTCTTGCTGGAAAGGCACAAATCCATAAACATTAGGACAGGCTGCTATGCAACAACCTCGTGTGCTCCTCACGTGGGAAGTGGGAAGAGCTGCTGATCCACCCAGACTTGCAGCTTGCCAACGAGCATACCTTGCTAATGATTAATTTACAGTAACATTCAGCTACTCTTAGGAGGTCTGAGGTTTTAATTTTCCCTTTATACATTCACATAGCTCATTGGTTCTGTCTCCTTGTGTTTTAGAGCTGACTGAGCAGGAGCTCCTTCCACATCTCACTGACAGCTTTGCCTTGCTGACTGAAAACACGCTGGGCTGCTTCAGCTTGTCCTACCTTTTTCTTTACATTCACATGATTTAGCTAAAAGGATGTACAACCATAAACCCAGCAGATTACCAGACAGGATAATACAGAACAATTTTGTCACACAATGAGATGGGAACAGCTGCTCTGTACAATTTTAAGACATGTGACAAGGTAGGCAAGTAAGACAACTTCAATATTATTTCATTTAAGACATTTCCAAGTCTAGATAAAAGCAGGAAAATAATGGTTTAGGGTATGGCATAAAAACACCTTGATTTTCTTAGGATATATCCTTTGTCATCTATTTTTTTTGTGTATTTTTAACTTCACGCTCATTTCCCAGCAATATTCAAAAAACCAGATTTTCCATTCTCTGCACTGTTTTTGCTGCTGGTGGTTTTTGTTGTTTCGTTGGGGTTGTGCCATAAATCCACTCCAGAACTTCTCCTGCTGTCTCTGCCTGGGATGAACACTCTACTGTCATTGATTTAACTTGTGCTCAAGTCTGTGTTCCAACACAGCTGGGTAATTTACTGCTTTTCCCATAATATGAACTTTGTGTTCATCTTCAAGGTGCGTGTACAAAGAAATGATGGATAGCATTATTCGGGATGAGGTCAGAGGGCAATCACTTGCCATGAGCAATCATTGCTTGGCAGCTGAACCAGCTTGTGCAGAGCACAGTTACCAAAAACCAAGCTGTTCCACCAGCTGCAATCTCCCCTCCTTCCCTTCAGAGATCCGTGCAGCTTTTCCCTCCTCCTCTACAACCCACTAATTGCTCCCCCACAATTCCCAGACTGGTCCCACAGGCCAGCAGCCCTGGTACATGGGATATCCACTGGGAAACTTGGGAATCCTGGTGCTGCCAGGCTGCTTGTTTCACCCATCCCTTGTTCAGAGTGCTGTTCCCTTGCCCTGGTGCCACAGAGCCAGCTGGGCACTCCAGCAGGCAGAACATGGCTCGTCCTGCCAAGTGTCCCAGTGCACTCATTCCCACACTGGAGCTGATGCAGTCAGAATGCCATAGAAACAATGAACTACCCGTGAAACACAAGCAAAGAATCAGATTAAAAATGCTCTCCCTGGTTTGTTTTCTGTGGCGAAGACTGGCCAATGTCCTGCATTTCAAAGGAACCTGCAGGAAGGGGTGCAGTGCTGGGAAAAAGGGGAAATCACCCAGGGTGAGAGCAGACACAGCCCAGGGCTGGAGGAGGGCGAGTTAAGGACATGAAAGTGCAGGAACATCTTCTGTTTCTAAGGTATGTCTTTTAAATTGACACATATTGTGAAGATGAATGTCTCAGATGATGATTCACTTCCTTAAAGCTAAAGGCAGTCACCTCCTGTATTCCCAGAACTGAGACACTCGATTGGATTTTGCTCTTTTTTCAGCTGCGCTCACTGAAAACAGAAAAATTCAATTAAAGTTCAGCTACACGATCAGAGAGGAGACCAATACAATGTGTTTGTGACTGGTTAAAACAAAGCTTTATCACAGTAGTTCTGCTTAAAACTGCTGAAAGTCATATCATTCCAGGAACTTTCTTCTTACAGAGAGAATAAAGCCCAATACAAATAATTTCCCAACAACTCACATCCATTACACTAACAAATCTGCCCACTGGGTTTAAAATTGTTTAAGAACAAGTAGCAACTGTTGGACCAGTTTTATGTCGTATCTGAATTACTTTTGATATATAAATATATCCAATAGGGGTTTATATTGGCTTTTTAGTTCTTATGTAAGAGTGGGCTCTGCTTTTAAGCATGACAAAATATCTTGGAGTTTGGCTAGTGGAGGAACTGGCTAAAAAAAACCAAACTTCATGGCAAAAAAGAAAATAAAATCTTTCTAAACCAGAGCATTTCATATTGAATCTTGGGTAATTTGTTTAATGGCAGAGTCAGGAATGCTCCTTTAATAACCCTTTGCACCAGCCCAGTGAGAGATGGATTTATTATGCCCTTACAAGAAAACTAGGAGGAAGATGGGACTTCAAATTTCTTCAAATAACTAAATCAGGAATTATTTTAGCTCTTGGTTTCTCTTCCATTTTTTAAAAAGGAGACATAAAAAAACCATTCAAAAGCCTGTGAAAGGTAAGGTCATTAGTACAGGAGATGAACAACCAGCTAATTGCACAGTTAGGGGACATATGTCACCATACATATGTACAAAACACTCCTGTGGAAACACAAGAGTATAATAAGTCACATTCCCAGCTCAAGTTATTAAAGCAAACTGCTAGAATTTGAATAGGACATCATTTTCCTTAATATTAAATGCAACACTTAAATAGTTGGGATTTATTTTAAAACAAAGTGTTGCTTTGGCTGCAGTGTGTGGGGAACTGGCTCAAGGGTTCTAGAACTGTATCAGCTTGGGGGGCTGCTACATGGGCCCTCTAGGGCTGCTCTCTGGAGCTGGGACTGCCCTTTTGCCAGGGGAGAGAAATGCACATGGAATTCCAGAATCCCATCAGGAGAGTGACTGTCCCAGGGTCACTCCAATCCAGGAGCCCCCAAATCCTAAAATCTGCAAAAGGACCACCCTGAACTCCTGGTCCTGGTTGTTTCCATTGCTCAGGGGTGACACCTCTTCTACCCCACCATTAAATCCCTCTGAGAGCAAATTATATTCTTATGCTGCAATTCAACCCACCTCCCTCCAAAAAACCCCAAACATAAATCCTCCTCAGAATAATTGCTTACAACTGGTCTTTCCAAACACAAACTGTGCTTCAAACAGTTCCCAGCAATCTGGCAAACACAATCATCAAAATATTTTGTAGTGCCCTGTCACCTCCCCATATGAACTCCTTCAGGGGGTGACAACTCCATGCCAAAAAGACACTTCCCTGTGTTCTTCTACTGCCAAAATATTCGGGGCTGTTCGCAGAGGTTCATTTTTCCTAATCAGTGAGTCAGGATTTAATCCAAATAGATTGTCTTGCTAAGGAACCAGGGTGCTAACACCTTCTCCTGAGCAGAGCAAACAAATAATGAGTGTAGATCCACGGTGGGGAATTGCATTCGGAGCAGAAAACAAACAAAATCAGGGTCACATCTGGATTTCAGCAGGTTTGTGAGTCAGAGGGCCAGAGAAAGGGCACAGACAGAAAACAGAATGTGTTATGCCTCTGGTATTTAGTGTGTGCATCTCCTGAACTTAAAAGTCTCCTGTTTTCAGCATTAGTCACTGCAACACAGAATGTGTGGGAGCATCAGGATATATCACAACAGAGAAAGAGAAAAGGTTATGATTAGAGCTATTACCATCTACACCCCAACTATATTTTCCATATTAATAGTATTGCATTTAGTAGCAGATTCAGAGCTGTGCTACTGAAGCTCTTCATAAAAGCTTATTAGATCATGGTTGGTAGAATCATCCTTATTATCCCCTCCCCTGAAATGATATAAAAGGATCTGTTTATGAAGAAAGTGGGGTTTTTTGCCTTCCTAATTCTATAGAACTGAAGGACACAACAAGCATTTGGTCGATGCTGTACCATCACACAGCCAAAAGAATTCTCCAGATGTTTTAAGAGACATCTTTTAATGACATCCTGACTGCATCATTGTGGTACATTTTATAGCCCAATCCTTTTGCCATACAAGCCAGCACAAACCCACGGAGCTGAGTGTTACATCACAGCTTGGCATCTGCCGTGTGGTGCCTGGTCAAAGACTCGCCAAACTGGGGATGCAACGTTACAACATTAAGACAAGAGTCTGGAAAAGCAGAGGGACTGGAATCAAATTTCCAATCTGAGTCATTATCAGTTTCCAGGGCAAGTTTATTAAGAAGGAAAAAAAAGTCACTTGTTCTGCTCAGTTTTTATTTTAAAGGATGCTGTTAATATTTTATATCTTAGACCAGGACTGCAGGGCATAGTGCCAGGAATCCAGTAGGGTCGAGTACTTTTTCTTAAATAATTTTCCTAAAAGAAAGAGGTTTTTCCCATAGCATTTCTTCTGTTTAGAAAAGATGTTGCAAAAGCATTTACTATTATAACAAGGCCATTTCTATTTTTTTTCTTTTAAATGGCACTGTAGGCACATATGTTAAAAGTGTCTTATTTAATCTCTCCCTGGGATAACGTCTTGACCCCCAAAATTATATGCAACAAACATTAAAACTTTTAAATAATTTTTAGCGAATAGTTACAAATAATTCATTTTAAAAAAATCAAAAAAGTTTACAATCAAACAAGAGAAGAAATAATACTGCACGTATGTTGATGCCAAATAAAGAAGGGAAGAGAAAAGGAGGACATTTGAGATACAGCAACAATAGTGGAGCTCCCTTATCCCGTCCAGCTGATCATAAAAGTCTGAATGACAGTGCTGCAATCACAGAGTTCCAGGACATTAGGTCGGCCCTGGCAGGTTGTGCAGCTCAAGGAGCAGATGCTCTGGAAGAACGGGGCATTCAAGCATGAAAACAGGAAACCAGGAATGTGTTCACCAGCATTTGGGAGGAGAGAGAAAACCAACTTGCACTCTGTTGGATTCAAGAACACACCACTGAGGATTTCACAGCACTGGGAGGTTCTTTCATAGAATCAGCCAGGTTGGAAGAGACCTCTGAGATCATCAAGTCCAGCCCTTGATCCAGCATCTCTGTGATGACCAGACCATGGCACTGATGCCACATCCAGTCTCATCTGAAAGACCTCCAGGGACAGTGAATCCACCACCTCTCTGGGCAGGTCATTCTGATGCCCAGTCACTCTCTCTGTAATAGATTTCTTCCTAATATCCCACCTAAACCTCTCCTGGCACAGCTTAACCCCGTGTCCTCTTGTCCTGTTGCTGGTTGCCTGGGAGAAGGGACCGACCCCCATCTGGCTACACCCTCCTGTCAGAGAGTTGTAGAGAGTGCTGAGGGTTACCCCTGAGCCTCCTCTTCTCCAGGCTGAACAACCCCAGCTCCTTGAGCCTCTCCTCACAGCACTTGTGCTCCAGACCCTTCACCAGCCTCGTTGCCCTTCTCTGGACATGTTCCAGCACCTCAATATCCTTCTTAAACTGAGGGGCCCAGCACTGGGCACAGCACTCGAGGTGTGGCCTCAGCAGTGCCCAGAGCAGGGCCAGAATTACTTCCCTGGTCCTGTTGGCCACACTATTCCTGATCCAGGCCAGGATGCCATTGGGCTTGGTGGCAAAGCAACTGAAGAGAATAAATCCAGAGAGTGGTCAGTGCAAACCACCCTGCAAGGCACTGCCAGCAGCTGCAGAAGCCCAGATGTGACCTTTGCTCAAAGGCATTTCCCCCTGCTGGCTCCAGGTCCCCACAGCCTTGGGCACAGCAGCATCTGAAGCCAAGCTGAAGGAGGAACCTGGGCGAGGCTGAGGAGCATCAGGGGACACCCAGCGTGAGCCTGGTTCGTCTGCTGGCAGAAACCTGCACTGCTGCAACAGGAAGGGCTCTGGTTGTCTGGAAGCTGTTCCCAAAACAAGTACTATTAGGAACACAGACATGTCTGGCAATGTATGACATTTATTTTTTTCAAAGAGGCCAGGGATGTTCCCACTGAACTAGGACAGTTCCTGCTATCCAAGGACACACAAGCCCTGAGGCTGCCAGTTAGACAGCCTTACATCCCTGCCCCCCGAGCCTTTCTGGGAACTGAAGGGACTAACAAAGCCACGTTGACAGATTACACCCAGCAACACTCCTGTGGCTTCCACCAATATTTCAAAGTGCCTAGTCTTCTTCTTTTTTTTTTTTCTTTTTAATTTTACAAGACAAGAAACCAAAGCAAAGCTGAAACACCCCCCCTTTCTCTGTTGCTGCCACACTGGGTTTTAGCCCTGCCCAAGCTTCTCCAGCAGGTGCTTGGTTGGCTGCCCTGCTCAGCTTTGTGGCGAGGTGCTCATTTGGCTCCTTGCTTAAATTCACCTGGAAAACATGGGAAAAAGCATTCCCAGTCATGTCTGAAAGGAAACACAAACCACACCTTTGTGCTTCACCTTTTCTCTGCCTTCTGAAGAACCCAGGAACCTGTTTCAGTGTTTTCCTTGAATCCCACTGCTGCTTACCCAAATGAAACCTATTCCCAAGGAGACCTTCCACAATGAAATTCTTCTTTAAAATAAAAAACCGGTCCAGCCCTCTGAAAATAACCTCATTGCAGAGCCACTAAGGCAACACACTACTCGTATGGCATAATGAAGGAGGGAAGGAGCTTCTGCAAAATTGCTGAGATTTCACTACTGGGCCCCAGGAGAACATCCCAGGGATCCAGAAAAGAAGAGAGGTCATCTTTGTTCCTCACATACTGGAGCAGGGCAGGCCAGATTCATATTATGTAACTACTTCAGAGATTGCTCTTTTCCTCTCCAACTCACTAGAGATGACAAAATCACATAAAATACTTAATTACTTGGGCCATTCTGCATTCTTGTGCTTAGAAGAGGATCAGAAAGCACAGAGAAAAAGTGATTTTTAAGGCAAGATGTATCTGCTTTTGTGATGAATTCATTACTTTCTAAGGCTTTCACATATTCCATGACATATGAGGGACTAAAGTTTCTATTAATTTGTAGAGGATGCTGCAGATATTCCATCTTCCTGTCTCCTTGTGGAAAAATACTTTCAGAATGCAAAAATATCTTGAAGATCCTTATTTCCATGCAGTGTTTTAGGCTCACTGTGGTTCCACATAGAACTTTTGGACTTCTCCAAACTGCCAGGCTGAGTCAAGACTGAACAACAAAAACCCCAATGCTGAGGGACAAACGAGTGCCACACAGCTCAGGACTCTGCAAATTCATTAGACACATCTATCAATTATTAACTTCTCTATCCAAATACAACTTGGAAAGCTAAAAATAAAGTTTGGATTTATACAAGATATAAAATCAGGTATAAGACACAGACATTGAGGAATGCCTGATGCAAGAAAAGGCAAAGGAGCAGGCAGGCTTTTGGTTTGCCTCCTGCCCTTCACCTGGGAGCTTTGTGACATCTCCATCTCCACTTCTTTACACAAAGAATTTAGGTATTTAAGAAATTATTTCCATGAATATTTCTTTGATATTAAGAAATAACAAGTACTATCAAGATTAAGAGCTGAACACACCAAAGCAATTGATAGAACAGTAAATTCATCCTTCCTGTTTGGATTGTTTTTTTAACAAGTCACCCCAAGCCCTTCAGACATCAAGAGCATTTGAGTTCCAGACAAGAGCCCAGTCCCTCTCTAGCTCAGACTCTTTCCAACTTATTTCATGAAAAAAAAGAGACAAGCTTGGGATAATCTTTTTGAGCTGTCCATGTGCCTCCATTCCTCAGTGCCTGTTAGTACTGAGACAATTTGAACTTACATAACCTGTCCCAAGCCAGCAGAAACCAAAAAGAAAGGTAAAAAAAGGTAAAAGAATGGTATTTGACTAAAGCGTGAGGAACAAACAAGCCAGTTGTTTGTCTTACCCCAGTAGGGCAAGATTTGACTGATTTTTCTTGTTATTGCTATGAGGGAAAAACAGTACCTAGCCATAAATATATTAATAATATGAACTAATGCTACACATAATAATGTTGTAAGTCGGAAAGGGTATCTCTGTCAAAGCAGGAGCTGCAGAGCAGTTTTCATTCAGTGCCTGGGGCTCCCAGCATGGGGAGGGCAGTGAAGTTTGGAGAGCAATTGTAGGGCGTCTTTATTTTTCAGGCTATAAATTATTAACTGAAGTGGGCTTCTTCCAAATCCTCTCCTCACAAACAGCAAGGCTTTTCAAAAGCAACTTTCCCTTCAGAAAAGGTGGTAGCATCACTATTGCCTGATTACAGTTCATTTTTAAAGGCACCTGCTCTGCATAATAAAAATCCATGCACCTCACAGACAGCACTAAACTGCAGGGCATTAAAATATACAGGGCAGAAGTGGGGGATAAAATGATAGAATCAAGTCAGAGAGAATTATGGATAAGTTGGTGAGCCAGACTGAAAACATGACTGCAAACATTACCTTGATAATGTTCATAAAAGAGACTAAACCTGCGGCTGTTCTCGAGGGTCTAAGGAGAAGTGTTGCAGACACAGGCACAGCCAAATACTCCTGGGTTGTCCCTCCCCATGATTTATTTGCAACATGAAGCTGCTGGGTTCTTAAACAGACACTCACGACACCGAGTGGTGTGTTTTTCCCAAAGTCTTATAAACCTGACCTTTGTGTTTCCTTAATCGCTTCGCGAGGGGCAGTACGAGATGGAACTAAAACTTGCAACTGCAAAGTCAAAGGAAGGAAACAAACACACCAAAATTCTTGTTTGTCACGTGATTCTCATGGGTTTAATTATAACCTCTCAAAAATACCTCACTGGACTTTCCAACATCGGCAGGCTGGTGTATTTTGATATAAAATTACTGAGAGCAGGAACTCATAATAAACAGAGGTTTCCCTCTTGCCCTGCTCCTCACTAGTCCCCCTCCAGAGTGGATAATTCTGGCTCCTGACAGGATGGGGCTAAACTGAAGCAGAAACCCAAACTCCCAGCCTTGCTACCAGTTGTACCAGTGCCATTCAACAAGCCAATGCAGTGGGCTGACTCAGCAGAGTGCTCTGCAAACCCCCAGCACCTGAGAAAAGCCTCCTGTGATCCCAAAAAGCAGCCCTGGACACGACTGAGAGCAGATTTCCTTAGAGGAGTCCACAGCTCGTTACGTCTCAGCCTCCATCCTTCCTCCACCCACAGCCTTTTGCACCACGATTTGGGAGCTGGTGGGAAATGTCACCCCCTGTGTCCCCCCTGCCAGAGCCAATAAACATAATTCCACTTTCTCCAGCACTCACTGGCAGCCAGTTTCGGGTAACCCAGTCTAAGCTGCCCTAATTCAATTCCCCCACACTGAAAATGTTTTACAGAAGTGGCACCTGGGCAGGGGCACAGCAAGGTGTGTTCAGCTGAGCACACAGAGTGCATCTCAGGGGGATGAAATGCACTGTTATTTGCATTTCTGATGTTCACTAGCCTGGAGGAACACAGGTTAAAAAAAAGCTTCAGGATGTAGATTTTAAATTCCAGCCCTGTTCCCATGATGAGATCTGGCACAATCCTTCCACGATGCTTCAATATTTCCATGGCAAACAGAAGCCACGGGAGAATGTACTGCAGCAAGAGCCTGGCATGGATCCCTCTCACTGCCTCCCAATATATCCAGGCTGGTGATACAAGGCAGAGTAACAGTTGACTCCTTGCATTTACTGAGCACTCCCACGGACTGAAGTGGCAAAAAAAAAAAAAAAAAAAAAAAAGGGAAAAGTTACAGAGATGCTGAAGAATCTCAGCTGCAAACCCAGTGCTTGCAAGGCATTGCCCCCAGCTGCAGCACAGCACCCCGCTGAACACAGCCAGGCTCAGCTTTGCAGTGTCACTCTGGCTCTGAAGTGACAAATTCAGGGGCAAAAGGAGAAACCAGAAAGCAGAGGAAAGCTGCAGCAGGTACAGTGAAAAGCTGCTTTCTAGAAGTGTCTAAATACTGGAATGATGGAAACAAGCCAAGGGCAGAAGCTGCAGTCTTTAGCCAGGGTTGTGCTGTGGGTTTCAGTGGGTTCCCCATAGCAGTGTCTCAGCAGCAGAAAGGGCTGGGCACCCAGGAACCAACCAGTGGGGTTTGGACTTGGCTGCTCAGGAGGAATAAGAAGTTTGGCTGTTCCAACAGGCAGAGTTGTTACAAGTGACAACCAAAAAGGAAGGTCTAAAGGTCACTTCTCTGAACTAATCCTTGTGGAACCAAACTGCTGAGCCCTGCAGAGCAGCCCCTCTGTCGCACCCACAGGGTGGCTGAACCTGCCTATGCACAGCCTACCTACAGAAATATTTACACTGAGATCTGCCAGCACCTCCCAAAGCCTGAGTATAAACCCAGGGTAAGCCAAGGTGTGAGATGTGTGCATACTTTGACAGAAACATCAAGTACTTAGCAGTATTTTTTCAACTGCTGAGAAAGAGCGCTGAAATTTTGTGATATGAACCAGCTTTTTGGCCCCTTTCCAGCTCGCCAACCTGTCACATTGGATACCTTCCATCTCCCTGTAGGCATTCAAGCAGTTCTTCAAGAGAAATTTCTCAGTTTTAAGTACACTTGTCTTTCCAAACTAACACTGAAAAAAAAAAATCCAGCTTGTGCACTATATATAAATATGTGACTGAAATACTTTCCTCTTAAGTGAATAAAGAGTTCTATCTTACCTCCTGACACTAAACCCTGCTTGAACAATTTCCAATGTCTGCTCCAGAAGAAACACTGAGATAAAAATGTTTCCTAATCCATGAAGCCTTTTTTTTTTCTGAAGCAGCCAATGGAATGGATCCTCTTTTCAAAGGCAAAGAACTTTTATTTTGATTGGAGTAGAATAAAGGAATTTCAAGTCCCACAGTTGTGAAAGCTATATTGAGAAATGAGACCATCATAGTTTTATCTTTCAGTGCATCTTCAGCACTTCATGCAGAATGGCATTGCAGCGTCTCAGTCAAGCTGTAGGCAAACCACACTCGCTTGCCATTCCTAAAACTTGCTTAGCTAAGTCCGTTTTTCTGCTGCAGTAAATATTGCAGCAGCTTCTCTACCCAGTCCCACCGACCTGAAGCAATTTTCAAATCTTGCTGTAAAATTAACCGGAGACAAAACCCTCTAATCTCTTCCATCACTGAAATGTTACATCCTGCCCTGTATTCCCTAGCTGTGTTAGATCCTCTTCCCCAGGCACCTTGATCCCACCTGGAGGTGGCTCACAAAGCAGGGTTTGTAAGAGAAGTTCCTGCCTTTTCCTTCAGTCCCTGTTTCTCAGGCACACTCCAGTAAAGCTCGTTCAGCACTACCCAAAGCAGTGTTGTGGGAAGATCTGAGCAGGGAGAGGAGCACACAGAGGACTCCTCTGCGGCCCTGCACAGCATCAGAACAGAAATTCTGTGTGCTGCCTAATTAGAGCAAGAGAAGGATGTTCCACAAGACAGGCTGTGCACTGGAGGAAGCTCCACATACAAAGCCATGCTACGATAATTATTCCATCTCTCACAATAAACACATTTACCTTCATCAAATGTGTTTCATACTGAGGGACCCAACGCAATAAGACTCCTTGAGATCAACAACTGGCCCCTGCACACAGAGGCCATTTAACAATCTCTCTCAGCAGTTTCATCTTTCCTCTTCTCTGCCTGCTCTTTCCTTTTGTATCACAATAACTGCAAATTTGCACTTCTGGGGGATTGATTTTACTCTATAAGCCCTGCATGTGTCATCCATTTTCATCTGAAAGTATTCCCTTCCCAAGCCTCCTTGCAGTTCACTGGTAGCTTTCAGCACAGTCCCATCCCTTTCCCTCTGCCAGAAGGAAGGGCAGGAAAGGGAAAAGGAGAGAATTTTCAGCATCATCCAATTCCAGTGGTTTCAAATCCATCTCTAGCTCTTGTTGCTAGCAGGTGATCTACGATTCACTGCAGTCTCCAGGGGTTTCAGACACATATCTAAACTTATCCTCAACATCTCTCACTGCTTTAAGGAATAAAACCAACATAAGATTCATGAAAAGAAGAGATATGGCTACATAATCAACTGCTGCTGAAGCTTCCTATGGAGACAGAAAATAAACTGGAAGTAAAGCAAATCCAAACCAATGCACTTAAAGCCTAAGTTCAGAGTTGTTCACTAAAAAAGTTGCATTTCAGGCTCTAATTTTTCTCTTTGAAAAGCAGGGGTGAGCCTGCCTGTGGGGATGAGAGCTCTGCAGCCATTGACAGCCACACCATTCACAACAGCCCCAACACAGCCTCCGGTCCCAGCAATATTTTAGGAATGCTGGAAAGATTTGCAACATGAAGGGGAAGTGACAGTCACACAAATTCCTTAGAAACTGAGGATCAGGGTTCTCCCACCTAGGAAACAGCTTATTATCCAACACAGACCACAGCTGAACCCATCTGGCTGAGGAAACTGAAAATGTCCATCCAGAAAATCCATCTTGGACAGGGTAAAACACGAATCACACGTGAGAGGAAACTGCTGAGTCTGGATGTGTCATCCTACAGTCCTTACAGCTCTCGTGGAATCAGAACACTTTGGCTTGGAAAGGACTTTGAAGAGCACCTTGTTCCAGCCCTGTGCCATAGAGTGAATTGGGAAATTCAAAGGGTGGGTGCTCAAAAGCACAAGGCAAATTACACTGATCATCTTCCTCTTGAAAGGCCTCTCCAAATGCTTTTACTGAGTGACATTTATTGAAGGAAAAATGCCCAAGCAATTCTTTTTTTCCAAGAAGTATTGTCCTTAGAGCATGCATAAAAAACCCCCCAAATCCTAGAAATGTCACATTTTCATTTTGAGGAAAAACACTTACTTTTGGAGCTAACCAGCCAAGTGGAAAATTAAGATGTGCAACTGCAGTTGAACGAGTCGGAAAACCACGTGAGATATTTAACATTTTCCAGCACTGCAGGAAAAGCCCAGAACTGCCACACTCACACATGTGCACTCCTCCAGAATCCCCACTGGCCTTTGCTGTGTGCTTTTCCACTTCCTACAACTCCCCATCACCCCCATTTATCCCTGCCAGCTGCACTCCCCTGCCCACAGCTTCGGGCATTACTCTGAAATGTGAACCAAAACCACCTGTGTGACTCTCTTGAAGAAATCAGGGAGGCAGAGGCAGGAAAGATGGGAGAATAATGATGAAAAAAATACAACTATCTCTGTTGGTGTCGAATTTCTTCTGGCTGGCAGTCAAAGAACTCAAACCCACAATCCTCAGGCTGGAAAACCAATTCCACTGTTGTTTGAGGGGACAGGCTTTGCACCCTGGTCTTTTCTAGACAACCCACTTGTTCCAGTGACACTGGAGCAAGGAGAAGTGTCCACTGAAGAGCAACTCCCACCATCAAGAGGTGTGTGCACAAAGCACAGAGAGACTTCAAAAGTCAAGATTTGCTTGAACATTATAAACCAAGCCTAAAAGAAAGAAATGCAGCAGTATCTCCCAGTGAGATTGGCACACTGAAAACACTGGAAGGAGGAGCAGGAGATGCCCTCAAGCCTCAGGACTGATGGGCAGCTGCCCAGGAAGGGCTGGGGAGGGAGAGGCTGGATGTGAGCCCATGGAATCATGGCACACATGGAACCCCAGGAAATCTCTACTACCAGAACTGCTACTGTTGTTACAAGGCATAAATTTAAAACTGATTCAGGCTTTTTGCTATGAGTGACAGAAGTTAAATTGACACGTTGAAAGCATTTCTATGAAATAGATCCTTAGAACTTTTCATACTTCAGTCTATGTGAAATAACAAGCTAAACAAGACCTGTAAATTGCTGTGCCAGAAAAGAGTGAGGAATTTCTTCCTGGGCAAGGGAAAATGTTATTTAAACTGAGTAATTGGCAATGTTACACGGATTTGTTAACTCAAGCACAGACACCTATAATTCATTGAGTCTCACCAGTTTGTTTTTTCAATCCCAGTATCTGGGCATTCCTACCCACATATTTTCTGTTTCAGCTTGATTTAATACAAATAACAGCATCAAAACCTTCATTATGATTTGTAGGAACTCCAGGTTATTGGATGCCAAGGAAGCTAAAAACCAACAGAGTTAAAATAGCAATTTGCAAATTAAGAATGCAGGAATCTCACTCACATTCCTCTACAGCCAAAGGAGAGAGCTCTCATAAACCCCTTAAGGGCTTTTTGCTTGCATTTAAAACACAAAGGATTAGCTTTCTAAAGCTTCTTTCTGAATTTAATTGGGCAAGTATAACTTTCAAAGTAGTCCATCTGCCTGGAGCACAGCAGCTGTGATGGGAAGTGCAGAATGCTACTGCAATATTTGGATAAATTCTCAAACAAAACTGTAAGGAGTCTCCAGTAATTAGGGGGTGATAGGAGAATTCAGAACTTGGCAGGGCAATGTTATTTGCAGGAACTGTTGGACTTGTTTATTGTGGGACTTGTTTCCAGCACACAAACAGCACAGTGAGCTCGGTGCTTAATGCTTGCAAATCATCAAAGCAAAATTTGCTGTTAATGCACAGATTTATTTCCTCAATATTTAATGGGGCATTTCTCTCTGCAGTGAAATAATCCAGCAGTCATTTTCTTCTAAAACTGTATAACAGAATAATAGCACATTATTACTTTGCTTAAATGATATTACAGTGCCTAAATGTTACATGATGCTACAGAACAGTTTGCTATATTCTGTAACAAGATCCGTCCCACTGCACCCATCTCATCAATTTTCATAAATTAAATATGGGAAAGGCTGTGTAATACTTAAAACCTTAAATAAAAGTTTCTGAGCTAATGGAAGTACTAAGGCTAATGAAACAACCAGTGAATTAACAGGGAACAGAATTAATGGTCAATTAACACTGTGCTGGGAATTTAGCCCGAATCCTGAAAATCATTGCAATCCTAAAACCAAACTATGTTGGATTATGACAAATCCCCCAGAAAATTTCCCATATTTTGCATAAATTTCTCCTCTTATCCCTCTTCTATTCTAGCAGCCAGATCCAGAATTAGTTTAACTTCTTAAAAACACAGGAAAGATACTTTATATTTGGGTGCATCTCACGTGTGAGTTCTGAAACTGAGCAGCTACAACCTGCTTGCTGCTGCAGCCCTACCCATTGCCTATCCCAAACGTGGGCTGGGACCACTCTGGAATATTTGGGGCAGGAGAATTCACCTTTGTGGGGAAGTCTCTCACACCTGGAACACATGGTCATTGTGGCTGTGTTATTGTCCTGACTGAGTTTCAGCAATGGAACTGAGTGTACTCATACATGGTCATTTTACCTTGGCCAAGAATGTGACTCAAATCTGAACACTAAATTGAGCAAATCTAAAAAGAAAGAAAGAAAAAACAACTCAAATCTGAGTTTTGTTCAAACCTCAACTTGCCTCCATATCAAGAACTCACATTTGTATTGGTCAGTTTTGGATTTTTCATCCATAACAAGATTTAATGGCCACTTTCAAATCTGACTAGTTAAGATCTGTATCTGGGACCAGATTCAGGTCTTTGATATTTCATCCGCACCAGGCAGAAATATATATATAACTATTTTCTGTGCATTGTATTGCATATGAAAAAAAATTTAGGTACCTCAGAATTATAAACCATTTTGCAGTTTCTATACAAGTACCTCATTGCCAAAAGTTCTTAGGAGACAGCAGAAGAAAATTACGCTGTTTGCAGGTTTGTTCAGCTACAACTGTCTTTTTGTTTTCAGGAACCGCTTTCTGTTGTTCTGCATTTGCTGGTTATTCGGTCTGGACCTCTCCTCTGATGCCAAAGTGTTCACAGAACTGAACTTCTCGAGCTGCACCAGCCCTTGGATATGACTGGCCTTGTATTTGCAAGAACTGCAGGAACAGCTACACGTCTCTAACTTCCCTCGCTGGATCCCACTGGATGCTGCATTTTCCCCTGCTCAGCAGTGGTTGTGTTTGGCTTAACTCTTTGGGAAGATTATTTTCAACTGAAACACTAAAAAAATGGCTGAAGAAGAAAAACTATCTCTAAAGAAAGCAATTCCGTTGGGTATAAAGGGATATACTCCAGCAGTAAATCTATGCAGCAGAAATGAAAGTGCCCCCCGAGGTTATTATGCTTGTTGTTTAGACGACATGCCAATAAAACATATCTGACTGGTCCATCCTAAACCACCAGCTGGATCACTGATGGAGAGCTGCTGTCCACTGCGAGCCACCAGGAAAGCCATAGACTCAACCTCACCTTTCAATTAGTTACCCATAAGTGTAAGAGCTTTGTAAGGCAAACATCATGTGAGCTACAGACCCCAGGATTTCTGCATCCCCTGGCTACGAGAAATCTTCCCTTAAATTTTGTATTTAATTCCTGTACCTTAGTGTTTGGTCTAATCAGCAATTAAAGTTGAAAGAAGATCCCTACAAGAGAGCATGTCAGTGCAAGGTGTAAGCAATGACAAGCAGAATGAGCAGCTTCAGGAGTAAGATGTTGCTTTGTGTCTCAGGGAGGATCTCAACACACAGGTCGGATGACAAATGAAATGGGTCGCAAAGAAACACGTTATTTACAGACTTTAAACTGTGATTCGCTGGCCCAGCAGAACATGGCAATGCGCCCGGTGCTGCTGAAGAGGAACAGCCTGGATTCCGCGGATTTGCTGCGGCCCGCCCAGCACCGCAGGACCAAATCGCAGCAGGTGCGCTTCAAGGATGACGGAGTGGGCACCAAGGCGGAGCTGGATGCTGATCCCCCCCCAGACCCGCCGTTCTCCCCTGCGAAACCAGGAATATTTCGGGATCCCCGCTTTTTGCTAACTCCTTCCCCCACTTTTCCAAGGGCTCCCAGCGGGCTTCGCAATATCGCCATCCAAACGTCTCCCAGCCTCAGGAAACACTTCCCGGTTTTTAAGAAGAAGAAGCTGGCGGCGAGTAAATCGCTCACGGAGATGCCCACGGAGCCTGGCCATGCCCTGCAGGTCAATGGCAGCCTCTGCGAGCAGGACGTGCTGGCTGCAGACCTCTGCTACCTGAGGATAAGCAACCACGTGGAGGATGGCGCTGGCAATGGTGAGGGGGGCGGGCGGGTAAGTCAAAGGCCACCCAAAGCACAAAGCAACGGGCCCATCTACTCAGAGGATTTCTCGGTGTCGGAGAAGACCACCGCGTCCACACAGGTGCCTGAATACATCCACGTGAGCTTCCCACGGGGCACAGACGTTTCCATGGATGCGCCAGACACAACCACGACTCCAGGCAGCTCCCTGCACGGCTCTGCTGCCCCCGCCAGCGCTGAGAGCGATGAGAAGAGCGCCCTGGCATCTGGCTCTGAAGGAGCAGAGCCTTGGCCGAGCGCTGCTGCCAACTGCAGCGAGGGCCAGCCCTGCCCTGCCGCCCCTGAAGGGCACACGGGGGATGCTGAGCTGCCCTGTGCCAGCAGAGATGCCAGCAGTAAGGACGCTGCCCCGCTGCCACCTCCATCCAACCACAGCTCATCCCCTCGTGCCCCCAGAGACTGTCACCAGGCAGGAGAGCCCAGACCGGATTCCGGCTGCGTGACGGATCCCACAACAGCATCATTGACCAGCAGCAAGGCCCCAAAACCCGCTCTCTCCTGTCAGGCTGAAACGCAGGGAAATTCCACGCAGGCAGATGTTTCCCAGTGTAACAGCTGTTTAGAAGGATTTCACATAAAGTCTTATCCGCCAAGGAATGAAATCAAACCGCAACGCAACAAAGAGATTAGTGAAATAAATCAAATTCACTTGGCACACGGCGAACTCTGTGCCCTACAAGGCAGGCTGCAGTCTGTAGAGGAATCCTTGCAGTCGAACCAGGAGAAGATTAAAGTCCTTTTGAATGTAATCCAAGACCTGGAAAAATCCAGAGCCCTGAGTGAAGGGTATGGTGCTTTTTTAATATCAGTAATTCATCAGAAGGAGATGTTAGCATCTTTTTAACCTTTGCTTCTGGAAAACATATCTCTTCTGATATTTGAAAATGAGTTTGCAAAAACAGCCTCTTACCTCCTTTCTGTGGTAATTGGGCCTCAACAGTGAAACAAATCTCTTCCTAGTTTGGCTTTAGCAATTCCAGTGAGACACAGCTTAACAACTCCCCTTTTCACTGGGATTGATGGTGTCCCATACAAAGTCACTGACACCTGACAATTATCAGTCTCCACCTTGCTAAAGCCTGAGTGCAGCAGAACATCAAAACCCAGGGGTCTGATGTCCTCCTGCAGTGTAAGAGGAACCCATGGCAGGGTGAGACACACAGGCAGTGCCCAGGCAGCCCTGGAGCTGACACAGTTTGAGAGCAGCAAAAGTCTCCTGTTCCCTAAATCCTTTCTGGCTCCAAACCCAGGGGAGGAGCAGTGGCTCCAGCACGGCACCTGCTGACACCTGGGGCACACCCTGCTCCTTGTGTTTCCTGGCCCCACAAGCAGCTGAAAGGGACTGCCTTGGGACCAGGGAGAGGCACAATGCCTGGTGAATTTGGAGAGCCTCAAAGTGTCAGGGAGATGTCGTGGGAAGGGGAGGGAGGCGCTTAAAAGGGGTGAGAAGTAAGGACAGAGGGCGCGTAAAGACTGTTAGGAAGGACTCCCCTCAGAATGTCAGATTTGAGAACTCTTTGTGCAGCTCAGCAGGACTGGGTGGGCTGGCCTTAGGTCAGTCTGCTCTCACTGATGGCCAAGGCCGCAAGCAGCATTTATATATATATTTATATACACTGATCTGTGCATTATAAATAAGAGTAATACTGTCAGTCCAGCTGAGGTCTAAAGAATGGATGCTTTCGTAGCACAAAGTTAAAATAAAACTTCAAATATTTCTATGCTCCAAAAAGGTTTCAGAATATCCTAATCAAGCTTTCCAAGCCATTAACAGTATCTCCTACTTACAGTAAATGCACCCAGGATACACTTGATAGTTCTGTTTGGTTCTAATGTAGTATGTCCATCGAATAACTTATCTTTGAAAAACTCACAGATAAATCTTTCAAAGTATTAAGAGAATAAAAGTTCCATTTTCCTTGATTTTTTTAAAGATGAAACAACCTGAAGTCTGTGTTAGCATAAATTTACTTTCGTCCTTAGCACAGGCAGCGCTTCCAGAACGATCACTTATGCACAACTGGTTTGTGCCTAAAACAGCCCCCTTAATTTTAAAATCAGATCATGTGCAGCAATAGTATTTACTGATTGGAATTAATGACTAAATGAGATAACATTCCACGTTTCCACAAGCTGTGCACACATCACAGGAAGGCTGCACTGAGGGTTTGGGGGTCAGGTTGCCCAGAAATAGCACAGCCCACGACCCTGCCTTGCTCCCATCAGGTCTTTGCACATGTTCCCACGTGGGCAGAACAGGTTGTGGTGGCTGTGCAGAACCGTCAGGATAGAACTAAGGTCAGAATTTTATGACAGTGTCTGAGAAAAAAAAGGATCTGTTTTGAAGAATTCTTTCCTTTTCAAAGTATTTTAGCCAGTAATTGAAGTTGATTTCTTGTGTTTCAGATGGATAGCTTTTCAACTCACACTCCAAATATGAATTTACACTCATTAAAAAATTTAAAGTAATATAAATCCAGTCAGCATGTGATTTTGCTCCATACAGATTTCCTTTTTTTTTGTCTGGAAAACTTAACCAACAACATCTGTCTGGCTGTTAGCATGAAAATGCTCTGTCAGCCTCCACTGTGCCCGCATGGCTGGTTATTCCATAGAACAGTTTTGCCACACAATTCAGCTCCAACTGTCCTCTCTCAGGGAGTGGTTCCACGGGACTTTCTACCAACAACTTCCTAACAACACAACAGACAAAATCAAGTGCAGAACACGTTGATAACCACCCCACTCCTCCTGCCCTCCGTGTAGTCCTGGGGGAGACTGCACAAGTTCCAATTGTGTTTGCAGATCTGACCACAGCAAGGACTAGTTTGCAGTGAGGCACTGTCAGATTATCCAGCAACATTTATAATCCATTTCTGCTCAGTTACCACAGGGTGGAAATGAAAACTTTTGTCAAATGTCTTGTAGTTTGACACTGGGATTCAATGAGAGGTTTCAGCCCACCCTGCCAGGATCATCTAGCAGTGACACTGAACGTTCCAAGTGCTTTATAGATGACACAAAGAAGCACCTGAAGAACTTCCACTTTAATTCCAAAACAGTCAGGAAATTATTTTGGTACCGAGTGATGTCCCCTGATTCAAATAAAACTTGTTAAATATAAGTGTTACACATTCTTCAGACATAACGAGCCACCAACCTGAAACTGTTTCTAACAGATCTCTCCATCATAAAAATAATTCAGCTCTAGTTCGTGTTAAGTATAAAAGTCACTTTTCCTGTGTTCTCAACACTCCAAATTTATGTGCTACCAGCAGTAAAAGCCTGACTTGGCTATACTCAAGTAAGGAAGCACAAGAAGAGGAAAGGCTGGAAAGCGTAAGGGCAGAGATCAGATTTGAAACTCTTGTAAGGAGCAGTCCCATGTCTAAGTGTTTTCATACCAAGAGCTCATGCCAGAACCAACAACCAGCATCCCAAGAGCACGAGGTGGGAGTGCTGCGAGACAAGAATCACCAGGTCTGGGTTTTCTGAAACAACAGCCTAACTTAGGATTTGACACCAGAATTTTTAGAGGGGGTAATAGGAGTGGTGAGCTTTAGTTCCTCCTCTGTGGACTGTACTTACCGTCTCTACAAACACACATGACATGAATGATTGTCTCTTACAGGCGCAATTTCTACCACACTGGCCAAGACCTGAACAACTGCAGCACGTGCCAGAACACTGCCTGCATCATCTACAGGTACCTGCCTCCTTCCCACAGCCCTGCCCTGCTGGGCATCCCACCACTGCTACAGGAGGATGTTTATCTCCCAGCCAGAAAAGGTCTCAACCAGGACTAAGCCAGTTTTTAACACGTGGTGTGGGTGAGGGGTTACAATTATTAAAGGTGGTGGCTGAAAGGGGCACGGGGCTTCTGAGAATTCAAACAGAAACTTCTCACTAAGGTTTCACATTATTCTTCCTTGTGTTTGAAAGGCTTTGATGCCATTTCTGCTGACAAAATCCCTCTGTGTGCTGGATTTTTAAAGCTGGGGTTTCTGTAATGAGCTGAGATCTCGGAAAAGACAAACCCTCAGTTCTCCCAATGCCAGAGAGCCACAGCTACAGTTCATGCAGCACAAAAGTAGAACTCCCACACCCCTCACTTCAGTAAATATTTGTTTGGTTATTGAGTTAAGAGAGTGCCATTTGGCCAGAAAACTGCAGCACTGCATTCTGGAAGCTGTACAGGCTTCAGCCCTCATCCCCCCAAAGGCAGCAGGTACAAAGTCTTGGTTGGAACTGTGCATGTGGTTTGTCCACTCAGTACAGGATTTTATGAGGCTTCCTCCACTTCAGAAACATCATCTCATCCCTGCAGCCTCAGGTATGAGGCAGAACCCCCACATCTTGGGCTACTTGGTTAGAAAGATAGATGGTAAGGGAATTTCTCTTTGAGGTTGAAACCTTTTCCTTTATTTCAAAGACGTTGCCAGTTTGTAAATACTGTAACTTAGAAGTTTCTTTAAGGGATATAACAAACAGAAAATACCCACACTGAGGTGTTTTCACACCACATCTTCTACACAAACCAAATTTACCCAACTGGACACAGCCCTGGATCCTGTTGTTCAACACACAACTCAGTCAGGTGCTGATGTCCTAAACCTCTGGTAATTAAATCCCAAAGTCATTAACATGTCCTGAAATAAACACCCCAACTCCTCTAACCCAAAGTTGTTCTTTACAGCCCACTGGGGACTGTGGGAAGTTGCATGACTTCTCCAAGAGCACTGACTGTATCTGCATAATAAGGAAGATACAGGACCAAGCAGATTTCCTTTGCTTGCCCATTATCTCTGAGCAAACAATCTGTGTGTTTGACTGGACTGGACATGAACAGGTCACTCTCTAGAAATTAAGTAGAAAGCACCCTTTAGCACAGGCTGAAGAATAAACTGTGAGGGTTACCCTGTGTTTTGAAGTTTACATAATTTCAGTGCAGGAGAGATCCTGAGCGAGCAGCACAATCATCCAAAGGAAAGGACAGAGGAAATCAGAAAACATGGATGTGCCTGTTTGGTTTCCTAGGTAGTCTGCAATGCTCGTGGTGCCTGGAGTGTTGCAAAACATCCACAGAACAGAATTGCTCTGAAAAAGTTCTAGTTTTAAGAGACAAACAGGAGACAGCAAGGAAACAAAGCTGAATTGTCACTGAACTGTCTTTATCACACACTTTGCAGCAGTCCCTGAGTCAAACAATGCACTAATCTCATATAAACCCCCGGGTGGATTACACTGATCACTAAAGTAATAAAGAGCTTTTCAGCCTAACAGTGACTGTAAATTTGGCTTTATTAACTACCCAGCAGGGATTCCAGACTTGGGATTTTCAATCTAAATCATGTAACACAAATATTTGTTTCTAATAAACAAATGTAAGTAGCAAACAACGACACTTATCTGGGCATATCATGGACAGTATGAAATGCAGCCTGAATGGACCTCTTGCCTCTGGAGATGATCTCTGCAACACTGCAGTAAAAACTCTGCAGAAGGGCAGAAAAAGGGACCAGGAGCAGATGCTCCCCCTGTGTGTGCTGTAAACCCAGCATGTCACCCTCCAGCCCCTCTGGTCTGTGACTGCTGGGAAATATTACATTGTAGGTTGAGTAATAATCTGATCCGATGCCAGAGACACCGATTTCATATCACTTTCTTCTACCTCTTTTATATTTATTATGTGTTGCTTCTTCTTCAGAGATCCTTCTCCAGCTTCTCTGAAGCAGAATAATCCTGCTGCTTTCTTTTCACCAGCTAAATTGTATTCTTTCCTTAAAAACCCCAAACCACAGGAATTATAAGGGAAACGAGCTTCTAGCTAATTTAACAGATTATTTAACAGTGTTTATGCATTTCTATGCACATAAAAATAGAATTAACAGTGTTTAAAGGTACGCATATTTACTAATCAGTGCCAGAATCAGACGCAGGGCCTTGAAGTGACATCCCCAAACCCCTTGGACTGTGCTTGGATTATGGAAAATACCACCTGTCTCCTCTGCCTCCCAAAACCTCCACAAAAAGATGACTGCAATAAAGCAAATGCACACCATCCTGCTTAACCACTGTCCACACTGACTCTTTCAACCTCACATTTATTTCTGAGCACCCATCTGCAGTTATCTAATTAACATCTTGGCTCTCATTTGACATCAATAATAATTAGGGGGTTCAGTGGAGAAAATGAGTTCCACTTTCCTCTTCACTAACACCACTTATCTCAAAGCCTCTCTCATTGGCTCCCTTTGATATATTTCTGCTCCTGGCCTGTCTCCTAGTGGGGGACTTTCACATTTAACACAGTTAAGCATGTGAGAGCTTTCTATTAATTCCCAGCATGGGACTGTTAGGTTCTGCTGTCAAAATCTGACCTTGGAATGAAATGCATTAAAAGGGCATTTTGGTACATTTTCATCTTTCCTCCCTTGATTTTTGGCCCATTGTTTTGGGTCATTTGTCCCCTTGTTCTTAGGTCATCTAAATTAAAAAACTACCCTTAAAAAAAATAAATTAATGAATTTATTTTCAAAGCAGCACTTTATACAGCCTTGTATTTGCACCAGGCTCTGTCACTGAATAATGCTGAGTTATTCTGATGAGATAAACATCCTTTCCAGGTGTTGTTCAAAGAGGTGATTTCTCACGAGTTTCACTCTCTTCCTTTTTCCATAGTGTAGAATATGACTTCAGACAACAAGAGGGAAGATTTCACCAGATTTTGAAAACCCTGGACCATGCAGAGCAAGATCCAGCTCCAGCTTCGCCTCAGAAGCCACCTGAGCCTCCAGCTCCCGAGAAAAAGGAGCTAAGGAGAAAAACAAAAAAGATGAAAAGGAAATGCTTCTGGTGGATTTGACTTCCTTATGCCTCCTTTTACATTTCAAAAGACACTGGAACAGGAAGAGCTTGGGAGCACAGGCCTGAAACGTGCAATTACACAATCATTACAAAAGGTGAAGAGTGTTTAATTAGAGTATCTGAAAGATGGAGATAATTCAATTTAGTTAAATCATCTCACTGAGGAAAGGCTCAGCAAGATGCTATTTTCAAAAGAGAAGAGGTTTCTTTCAAAAGGAAGCGCTCTCATTTTTTTTCCAAGGACACTTTCATATGCTTTGTAAAGACCCTTTTTTCCAGTTTCCCAAAATAGCAAGGTTTAAATCTCTCCTTTAAAAAAAAACAATGGGAGATGAAGCTAAGCATGTCACACAGCCTTCAACTCCTGTTTATAAGCAACACGGACTGAAAGGGAAGAACTTCATTGATCTTGGGACAAACCACATCATCAAGAACAAATTCAGGGAAATCTACGTTGTTCAAACGGATCTCTCCTCAAAGGAGATAATTCTAATTATTTCACATCCCCACTGACATATTTTTGTTACTGTCATTCATCCAACACTGAACAACAACAAGAATTTCAGGTTGTTTTACTCTGTCCTTTCCTTTGTTCCTTATAAAAAGCCTCTGTTTAGAAGTTTCAGCCAGTGAAGAGATTTCTCTGAAGAGGGTCAGGGAACCATAAACCAAGGGAAGATCACGGTGACTCTGCTCTTACCCCCCTACTCAAGCAAGGCCTAATTCAGTGAATTTCAGTGTCATCAAAGACAAGAATCCCAAACTCCTTGGGACAGGCTGTTGGGGGTTTTTTCCTAACATCTGATCTGAACATCCTGCACTCGAACCCATGTCCAGAACATCCAAATACACCTTCAAGAAGAACCAGATGGAGAAGAAGACCTCACTCCCAAGCCTTCAATTTTTAAAGACTGAACAAACCCAACTGTCCCTGCCTCTCCTCTCATGTCCCTGCTGCAGCCCCCAGGTATCTTGACCACCTCCCTCCAGTGATTTGATGTCTTTCCTCTACCTGGAAGCCGAAAACTGGACACGATCCCTCAGAGCTCATCGCACAATTGCTGGATAAAGGGGAATAACTATTTGGTCTCCTGTCTTACTTCATCACTTGCCCAGTGTGTCCATTTAAAACTGCATTGCCGTACCAAAATGCCCCAGGAAAAGTTTTTTTGGCCTTAAAATATAAGCTGTTCCATGATACAAAACCGAACATGAAAATAATATCTAGGGAACTCATCTTGTACAACAGCCAAGCAATTCCATATGCTGAAGGTTGAAGGTTTTACCCAGTGTCAGTGCAGCCAGGTCCCTCCTCCCAGAGCACTGGAGTTACAGCCAGCACAGGGAGTGCCAACAGAACCCAACCTTGGGCTGCTGAGTCTATTACTTTCCTCATGAAAACACGGTCACCTTTTCCCAAAGCAAGTGGAGTGGAATGTCCTGCAGACCTTTCGTGGTGACTCTGGGGCAGGGGGTTCCACAGAGCAACCCCTGCAGCCTCTTTTTCTAAGGCATCCTCTATCCATTGGGCAGTGTTCATTTCAAAAGCTCTGTACCCTTTTTGTACACTTCTGTGGTCCCTGAATTCTTAGGGTTAATGACACGTTTGAAGATACATTAAAACCAATTTTGCACAGAAGAGGTTTTTTTTGTCTGGAGGAATTAATTCATTTATTTTTATAGGACTAGTCTTTTAGAAGGAAGTATGCAATATGTCATGGCTTCATTTATCCAAATTCTAGGGGACTGGTGCTTTTAAAACACATTTCCATGTCAAGTTCAGTCAGCACATAAATGACAGGCACAGAATTATCGTTATTTTAGAGGTTTTCAGGAGGAAATTAACTTTTACTAGCACAAAAAGATGGCTTTAGTGAAAGAGAAAAGCACCACAATTATGGATTATGGGTACAAAGGTAAGAATGGAATTAATGCAGCAGAACATCACTGTATTACACTGCAGTACCTGCACTGCTTATGCTGGTATGTCAAAGAGCATCCTTTTTGTTTGCATTAGTCTCTGTAATCGATATAATGAAGGATTTATTATTATTAAAACAACACTTTAAGGCTAATATTCTCTGTGGTAAAGGTATAATAACAAGCAGTACCAACAGGTGCAACAGGAGTGAACCCAGCAAGTCTTTTTCTGTACTGAACTGATTTTTGATAATTTACTATATGAAAACAATCCTTTTGTCTTTCCTTTTCATTAATAAACACAACAAACTCATTCGAAGCTATGTGATTTTGGGTTTGCACACCAAGTGCATGATACCTTTGGTATATTTTCAAAGGATCCAGATGGCTGAATTTAAACAAACCACAGGACTTTGGGTCAGCACAGAGCACCAATTCCTGGGCTCAGGAAAACTGTGCAGGACCAGAAATAGTCACTTTAAAGAAAGTCCAACCAGAGGCAGCTGCAAGCAAGGCTCTGTCCACAGGAGCAAACATCAGCACTCCTGCAAACACAAATATGCTCATTTAAGGGCTCACAAGGTTTATATTTTAACGTCTCAGCTTGATGGAATTCAGAACTTTTATTCCTTCATCTCCTGGTCCAAATTAGGGCCTGTTTTCCAGATTCTCAAGCCGGTTGTCCCTTGGCACAGTGTGGATTTTCCATGCCCTGAGTGCCATGTGCACCCAGGGCAGGAGGGAAGCACTGCAGGTACCAGCTGACCCTGCTGTGGCACAACACATTGTGTTGGTGCCTTCAAACTCAGCCCCTCCAACTCATCTCTTCTCCTGGAGAGGAAAAATTCCAACCCTCTCCTCCAGGAAAGTTGCCCTGCAGTTCTCTACTCCAAGGCTTTGGTACAATGAGGAAGACTTTTTTTTGTCAGCAGTGGCAGTGAGAGTCAGCCAGATTCTGAAATAGAGGTTTGATCTGAACAGGGGGCTTATCTAAAACACAGACTGGGCTCCCTCCTTGCTCTTCTCCAGCTCTGACTACCATGAACAAACCAGGAGAGATGGACAAAGCAGGAGAGGGGAACCAACCAGGAGAGATGGAACCAACCAGGAGAGATGGAACCAACCAGGAGAGGGGGAACCAACCAGGAGAGATGGACAAACCAGGAGAGATGGAGAAACCAGGAGAGATGGACAAACCAGGAGAGATGGAACCAACCAGGAGAGATGGAACCAACCAGGAGAGATGGAACCAACCAGGAGAGATGGAACCAACCAGGAGAGATTTTTATTAAGTTTCAGGAGCCAGTTAATAATAAACAACATTTAGATTATGAAAGAAGTGAGCAGCTGTTCTCTAGAAAAAGAGAAATGAATCAAAAGCTGATAGGCATGTCATGGAATCGTGCAATCATTTCTGTGAAAATATGGCAGAATTAGCCTCACCAAAGGAAAAAGCCTCCTGTTTTGAATGCCAGGATTCATTAGCCCCAGTCTGTCACACACAACAGGCTGTGCACGTGAAACTTTCCAGAGAACATGGGAACAAAAGGCTGTTTGTCACAGGGAGAGGTGACAGTGGGGGGTGTCAGGGATGCATCAGCAGCAGGCAGTGCTTGGGGACTGTTCCCTGCAGCTTTACCACACAAATTTGGATCTCCTAGCAACAGGAAACAACTCAGGTCTAAGCTCTGTAACATGAGTGGAGCATCTCGGTTATGTGCAAGCATTGGTTTTTCTTTCACTGTTTCATAGTTTTAAAATATTTTAGGAAAGGGTGATCAAATCCTGTAGGAAATAAAAGAATGTCAGATACACGTTATGCAGTTTATGATGTCAGGTTTGGAAAAGCAATGGCAGTGGGTAGATTGGTGGGTGACAACAGTGCTGGCTACAAAAAAATTTCTCTGATTTACAAAATTGCAGTGTAATCCCTAGGACCAGCTCTTAGAGTAGGAAAGAAATGTTAGAAATACAAACACATTATTGAGCAAAATCCACAAACATCACACAACCCCCCCAGAAGTCAATAAGAACTGAACCCAGACAAACCACAGCTACTTGACACCAAAACCACTGTGGGCTTCTCCGAAATACATGTTTAGGATGGCAACTAAAATATACTGTTTATAAACCAATGCACAGAATGTGGCCTATTCCAAAAGTGCTCTATTTGAAATCCTTGGTTTATGGAGTCAACTCTCTTTAAAAATTAAAAATGTATGAATAAAATACTGACATCTCTACCCTATAATGACAGTTCATGTAGGGCTTCTAATAGGTTTGTGCACTGTAGCTCTTTGGAAAAAGCCACAAGATTTAGCAACCCTGCCAGCTTAGGGACAAACCATCTTCCTGGTGACATTTACTCTCTGATGTATGTTTTGTACATTTCTAGGCCCTTCCAATGGGATGTTATCTTTTGCAATAACAGGAGATATTTTTGTTAGGTTTCAGGAGTCAATTAATAATAACCAAAATTTAGATTACGAAGGAAGCGAAGAGCTGTTTTTTTGGAAAAAGAAGAATGAATGGGAGACTGATAGGCACTTTATGGAATCATTCTGCAGCTTTTCCAGGGATTTTAATTTGAATACTGAGGGAAAAAAAAGCTGTAGCTTTTTGCTACACCGTATTTTGGAATATATGGGATTCTCCAGCCACAGCAGCTCTTCAAAGAGTTCCAGTGGTCATCATTTCCTCGTGGAGAAAGCTCTGGAGTAGCTCTGCTTAACAGAGCACATGGTTTTGGTTTTGGCAGAGTCTTTATGTGAAGTTTGGGGAAGGACTAAAGGAAACCTTTCAGCTGTGGGTGGTGGAGTTATATTTCTGTTTGCCCAACCAAGGCAAGGCTGAGAACCAGAACTCCTGTGCTCTACGTGCTTTTATGTTTTCCCTCTGTAATTCCTGCAGCAGGACTCGACTGCATCACAACGACCTGCAACCAGAAGTCTGCATTTCATGAGGTATCCGACATAAAGCTTGACTAGCCAATTTCAGACAATAAACTTGTCTTTTTCCACGAGTTCAGAAGCACTTTTACAGCCAGAAACAGCCAAGGGTTTGGGGTTTTTCAAGTGTGAAAACAACCGAGCAGCTGTTAAAGCCTCCAAGTGCTAAACCAGCACAATGAAGGCAAGAGTGGCATTTAAGCAAGTCTGCTCTGCAGTAGCTGCAAGGAGCCAGATGACTTTTCCCCCACCCAAACCTCCTCCTGAAGGGATTATTTCCTTCTGAGCCTGGCTCTGCCCAGTAATTACATGAACACAGCCCAGGCAGTCACCAGCTGGGCACAAGGAGCACCTGCCCTTGCCCTCCAGCTGGCACTGCCAGCAAGAAAAGGTCAAGGCAAGTGCAACCCAAAATCCTTCTAATGCCTTCTCTGCCAACAAGCTCCAAGATTCTGAAAAGGACACCTGAATACAAAAATTAACCTGTTTACTTCTGCCAGAAAGCAAAAATAAAATGCAGTGATCTATGAGGTGCAAGGCATTTAAACTTGCAAGGCATTACAGGTCTTGTATCTTGTAACCATTGTTTTTGAGCATTGCTTTCCACACCCTTCTCAAAAGGGAGAAAATCACACAGCAGGAGATACTGAAAACACCTGAGATATTCCCAAATTTAACAGCAGATTTAAGAATCTAAAGAGTAACGTTTGATTCTTCTGGAAGGAGGAGATTTATTCCCATCTGAAACGCCACTCCTGTCTGTGGAACATCAGCTGCTTTCTCTGTTCCACATGTCCCACCTGTACCCACAGAATTCCCAATCCTTTCAGCACCTAAACCTCCTGCAGGACACAATTCCTGCTTCCTTTGGAAAAGATGAGCCATTCAGGCTTTCAGCAAGTTTGACCCACTCAAGGAGTTTTAAAGCAAACCTGAAAACTAACCTGGTGAGCTAAAGGTAGCACACAGAGCATGACAAAAAAGCTTGGTTTGCCAGTTCTTTCTGAATGCAAAAGATTCTTCTATTCATCACTAACAATTTCTTCACATGTAAAGGACTCCTCTGTTGAGAGGTGTTCCCTCAGCTGTAAAACACTCAGTAACTTACTGGAATTTTGCTGTGCCAAACCTCTGGAATGCCCAATGAACACAGATATATAGGTAGTCCTGAGCATAATTGGCATTCAGACAACTGCATTTCAAAGTCTGATCTTTGTAGGTTCAAACAGCTGAAGAAATTACAGTAGATGAGAGGGCAAGAGAAAAAAGAAACAGCTGTTCCAAGCCATTCCCATTTAGTGTAACCAGCTTGTTTCCTAATGGTTTCCTAATGAGAAGGATCTTTTAGTCAGGATCACTCCAGCTTCATTTTGCTTCTTCGTGTGCTGTTTATGGGAGCCAGAAACACTCCTTAACACATGGATTAAATCACCCATGGCACTTTCCTTGTAGCAGGAAACATTTGCAAACACTGGAGAGAACTGAAAGGTTCACTGGCCATCACTCCAAACCATTCCCTGTCCTGGCCATGGGGAAATGCCCCAGGGCTCCAACAAACAACAACAGCTCACACCCAGCTGACACAATTCTGAGACTTGCAGAAGTGCCAGCAGGGAGTTTGGAGCAACCACTGGCAAATATTCCCTCTGAAGAGCTCACTTACCAGGAGAATAATCATTAGGAGGCTCATGCTCTGCCTGGCAATGAATTAAAACTGTTTTGGTTTTTCCAACAGAAACGAACAGGGAAACACAGCACAATTTAGAGACATCCAATGAAACTCTTGGGGCCAAAGCAATCAAGTAAATGAGACTCATGATTTTGCAGAATAATGTAAATCTCTAAAGACAATTAATGTGCCTCTTCCCATCAGCACAGTCTGGAGGGCAAACCCCAGAATTCCTGGTGCACACAGCCCTCATCTTCCCACAAAGGCTAAATCCAGAGGAGCACTCAGGAGATGTGTATTTAAATCTAAACAAAGTGCAGAATTTGGCCTTGAATGTAACTCTCAAACCAAGGGATCTCCACAAAAAAAATCTCAGGTCTGTGCTCTGTGCCAGCACATCCTCAGGGATTTTCCCATCTACCAATTCTTTATATAAGTTATTCAGAAAAGCTTTTTGGGTTGCTTTGCTTTGTTTTTGTTTTAGTTTTACTCAGACGACCACTTGAGATTAGTGGAAACACTGTCCCCAATGTACTCCAGTGTGCCCTTTATGAAGGTTTGTAAAACATTCCTCTTTTTGCCAGTATCAATTCGTCATTTGTCCCTTTAAAGAATGGACAGATCCCACAACTCTACTTCAAAAACCACTACAGTGGCACAGCTGAATGGAAAAAGAGTAAAGCTGGAGACCTTTTGCTAGAAATTTAAAAAAAGAAAAGTTCAGCAACAAGGACTTCCCAAATACTCTATTCACTTTTTCTCAGGATGGCTAGAAAATGAGTTTCATGGCATGGAAAATAGAGGAAAATGTTACTCACAATTAGGGGATCTCGTCCCATGGTAATAACAGTCCTGTTCACTGTGCGTAATAACTGCACCATTATTTCTTGAATGTGGTGATAAGTTGAAGCCTGTAAATGAAAAAACAAAAAACAAAAAAACAGAACCAGAGTTTTGGTATTAAAACCGTGTCTCTTGCCAAAGGAAGAATAAACCACTTATTTCCACGTTGGCAGCTCAAGCTGTGCCATCTAACAGCCCTATGGCCAGAGCAACACTCATTCCTCTTTCTCCCACTGCTCCTTAGTTGCAGCAGTTCCAGGGGAATGCCCATTCCAAGGGCACAGCCCAATTCCAGCCCCATCCAAGTGGGTTTTGTTTCAATCTGTCACTTCCCATCCCTCCCTGGAGGAACTCTAGTTCTCCCGGGGGCTGAAGAGTCTGTAACTCACCAGCAACCCCCTGGAAACAGTGAATGGAGGCAAATTCTCTCCTGCTTCTCCACCCTGGCAATGCCCTCAGGGATATTCTCAGCTTGCAGTCCCAAATATAGAGTTTTAAAGGACAATTTTGATTTAACCCTCAGCTCTGGGAGTGCTCAAGGGAACAGCTCTTTGGCTCCCCTGCCCAAGGACTGCTCGGGTTGCCTCAAGGACATTTGGTTATTTATTTTAAAGCACGGAGCAAATGGGAATAATCTCGTATTCACCACTTTGACTGGGCTCACTCACTCTGGTCCCTGGGCAGCCTGGGAAACCAGCGTGCAGCAAAGAAAGAAAAAGTCTGAGCAAATTCCTAAGAGAAGAAGCACAAAGGACCTGTTGAATGGCAGGAACGGTGTGGAGAGAGCAGCAGCCACAGGGAGTTCTCCATGACCTGGGGGGCTGAGGGTCAGTGACACCCCAGGAGAAGCTGCTTTGACTCTTCTGCCTCTGAGACAGCCAACATTTGTCCTTTTTCCCTCCTGCTCTGACTAACCTGGGTCGGGCCACTGCACTTCACAACAGGGACCTTCCTCCTATCTGGCAGTGTATTTACTATTACATTTAGTCCTGTTGTGTCCTCTGACTATAACACACAAAAGCTTTAGTCATCTCACCTGGCACAGCATTTCAGAAGTCATTATATTCTATAAATGAACAAAGTATTCAGGGAATCATTTGTTTGGGATTGGTGTTTCCTTTCCTACAATTTCTCTGGTACAGTCCCATATTTATAACAAGACCACACCTGATATTGGCTGCACAGAGGACACATTTGGTGTTGTTCTTACAATATTATTTGCCATTATAGTTAAATATATATATATGCAAGCAGCCCAAACTTATAAACTCTGTAGGAGCACTTTGAACAGAGAAGTAATTTATTTATTAGTTTCCTTTTTTTTTTTTATTAATTGAAAGATGAGGGCCTGTATAATTTACCTTCACTTCCACATTACAGTCTCAACCAAGATTTCATTTTAGATTCCAAGTGAGAGTGTTTATCATAACACGTCTATAAATAAGAACTTGTTCCTCTATTTTAATACATATTGTGTGTCAAATTAGAGATAAACTCATGTGATGAAGGACTGTCAGACTGCACATACCAAAGTTGCAAAGAGGGAAGAGGGTTTAATTTAAAGAGAAGCAAAAAGCCACTGATTCCACCGTGACCTTCGTCAATGCCTTCCTGCATTTCACAGGTGCTCCGAGCACAGTCTCGAGCTACGAAGCCAGTTTTAGACATAACTCAGCCCAAACAAATGCCATCTGGATACAAAAGTTATTTGCTGTAGAGGAAATGCAAAATGAAGCACAAGCATCTCCCCGCAATGCCCAGCAATGACTGTCTATTCATAAAAACAAAGCCCTTAGCATCAAGCAGTGTTTTTAACAACCTCCTCGTACCTGCAGAGCCCAGGCAGGAGCTGAGGAACACGCTGTTTGAACACAAGAATCTGATGATTCACATGCTCCCACTCACCAAACAATGGGAGGCAAAACAGCAGAGCAGAGCTGGCAACGTGAACATCTCTCTTTTTTACTTTTTTTTTTTTTTTAATAAAGAAAATGTATCCTTCAAAAATTCTGTAACAGCTTCAAAGATCCCCTCACATATAAAGTTTGATCACTTGAAGAACAGCACAACTTCTGCTGCTTCTCCCCTGCCCTTTGTGTCTGTTCTATTTCTGGGGATTTTCACCGAATAAATCAAAGGCAAAAGTATCAAAGTGAAGTTTACGAGAAGTTTTAGACACAAATCCAAACCCAGATTTCTCTACCGAGGTGGAAAAGGCAGAAGAAATACGGACAAGGTGTTGCTGTTATGGATATTGTTAAGTGAATCTGCTCCCAAAGCCTGAAGCTTTCTCCCCCAGCAGGTCAAATCATCCCTTTTCTTCGAAAGAGGCTCAGAGCTGCAGGAACTGAGTTGTTGAATAGAAAAGGACATTCATCTCAAGGCTGGAGTGCAGCCCCACATGAAATAATTTGGGTAACTGCCAAAACAACTCTCTCCACCCAGATGACACTGAATAAAGGCGTTCTGAAGGACTCTCTCCAAGCGATGACCTGACCGTAAAATGACCCTCTTCCTTTTGCCTACAGAGTATTTGTAGCCTTGAAACAGGCTGGTTCCCTTCAGCTGGAAAGCAAACGTGTGTTCCACTGCAGAGAAACCCTGCCCTGCTCTCCCCCACAAATGCCTGGGCTGCCTCAGGTGTTGCTGCACTGAAGGTGTTCCCTTCCCATGCTCTTTTTGCCTCCTTCAGATATATCAGCTCAAAGGCAGATTTTTAGTACTGAAGCAGGATGAGTGTTCAGCTCAAAAATGAGACACTGACCCATGGATTCTCTGTCAGGGGAGAGAAAAAGCTGGTAGTGACAGTCACAGTTATAAAAACCACTCCCATTTCATGCTCTACACCTTAATAGATTCTAAAGCTCCTGTTGCCTCTGATCAGCAGTTGTACTGCCAGAAGGCACGACAGGGCATGCACCTTTGGCAGCAGAAACATCTTGTGCTGTTGTTCTTCCAGCCATTCTCCAGTGTTTCTTATACTCAGCAATATGATGCCTGCAGAGGGCTTGGCATATCCTGATTCCACTGCTGGATTTAAATCTCCTCCAAGGGGCTTTTCCCCTTTGATCAGAAATGCACCAGTGTTTAGTGCAAACTGCCACGCAGACACCTCACAGGGAATCTCCCAGGTTACCTTCTTTCAAAGAAACTATGGAACTATTTGAACAACTGTCAATGCGTTTGGGTTTTTCCAAAGGCATGTGTTTTCAGTTCTCAGCAGCTCTTCTAAGTGTTCTGCATGTTGTTTTCACTCACGCCAACACGAGCTCCTTTACTATGGGACAGCAACTGCTACGTTTGAAAACAAACCTAATGGAAAAAACCAAACACCCACTAAAATGACAATTTGCCTTTAGCCAAAGTCTGAATACACGTTTCAGGAAAGTATAGTTCAAGAAAAAAAATCAGCAGTTATTCACAGAAAAAAAATAGCACTTTGCTCGTGTAATTAATTATGAGGCTTTCTCAGAATAAAGTCTTCAAATTATTGAGAACCTTCAGTGAATAACCTACTGCCCATTAAAAAGTGAGGAACTAAAAAAAATCAATTTAATATCTCAAATGGGAAAAATAATAAAAAAAAAAAAACCCACAACCATTCAGGTCACAATTTCTGTAGTGCTCCAAAAATTTCCAGAGCCTGGGAAAGAAATTACAGACTCCCAGTGAAATACAGTAAATAATCTGTTTTATACCAACATTGTTGAAAGTGGAAACTGTACCTACAACACTTATGCAGTGAAAAGTATTTGTTTCTGAAGCTACAAGGGTATTTATAAAAGAAACAAGATGAAATTTGAAATTTATTTGGAATCATTAGAGTAATCATAGAATCCTCAAATAGTTTGGGTTGGAAGGGACATGGAAAGGTCACCCAGTCCAACCCCTGCCATGAGCAGGGCCACCTTCAGCTTGGTCACATTGCTCAGATTTCAGTACTTCAGCTTTAATCCTCAACTGCCCTTTAATTGAAGTTTATGAAAAATAGGAGAAAAGTTCAATTTGCCACTGACTTGTATTAAAAATTTAAAGGAGATTAATCCTAATCAATAATTTACCACCTAATCAGCTCAGGCTTACTACAGACTTGGGCCATCTCCATCATCACCATCACCATCATCATCAGTACTCACAGGGTCTTGACAGCTGAGCACCTCCAGGACACTGTTGAGTAATTCAACACAGTACTTCTTCTCTTGGACCTGGAGCTGCAGCTCATCCTTCTGTTCCAGCAACATCTTCAGCTCTTTGGTAATCACGGGGAGCAGAATGTCCCTGCATTCTGCAAGAAAGCAAATGATCTTCAGAAGAAATATCAGTGAAACCCCACTGGTCAATAAAGGCTCTCCCCAAGGAGTGAAACCCAACGTGTTTCAACAGCCCAGGCCCTCCCAACAGGGAACTGTTGATTTTCCAGCTGTGTCTCAGAGACACTCCTAAAGGTGTGTGACATTTTCAGAAGCCAACAGTGTTTCTCAGGTATCAAACCCACAACTTCCTGATAAAAAGGATTTGTTTCAGCTAAAGTCAGAAGGCTGCTTAACTTCTCTCAAACACTTGGGGGCAAATTACTCACCTCTGCACAAAGCACCTTGGAAATAAGCTGTGTTGAAGCAGTGACAGAATTTTAATGTAAGGAAAACACTTATTCTCTCTGAAAATAAGACACAAAGTGTTTGTGTGCATCATTTGGAAGGATACCTTCTAAAAGCACGTGCAAGAATGCAGACTAATGAAAGGCCCATCAAACCTGGGAGAGCAAGAGCTGTGCATACATTCGTCCTTATTGAAACTTAAGGAAGCTGACAAATATTAAGTTGTATTCCAGTCTCAAACATACACCCACTTTTTAAGGCAGAGGTGCTGGTAGGAAATGCAGGAGGACAAGACACACAGATTTGAAATAACTTTAATGAGGCAATGTCTGTCTAGGAATAAAAATGCAGCAGATTTCTCTTGGAATTTAATTGATATGTGCCAGTGGGTGATTTAAGGATCAGCTGGCTTGCACAGTGCTATGTAATTACAGAGCACAGCACAACAGTGGGACTAATGCTGAGTAGATGCTTTCAAGATTTATTATATTTATGAAAAAATAACCTGGGAGGAAAACAGAGCTAAATATGACTTCAGAGGTTCCACCTCCAAATAATATTTGTTTAGAACTCCAGAAGCATTCCCGGCACAGTCAGTGAGCTGAAGCTTTTACACATTTCCACTCGACTGGTTTCCAAATTCTCGTCTGTCTCAGGAAAAATTATTGTATCACCAATTGGATACTCTTTTATATCAATATCACCCATCACAATTTCTGAAAAAAAACAACAGAAAAAACCTAGAAAGCCTCTTAGTTACTGCAACTAAAAGTGAAAATGTGGCTTTTTATTTTTTCCTTTTAGAATGATTTAGAGCAGCTGTACCTGGACATCCAGTGATAGCTGATAACCAAGAGCAGTGTGAGCCGTGGTGAAGCTGTACCCAGTGTGACATAAAACAAGCCAGGGGCTCAGAATTCCCCCCAAAATAAGGGTGCTAGTACAGGGAGACTGAGAAAGGGAGGAATAGAATGGAAAGCACGTTATAAAAGTCTGAATTTTGCAGATGAAGCAGCAGAAACTATTCTTGCAGATTGTTCTGATTTCAAGGAACAGCTCCAAGGCACACGAAGCCAGGAGCTTTTAATCCCATCGAAGGAGCAGCATCATTTCTTGCCTCAGAAATTATGATTTCTGTGCAGTGTGCAAAGCCACTAGAGAAATCTCCTTCAGTGACTAAATGACACACTCCCTGGTAGAACAGCACTTGAGGAACACGTCTCAACACAGGACTTGCTGGAAGAGCAGCATAAAAGTGACTTTCACACAGATTACAGTTCCTTGATGAGACCAACTCTGCACTTAATTGTTCTTGATTTGCTCACACGAACCACTTGTAACAACTAATTGTAAATGCAACACTTGCAGTGCTATGGAACAAAAACTGGCCCAGAGAAACACCATTAAAAGTTGCACACCAGACCTTCAAAACTTGCCAAAATGTGACAACACTTTATAAAACAAAGGGTTTACATATTCAGTCAAAAAAATAAGTACATGTGGTATGTTAGATTAATACCTCCCTACCTTTGGAAAAGCTGGAAAACAAACTTTAACTCTGTTTTCACAGCAATCTCTGGAAACTGGCCTTTCACAGCCAGGGGTTATTCAGGGGGGCAACATTTCCCAGCATGATCAGTTCAGAGTCCATTCATCAAGATTCTACCCACTCCAAGAATATTTAAGGTATATTAGGATACATTTCACATATAGCATTTACTGCTAACCCAGTTGCCTCTCACTGTGGTTACATGAGAGAGAACATAAGTGTATTAGTGTGTTGCTGAAGGATGGCACACATTTAACACATTTTTAAGGGGGTTGGGTGAAATAAAAAAATGGATTTACAAGCCAAGCAAGCAGTTCAGCCTGAATATCAGGAAAAGCTTCTTCTCGTGAGGAATGCCAAGCTGCAGCACCCACAGGCTGCAGGAGCTTTTCAAAGCCCAACTGGGGCAACCTGGCCTGAGCAGAGGCAGAATGTGCTAAATAAGTGCCACAAGGCAGCAATACATTTCTAGGAGATCTTGAATGCTTGGGAAATGAATAGAGACTGTCAGAAAGTAAGCACCAAAGATACGTCTCTACATATGTGCCTGGGCATGTAAATTATGACATTTTAAGGGCCTGGCACTTTTTTATCCACAGATTCCAACATCAAGGTTTCCTGCAGCAAAAGAGGTGATATCAAACACATCACTCTGAAGACAGATAGGAAAAACCTATTTCTTGTAATTTTAACCCATAGATTTGCACAGCATCTCTAGAGGGGCATAAAAGCTGTTTCCCATACATTAAACCTGTATGAAAATATACAGGCAACACAATTTCTCTTTTCTGATACCCGCTCTTGCCCATCCCTGTGGTCCTTGCCAGATTTTCTAATTATGTGCAAGGTATGTCAGAGGAATGATTTATCACAACCTAAAGCCCCATCTTTGCTGCAGGATTGTGGATCCAAGACACTGACCAAACAGACCTGTCTGTAGTTATATATGTATATATATATACACACACACACGTGCCATAATTTGTGTCACAAATTCTCTGCTCTAAACCTGGTGTAGTTAAAATACACGTTTTCTAAGGCTGCATAACTCTTCCCCCAATAATCTGCCACAGACACAGTAACAGCTAAAACTAAATCCAGCACAGAGAACCCAACACACCTAACCTTTAACTAACCTGCAAGGAGATGTAGGAATACAGATTCTAAATCAACAGCAGAGAAATTCAGCTGGCAACTCTTTTCCCGTGACTACCATTCTTAAAAATAGTACCTCGAAAGCATTTCCACTTCATTAAACATCAGTAGGGTGTGCTATGGTAACAGGCCTGTTCTTAACAGCAGAGTTCAAAGTCCCATCAAGTTTGGTGACATCTCAAGCACTTTCCACCTCTCCCAAAGAGGATGGGATGTTATATGCACTTACAGTTTCACATCTGCCAGGATAAACATACTTACTGCTCACACTCCTCCAAAATAGTATCCAGCTCAATTTTCAAGCTATTAAGATGTCCCTTTGAACTGTCTGACAGCCAGCAAATAGAAAAATTCCCTTTGGGTAGCTTTTAAAGTTACAGGAAGCAACTGGATAATAAACCCCTCTCCCTAATGAGCTTTATTTCAGCAGCAAAGTAAGAGCAGGCTGAGCAGAGTCATTGAAGAAGAGGAACCTGTATTTCAGCTACAGCCCCTTTTAAATTTGTACTGATATTAAATAAAAAGCCAGGACTCCAGGGCAGGTATTATGGGTGTATTAATCACTGCATTCCCATGCCAGTGATACTCAGCTGAGCAGCAATCAGGAAGCACAGAGGAGATCACAAGGCACAAGTTGTGTTGGGCACCTTAAAGAGGAGTGGGAGCAAAGTTGCCTGAATAAAAACTGCTCCATGCTGGGTTCAAAGGCCATTTGAAGGTTCCTCCCACAGCACAAAACACCTCCTGTTGCCTATAATTCACTTAAAACCCACGCCCACACACGTATTTGGGTGAGAGAATTAAGTCTTGGCTATAATTTGCCTTCTGAATAAAGCCATTCCATACTCCTCAAACACAGAGGAAGCTGCGCTTGCTGCACAGAGCAGATTTTCCTGTTGTACTGAGGCAGAAGGTACAATTGATTTCCTCCAGTTCTAAGAGCTAATTACTCTGCAAGCTTCAGTGCTCACAGGGGTACTTTGCAGTATAAATTAAAATTTGATCCATGCTGGATACGTACAGAATCTATTAGAAGGACTTAACATATGCAGTTGGTCAATTATTTACAGTGCATTTTCAGATGGGAACAATGTTGAAGTGTCAAGCTACATGGAAATTCAAGGGTTTCTTAACTACCCTTAGCTTGCCTTTTTTTTTTTTTTTTTTTTTGAAATCTGCCATTGATATTAATAGGAAAAAAAAAATCAATATACTTTAGGAATCAAATTCTATTGTTTTGTGCTAAGTGGTTTGGTTAAAATTAAGGCTACATGACTATTTTGTGACCGGCTCTAGATAAACTCAGCTTGTCAGTTAACACAGGAGAATGACTCAACCACAGAATGTACTTCTATGACACTCTTCATCAATCAAAGAATAGGAAAATGAATGAGGTTTTATAAGATCCCCACTAGTTCAAGCCATCCCACATGAGGATGCACCTCCAAGTTATTCTCAAGCACACACACAATCAAAGCAAATGACAAAGGTCAGCATTTGTAGCAAGGAAATCCTGGTCTCAGCCTGAGCCTGCAGCGGGACAGGTAAACATAAACCTGTCTTTGTAGCTTTGAAAACATGGCTAAAACTATGTCAATTTAAAAATGATAAAAAACACAAAAGCCTTCTACTATCTTGGGACAAAGAAAAGTTCACTGAATCAGTGTATAAACTCCAGAGTGTAATACTAAGGTATCATTGCAGAAGTTAAGCAAGCAGAACGAGGAAAGTGCTTATTTGAGCATCAGAAATTCTTCAGCCTGGGAAAAGGAAAAAAAAAAACCATGGGAAAAACGCAGCAAAGAAAAATATTCAAATTTTACGTTGTAGTGTTTGATGATCCAGACTCCTCACCCTCAGCATGTCCACAGGCAGCACGAAAGGCCCTGGGGTGCTGGTGCCAGGGGGTGCCCATGGGGCAGGGGGTGCCCAGGTGGGCAGGGAGGCACCTGCCCTGGGCCAGGACCAGGGTGCCAGCAGGGCCAGGGCAGTGCCCACCCCCTGCACTGGGCACTCCTGGGCACAGTTCAGAGCCCCTCACGAGGAAAAAGACACTGAGGGGGCTCAGCCTGGGGAAAAGGAGGCTCAGGGGGGACCTTGTGGCTCTGCCCGAGTCCCTACAGGCTGCAGAGAGGTGAGTGCTGCTCTCTTCTCTCCAGTAACAGGGGATAAGATGAGCAGAAGCTCTCACAGGGGTTGTCAAGCCCTGGCACAGCTGCCCAGGGCAGTCCCAGGCCCTGGAGGGATCAAAGAGAGGTTTGGAGGTGGGACCTGGGGACATGGCTTAGTGGCAGACTTGGCAGGGGGGAATTTACAGCTGGACTATATCTCAAGGGTCTTTCCCAGCCTAAATGGCTCCATAAGTCCATGATTAAGCAAGTCACATACCCACATCTCCTCCCATGCCCCAAGAAATCTCAAGCCAGATGAGGGAGAGGCACGGAGGGGAGCAGACACATATTTAAGTACCAGCTGCTTTCCTTACTGCTTGATAAACGAGTGAGAACATTGCTAACATTTCTTTTCCCTTAATGTTCAAAAGCAGGAAAAAACCCAACGGTCCTGACTGGCTTTTTTTTTATTTTGCTAGCTGCCCCAAACTTTATTCAAACACACAAAACATCAGCATAGAGTTTGAGCATCTTGCATTTTCTTCACCAAACTCTGTCAGAAGACATCGTATTGTACTTATTTGTCAACCCCAAATTCCAACACACTCCTGGGAGAAGTTCCCTGGCAACACCCCCTCAATAAGGACAGGTAGGTTCATTCTCTGAGATTAAGCAGTTATATGGGTTTTAGTTGGGGTTTGGGTGAGGCTTTTTAACCCCTCTATTCACCTTATTCTCCTTCAGGAGGCATCTAATGATTTCTTATATACCAGGTAAGTAAAATTCACACTCTTCAGTCATTAATCTAATAATGCCATGAAAAAGATATCTGGGTCTCCTTCAGGAAAAATCACAGACGGGCTTTGGTCCTGAACACTTCGTATGTGCAGCCAAAATGGTAATAAAGATTTAACAGCACTTCTGTCTCCCTTAGGAAACACTACTCTGGCTTGCCTGTAGTCATATCCATCTGTCAGGATGGCTTCATGCCCCTTCAAAACTGGCATGCCAATGGAGGAAGGGCATAGGTGCCATCTGAATACAGATTCAGAACAAAGCCTTCCAAATAAAGCCGATGACAACATCCTTGCACCGAGGAGAGACTTCTGATGGCAGTCAGGGCTCACTTAAAGCACATGCACCTTCACAGAGCACATCTGGTCACAGCTGCAGTGGTCCTTCTGTTCAAAGTCCTCCCTCTTTGCTCTTTGCCATTTAACTCTTTGCTGGGAGCCCAAAAGGAACGGATTTAAAATTGCGTATTTTTTGCTTATGGCTAAATCTAAATTCCAATTTCCCAGTTTATGGGAGAGCCACGGGAAGGGAGGGTAGCACAGGTCACCTGCACACTGACAGCACTAGCAGATGCAAATCCTCTTTTCCTCCTGGAATCTGCTGTTAACACATAGGCTGTGAGGTCAGCACACTGGTCAGTGTGGCAGAAGGTTGACACACACATTTAGGAGTTTGTTGCTAAATTAGTTCACCGAATTTGATTTAGATTTCCCTAAAAAATGCCATGATGGGTCAAGTATAACAAAAAGTTGCCAGCAGCAATATAAGCACATCACCTACTCGTCCATAAAACAGAAGTAGTGGCTTTAATGCCTGATCACAAATGTATGCAGATAAATACCTACAGATATGCTTATGCCATCCTAGGCCATATCAAAGTATTGCAGGAATAGAAGTGGCAAAAATGAATACAGGATTTGAGGTGATGGTTTAAAGCCAACAAATAAAAAAACTAAATAAAAAACATCGATACCAAAGCCACAGGAAAGTCTGTGTTTCTGTAGGGAATTATTTTAAAGGAATTTCTGAGCAGTGAGTAATTTCAATTTTTTCCCAGGAGCTCAAAACAGGGGAGTCACGTGCATGAACAATCTCCCAGGTTCAAACATTCCAAAATGTTGAGAAATTGTGTTGAAAACAGTGCAGGAAGAAAAATCACCAGAAAACCCCATCAAAATAAAATCTTTGGCTTAAGTACTCATAGGAACAAACCCTCAAGATTATAAAGGTTAACATCAATATCTATAACTCATTTCTGGTCATAACAATTAAATTGAAAGATGCTCAGTATGAAAATAGGGCTCTTTAGATTTTCTTTTTTTTATTTTTTTGAAACATTTTTCTTGGCAGTCCTGAAGGTAAACCCAATATACAAGATCACCAACACAACTTGCAAGCTGTGAAAAGAACTAAACTATTTCACAGGTCAAACTCAGTAACGTCCCCACGAGCAGTCGGAAATCACTAATTATGGTGTGTGCAAACACCTCTCCTGTTTAGACAATAGTAAAAATCCAAAGAGGGAGGAGAAAGGATTCCTCCAGTGTCAGTATTTCCTGGGGCATGTGGCAAATGACCCCCCTGTGCTGCCATATGTGCAGCTCCTGCTCCCAGCCCAGCAAGGGGGGGCATATGCTGACCATGCCATAGCTGTGTCCGCAGCCACGGGGAGCCAGGACCTGCCTCTCCAGCCCAACTGCACTCCCAGCCCTGCCAGGGACCATCTGTGTGACCTCCTTTGGGCTGATGCTCTTTGGAGATGTCTCAGTGGCACAGCTCAAACCCCTCCTGGGGAGGGGAGCGCGAGGGAACGCACAGTCAAAAGCAGCAGTATCAATAATACACTGCTTATCGTGTGTTGAAGTGGTTTATATTCATTTCACACCAAGAGAAGCCAATTCTCCCAAGGCTGACTCGTTTACAGATCCCAGCATAATGTCAGGGAATGCTCCTTGAGCAGCTTGGAGTGAACATCTCCCTCCAAGGCTGTGAGCTCAGCGACACTGCAATAAAAACAGCTACATCCTAATTTGGTGGTCTCTCAAAAACAGGGACGGCGAGGAATTCTGGCAATAGGTTTTGTGAAAACAAACACTCCCAGCCACAAACAGTGCTGCCTTGAAAGCATTTCACAGAGAAATTAAGCCATTCTAACACAACTGTTTCACAAGAGGGAGAGAATAATCTATTACATCCCACTATACAGAGGGAAAGATGTATGACAGGAGACAGTTCCTTCTGTCATAAATGAGACCTTGAAATCCCATTAGAAGTGCTTATAGAGGACAAGAAAACCATTTCTTTCCCCTCTGAGATTTTAAAACAACAGAATATCTAGTGATCTAAAAGGAAAGTGTCAAAAATTAAGATTTCTTGTCCTCTGACCAAAAATGACAGACTAGTCTGAGGACAAAACTGCATAAAAGCCTGTTGATGTGCTCGTCCATCCTGTTAGAACATTCCCAAATGTTACAAGTGCCCAAGCAGCAAAAACCTTCCTCTTCCTGCACTGAGCACTCAAACACCTGAGCCCCCCAAACCTCTGTGAGCTGGGTTAGAGTTACAGGCTGGGAGCAGGAAATCAATGCCTCGACATAAAAGCTGCCCAAGCAATTTAAGGGCTTCTCGAAGTGCTCTGGGGCCTCTGGAGGTCGATCACAGCAGCAGGACCCTGGGTCCTGTCTGATAAAATCACTCTACTCCAAGAGCCCACAGTGAAAACCTGGGAAGGCAAATTCATCAATTCAGTTCACCCTCAAGGTTTCCAACTTCAGGTTCATGTGTAACTTATTTAACAAAGACAAAACTCACTGGATTTTTTAAATTATTTTTTGAAACCACCTTTCCATGTTTTCACAAGTCTGTGAGTATCAGTGGGTCAAAGACTAGAAATGCCAAAATATGGAATCCAATGGACAATACCACTGGGAATGGATGTGAATTAATTGAACTGGGACTGTAAGGAACTAGGTTGAAAGGGACTAAATACAGAAATCTGGAGGAAAAATGGATAATCTGAAACACACACAAATTACTAGACTTGACTGTAATTAGCAGTGTAGTTAAATACATTCCATATTCATGGCAGAAGTCCTACCTGTTCCAGATAAATGTGAACTTTAGTTAATGACACTGTTGGCAATCTTACCTTAATTATCACTCTGGGTCCTGCTCGGTGATGGACTACATGTGCTCTCACTCCTTGCAGCTCACTGAGTGGAGCAATGAATCAGGCACCATCTCCACCCTGCACACAGCTGATTCTCTACCCAATTCATCTTCAAATCAACTGTATTTAATGCAGAGCGAAAAAAGCAGCTTTGGAATTTTCTGTTTTAAACCACAGCCGTGCAAATAAATAAAGATTTGCTTGCTATTTCCTGTGCCCAGTATTACAATAGCACAGGACAGGAAGATTTTCACTCCACTGTAATATTAAAGATACTTAATTGTGTATTGATCTTTCCACATTCTTCAGTGCCTGCACTTAAACATGTTGTGGACTTTCCCTCTCAGTTAATTACAACGTGAAGGTTGAAAACAAAACATAAATGCAGACAATCAAAATATATTAGTTAGAAAAAAAAACACCCTGCAATCATTTCAAAGATGATTTTCTGCCATTAGCAACTTAGGGGCATGTGGGGTGAAAGGAAGGGTATAAAAATCATTACCAAAAAGAGAAACTCCATTAAATGGCCTGACAGACACTTGGGGAACACCAGCAAGGCAACAGTAATATTTTTAGAAGGCCACACTGTGTTAGAGGAGTCACAACTTCATGGCATGGTCTCAGGAAAAAGAAAATATATTTGCAGGAGTCTCTTTGACCTGACTGGGTTGCACTGAGGATGGTGAAAAGGTACGCCTGACCCATTAATAAAATAAAATATAAAAATAATTAAAAATGGCAATGGTCAGGTTCAGGCATTTTAAACTCTAAATAGCAGCAATTCTAAACCTTATGATACCAGAGAGAAGCTCTTTTATTCTGCCACTTCCTCAAAACACTGAAGTGTAGACTCTTCACATGAATATTTTCTAGTTAGCCAGAACACATCCCGGTTAGCAGCACGGTGACAGAAGTCATGATATGGCTAAAAGAACATGTCAAGATAAGGCAAAACAAACTGGGCACATTTTAGCTCTATTTTAAAATGACTTCAACTTGATTTCTGTGGTTTGGACAACTGCTCCTTCAGAGGACTTCTCTGATTTTAAATTAATATATAAAAAGAACCAACCAAAAAACTCCAAGACAATCCATTTCCATTATATACCATTATATAATTTTATACCAAGAACTACATTTAAAACCATTTGAGGGTAGATCTTGCCTATGCAATCACCACAAGCATGTGAGCGAGCAGTTAATTTCTCCATGGTATCCACTGGGTATATT
>JAWMRC010000026.1:3470255-3482791 GCA_035584755.1 Thripadectes ignobilis
CACTTCCTCAAAACGCTGAAGTGTAGACTCTTCACATGAATATTTTCTAGTTAGCCAGAACACATCCTGGTTAGCAGCACGGTGACAGAAGTCATGATATGGCTAAAAGAACATGTCAAGATAAGGCAAAACAAACTGGGCACGTTTTAGCTCTATTTTAAAATTACTTCAACTTGATTTCTGTGGTTTGGACAACTGCTCCTTCAGAGGACTTCTCTGATGTTAAATTAATATATAAAAAGAACCAACCAAAAAACTCCAAGACAATCCATTTCCATTATATACCGTTATATAATTTTATACCAAGAACTACATTTAAACCCATTTGAGGGTAGATCTTGCCTATGCAATCACCACAAGCATGTGAGCAAGCAGTTAATTTCTCCATGGTATCCACTGGGTATATTTTCCTGCCCATTGCCAGTGGAGGTTTGGATCTCTGACTGCTCAGACATGCAGGGTCCCAAGGGAAGCAGCTGGGCTGGCACATGGCTGGGGTGGGATCTGCTGCCTTCCTGCTCTAGGCTGCCTGGTTTGGCTGTCAAATGTCTGCTGTGAGCAAAAAACAGCAGAGAGGTTCTGGACAATACAGGGTTTTTAATCTACAAATTCAAGATTAATGAACCCGCTAACTACCTGTCTGGGGAAAATTAAAATGTATTAATTATCTGGTCAGCAGTATGCAAACCCCACCATTTATTGGTTTTATAAAAGGACCCTAGATTTAAAAATCCTCTTAGCAAAATTTCTTATTCATTATTCCCTAAAAAAATGCAGAAACAAAACGCGTGCACCCTTTTTACAATTCACACAGCATTGTGAGGCAGACATTCCCCACAATATCCCAGCTATATATTTGCAGCCATCAGACAAGCTGCATTTACAGACAACCAGCAATCCATTATTATTATTTATCTGCAGGCAGTAAAGGCTTTATGGAGTATTTTGCATTAACAGACCCCAGCTAGAGCAAAGGCCTGTAAAACACATGAAACAAGCACCACACTAAGCAGGCTACAATGGCAGCTTCCTGGGAACCCCAAATCCCACTCTTGTCTCATCTGGACCACACATATGGAAAAAAGGAGGAAGACACAAGGGAATAGAACTGTAAATCACACAAGTTCTTGCATGCTCACCTAGTTTCCTTCTGGATCTTTATTAGGGCTCTATTGCTTATTATACAAGCACAGGATCCACTGTCCTGGTCTATGAACCAGTAAATTGCACTCTAATGCAACAAATTTATTTCAGGAAAAACTATTGGCCAAAAAAAAAAAGTTTATAGCTTACAACTAATTCCTCAGTATTAACCATGGTCAGGGTGACTGACAGAATCCTGGTAAGATCAGGAATTCCAGAGAGTGCATTATTTTAACCCCAGAGTCTTTCAGTTTTGTGAGAGAATATTTCTCCTTCTGGTCTAAATCTTAGCACAAGCACCACAGATAAAACTATGACTGGCACTTCTGATCTTAGAAGCAGCAGCAGTAAAAGCAACTGGTAATGAAGTGATATATCAGCCCCTGCTTGTAAAACAGAAATCCAGTCAACTACCAGAGACAACTGTGAATACAGAATTAGAACTGCCTGCAAATTAATTAGTTGGATCTGCTTTTAATAGCTTGGATCAATGTCTGGAGATATCTAAGCTGTAGCTACTGAAGTTTCACCAATTCAGGCAATCATGAATCTTACATATAGTTAAAAAAACCACAGCTGGCGACCAGCAAGCTATTAACATGAGTTAAAATACTAAGTAATTTAATCTAAACAATAAAACCAATTACATTTTCTTGATTTTTTTACCCAAGGAACCTATAATGGTCTCAAAACACACCAGACACAGCTTATAGCTAAAGGTTACAATATAGATTTCAGTCTCCACAGAATGCAACACAGCCCTTAAAGTGCAATTTTTATCTGTCTTGGCTGGTTAGAAGTTCATCACCCTCCTGGCAGCACAGAATGAGATGAGCAAAGCAATCCCCTCTCAATCTACTCACACTCAGTACTATTTCCTACCCACTGTTGTGCTGTCAAGTTCCTGCAGCATTATCTATGACTTGTCAGAAGCTGAAAGTGTGACAGAACAGGCATCGCCATCGACGTGAGAAGTGTGTGCCCCTTTCAGGTTCTCAAGGTTATCTGCACAGCCAGGAGAGGGAAGCGAGTCATCCGGGCCACGAGAGAGGACACAGAACACTTAGCCCTGGAGATGGAGCCAGCCATGCAAAACTTGGCTCCTCTGACAGGACTGCTTCAGCAAAAACTCCCTTCCTGGGGGAATGGGAAGGAAAAGTAAGCACAGGGCTGATAAAGATGCCTCAGTATCATTCCCACTCCTGAGAGCGGAGAAAGACGCTGCGTTCTGCTAAAGGTTAAGAAACATCATAATTCCTAGAGCTGGAAATGCTGCATTGCAGCTGAATATATGAGAGACAATGAGATTTTTTTTGTCCTCCTCCCAGGCAGAGGTCTTACATAACAGCTGTGTTCCCAAGGTTCCTGTTTCATTATAGACCTTCCAAGGGGTCCAAAGGATGAGCAGATCACCCACCAAACAACTGTCGTCCAGGAAAACCACACCTGTGAGCCCCTGACCCAGTCCCATGGGCACAACATCCAGCCATGGAAAGGATGGACCCTCCACTGGGCACAACATCCAACCATAGAAAGGATGGATCCTCCACTGGGCACAACATCCAACCATAGAAAAGATGGATCCTCCACTGGGCACAACATCCAACCATAGAAAGGATGGATCCTCCACTGGGCACAACATCCAACCATAGAAAGGATGGACACTCCACTGGGCACAACATCCAACCATAGAAAGGATGGATCCTCCACTGGGCACAACATCCAACCATAGAAAGGATGAATCCTCCACTGGGCACAACATCCAACCATAGAAAGGATGGACACTCCACTGGGCACAACATCCAACCATGGAAAGGATGGACCCTCCACTGGGCACAACATCCAACCATGGAAAGGATGGATCCTCTACTGGGCACAACATCCAACCATGGAAAGGATGGACCCTCCACTGGGCACAACACCCAGCCTTGGGAAGGGATGGATCCTCCCCTGGGCACCACATCCAGCCATGGGAAGGGATGGATCCTCCCCTGGGCACAACACCCAGCCATGGGAAGGGATGGATCCTCCCCTGGGCACACAATTCTAGCACTCACACTCCCTCAGGATTAGTTTTACTCAGTTTCAAACGTGAATTGCACAAGACATTAAGCAGTCATCTTTCTCCCATCTATTTATTTTAAGCCTTGAAGGCCTTTTGTATTTACCTTGCTTTTTAAAAAGGTTGCTGCGGACTATTTCCTTCATGGACTGCACCTTCTGCTTCTGCAGCTTCTCTGGAGGAATGCAGGTGTAAAACTCATAGAGCAGTTGGCTGCATGTGAAGGAAAAGGGTCATAAATACCATACAGATGAGTTCAAGTTCATCATGAATAAACAAAGGCAGAGAGAAAGAGCAACAGGCCATGTGTTTTTAAACATTTATCACTTTTTAAGACTCATGTTTACTTACACATCACAAATATTGACAAGAGACCAGTATCACATTACAAAGAAAACAAGATCAGGATGAAGTAGATTTTGGCCATGATTACAAGCGCTTATTACTTTCCATTTACTTTATTGCTTTGCATTTTTGTGTGTGGTGGAGGTAATTTATCTTGGTCCAACAAATAAAGATCCTTTTTCAAACTGCTAAAGTCAGATATGGTTTTCTGGAATAGAATCTCTTGTAGGGAGGGGGAGGGAGAGGAAGAGAAAGATAAAGTAGATTGTCCCACTTGCTTGTTTTGTTCCCTAAGTTACTGTGTAAGTATTGAGGCACTATAATGAATTCTGACATGATTTAAATTGGATGACAACTCCCTGTTCAAAACATGTGCTTGGGGTTTCATCACTGTCTTGATCAGTGTAGCATTGGTGGCACAAACTGATCAATAAGGATTCCCTGCTGACAAGCAGGAGATGTTCAGAAGGAGCTCACCTCAGTAACTTGGCATCAAAGACCATCTCAACATCATGAAGCACTGACGGGATGTACTTCAAGGCAGCGACCTGGTGGATACACAGACCACGTTACTGCTGTGTGTTTAGTACAGGGCACACCCCAAACATGTACACACAAAATAAACTGACACATTTGGACTTCTCAGACTGAAATTTTACATGCCATTTGGACACCATTTTCACCACAGGGTCACCCAAGGGCTCTTATGCTGAGCATATGCAGAGGAACTTCAATACAGCAGGACCAAGCGGTTCATAATCTCTTTGCAGACCAGTGGAAGGGTTAAGATGGTCTTTGTAGGCAATATTCTCTTGCAGACCACTACAGGTGTCCTTTTGATGCAAATCTGTAAAGCAAGCACTGACCAAAGCAGCTCTTTGCTCATGCTTTGTATCAATCTGAGCCCAGAAAGTTGCCAGGCAGGACTCAGGAACAGTCACCTACCCCACCAAAGCCACACTTCCTAGAAGAGGTGAAAAGGGCTCTCCTGTCCTCAACCAAGCAGCCAGCCAGGCCTTGGGATGGTTTCACTTTTCCTCTCCAATGCTGAGGTACATTGTGACAATGCAGTGGGAGAATCAAACCTCACCGTGACAAGGGGGAGAAAGGGGCACGTTGCTGTTCTTGCATGGCTGAGACCATCCCAGCAGGCAACCTGCAGGCTCAAAGCATCACCAGCACTGAGGGCTGAGAGCCACAAAGACTGGCTGGCAGTACCTCACCTCACTGGGCAGTTTGAGGGTGTAAATTCCTACTAACACCTGACTGAAAACTAAGCTACAGTTCTGAGAGAAGCCTGTCTTGGCTCAGTCCTTCTCTGCCCCTCCACACAGCAAACTCCTATTCAAGAACTCTGTCTCTCTATTGAGGGTGGGGATGTTAAAGCAAAGGCAATCAAAGCACAGCTTTCTCTGGCTCTCATTTAGACCTCTTAAAGCTATCATTTTATTTATATGACCTTTCGCTGTAGTAGCCAATTAAAAAAAAATAAATAAATTATCATTGAGGGCTTGATTCCAAAAGAAAGAATTCAGTCTGCAGCAAGAGTGTATGGAGCATTTCAAAGTGGCTCAGGGCTGGCTTAAGATCCCTTCAGATAAAGTCATTCCTCTGTAATCTCATCCCACACTCATACACAAACCTGGAAAGGGCAAAGAGTGTTTCAAAGGTGTTGCCACTTCAACAAATGGGTCATCTTCTGCTGATCTTAGCCACTATTAGTTCCTTGAAGAAGGGTGGGGGAGGAAGATGCTTGGAGGTTTTTTTGGTTGGTTGGTTTGGGGTTTTTTTAGACAAGACTGTGAAACTCTGGGGCCATTTAAAACGCCCAAATACCTGTGTTGTGCTAGAAACTCCTCCTGGCTCCACTTCGATTTCAGCAATGGGCTGTTGCTCACTCTTCCAGCTACAAGTGCTTTGTCAAGACACAGGAGAGCAACAGAATTTCATTTTACAGCAATTCACAGTTGCTGGGAAAGATGTTTGATAAAGGCCAGGCCCAGGAGTGGCACAGAACACTTGGAGTGCTCCACTGGCACTCGGTCTGGGGTGCTCTGCCTTCCTCCTATCGCCTGCTCTAGCCTTGGGTGAGGAGGGAGGTGGGAAGGACACAGCTCCCACTGCTCTGCAGATCCACAGCACCAAGGGAAGGGCGACAACGAGCATTTCCCTGCACCGTTCCAGACTCCCAAGTTTCATTTGCAATAATTACTTCAAATGATGCACTGTGGACACAACTGAGCACTGCCCTTAATGAAGTCATAAAACCCCCCCTAGTCAGCAGTACAAGATGTTCTGCATTCTTCAGACCTTAAGAGATTAGTTTTTTGAGCAGGATACAGATAAACCCACAGCACTGCAGAAAAATTATTTCTTACATATACAATGTACTGTTAAATTTATTTTAACCTTTACTCCTGCCCAAGCATATTTTTAGCTGCCCTCTTTTGCAGCATTACATTATCCATATTCATGAAATTCGAATACCCATGAGATGAAAAAGTACATTCAAAGAAATCATTGGTGCTCTGTTTCTTAATCTAATTTTCCTTGCTATCAAGGCAACTTTAACAAGTTATTGTGCCACCTCCAATTGTACACAACAAACAGAACATCACTGTCAGTACCTTTACAGACTTATTCTCTCTCAAGAAAACTGTACAGAGATACACAGAATAAAGTTCTTAGACTCTACTGCAACAGTATGGATGGGTCAAAACCATGTGGGAAAGAATGAGAGGAGAAGGGCAGCACCTTCATATTCCATTATTCTTATTCTTCTCAATGCCCCAGGCAATTTGTTCCCCCTAAGCTGCAGCGACCTTGAGAACATGTCATATAGGGCTTTGGAAAGCACACACAGCCCTGAGAGTTCTGCTTTCCGAACCCTGGGCACAGCTGGCATTTGCAACAGGCAGGACCGTCTGCAGGCCAGATGTGCAGTGTCACTGGGGGAGCAGAACAGCTGGAAAAGCAGCCAGGGCTTGATTTGTGAATGAAAGTCGAGAGCACAGGCTGGTCAGTGAAAGGGCACAGGCTGCGAGTCAGGAGTCAGCAGCGTGGCCTGATGGAAACACAGCATCTGAAATTTAAAAATCCTGCATCCAGTTGTATTCCCCAGAGGCAGGAGGTGATTTACAGAGACACAAAATGTAGCTCCTGAAAATCATGGTTTCCCCCCCACCCCGGAGTGCTAAGGGAAAGGAAATCAGGTACTGACATCTCCCTGCTCCCCCTCAGCCCCAGATTTCCCCTCCACCAAACTATTTGCAGGTTCTGGAAGTTTGTTTCCAGATTTTGAGGAGTGTATCCCTCAGAAGTACAGGATCTCTAAAAACTGCAGAAATCCACCAGCAATGGCTACAGAGAATCAACATAAATGCAGCAGGGCTGTAAGATCACCCCAGCCAAAATAAATTCAAGAAACGTTGAAGTCTGGTATTTAGGAAGTGCTACCAGCAGAAAGTCAGTGTACATTTGGAAACCAGTATTTTAAATAATTACAAGAAAAATCTGCAAAAAAAGATAAATTCTCAGCCCTCACATAGTGATACTTGTACTGGTGAATTTACAACACTGCCAATGTAATTTGGAATAATATGTTCATCTCCACTTTATTAACTATAAATTAACATTTCAGTCTTCAGCTGTTCAAAGCTTGTATGCCCAACACTGCCAACAGAACCAAAGATTTACCCTTCTCCAAGCTCAGGCACTACAGCAAGGCAAAGTCTCCTTCCACTTCAGTCAGTTTTAGAAGAAGCGACTGAAAAACTAGATTTTTAACTTCTTGTAAACTTAGACAGCCTTTAACAGATGAGGAAGTGAGATATCACTCAGGAGATAAAGTTAAATTGAAACAATAAAGTGCTTCTGGCACTGAGTAGGCTGCTCCATATAACATGTAATTTTATAAACAATCTCTTCCTGAGGGAATTAATATTCAACACATGTCGGAGTGTGATTCTATCAGTAAAAGTGACGGGGTAATTACTACTGACTGAAATACTGTGTTCCAAGTTTAACAAAAAAAAAAATAAGTTAAAAAAAATGAGCAGAGATCAAGACATTTCAGGTTTCAAACCAATTCTTTAAATCTTTTAAAATTAAACCTTATAGGTATTTGGACAACCAAGGATGAAATAAGAGTTAAAAATTTACATCCCAAGGTTCACTTTGAGTTTCAACATCGTGAGAAACCCAATTATTTTAACTTTCTTCAGGGCTCCTGAAACTTTCTTCTCTGATATTTCAGCCCATAATCTACTCACACACACTCCATTGATCCTGCCAATCTGTGTTCCACTTTAATTCATATCAATGATCATTTCAGCTGTGACAGATTTCAGCAGGCTGGGTTGAGAGAGGAACAATCAGCCTGTCTTTCCAGCAGACTCTTTGGACTTTGCTCTCTGGCCATTCCAAGAGTGAGAGCCCTGGAGTGCCGTGGGTCTGTGGCATCACTGAGTAACCACCCGTGACATCTGTGCTGCTACAACATCTATCACTGTCGTCTCAAATTCCCCCAGGGAAACCAGGGTTGGATTTAGGCACAGAGCCAGACTTCGGAATTGCTCTCTACTCCTTTCTCTTCCATCTCACCAGGAATTATCTCCATATTTCTGGCCCGGACCCACCTGCCAGGGCAGGAGGCTGGAGAACCGTGGTGGAATTTTGCTCCAAAGAGGCACAGAAATAGACCCTGTCCGTGGTGAAAGCAGTGGCTGACACTCCTGTGGAGCTCATGAAGGGGTGGGGGAATATTCATTTTAGTTTTTTTCCCCAAGTAAACTTATTTCCAGCAGCCAGCACTAAACTACAGTGGGACACACTCATTCCATGCCTCTCCTGTTAGAATTGTGTAACATTCAAGCAGCAGGTTTTATTTACTGTATGTAAAGCAATCTCTTTGCAGGCTCCTTTCAGAGACACAGCTGTGTGAGTCACCAGGAGTGGGAACAACAGCAAAGTCAGGATATAAACCCGTATTTCACATCTGCCATAAAATGCTCCTGCTGAAAAGAACGCTTGCAGTACCTGGTACAGATTTCGATACCTAAAAAGCCAGTAGTGCCCCATGGTTATGAAGGAATAGGGCCCCTTTTCCACAACTGGCAGCACTCCTTAGGAAAGCACAGGGTTCATTTGCAATGTGGGCTTGAGCAAAGCACAGCTGTTCAATAGCCAGGCCACCTTCAGAACGTGCTCACATGCCCCTTCAAAGGAACAGGAGCTGCTCTCCTTTAGTCCTCCTAAGAGATGCTCCAAAATCCAACTCTTAGCTAACCTGCTGATAGCACAAGCACCACAGAGCAAACATCATCCTATGAACTCTTGCAGTATTCCTCCAAGGAGGATTTTAATTCTTCCCAAGTTGCTCCTGCTTCTGACGCAGCATTTAATGGACAAACTATTCCCAGGAAGGCCTTGCAGAAGTGCCAGGCAATGACAGAGTGTATTTGGTTGATTTGCCAGGGCATTTAGAGCATGATCATGGCATTAGACAATTGCAGCAGTATTTACTTTTTCAGCTCCTTTGCGGCTGCACTTTACCAGTGCACTCAAAGTGTCAGATAATGAAAAGCTCAGGATCAGCCACCTGAGCTTTTGTCCAACAAAGACCTTCCCACTGGTTTCCACTTCCAGCCTAGGCCATATCAAAAGGAATCAAAACAAGACCCGAGGCAAATTCAAGGCCAAAAAAACAATGGAGTTCATAATAAAGAATGTATGAAGCATCAATATTGCAGCTGCCCAATAAACCTTCTGCTTTTTATTCTATAGAAAGCCTTGATAGTTTTCTATTATAATACAGAGCTACACACAAATTATTTTATATTAATGATATTAGTAGCTCCTTCTTTCCTGGTTTTCTTTAAAAGATCAGATTCCAAAGTGTCAGAATAGCTAAGACTGATGTGAATGGGAAACCCCGGTCCTATTTTCAGATTTTTAAATAACTTACTCCAAAAGGCTGATACAATAAAGTTCATTTTCAAGCTGAGATGGTGGAATCCCTGTTCAGCATTATCTGAAGAAACTCAACAATTAAACATTCAGATCCCACTGGAGGCTTCACATCATTAGACTGTTGAAAGAATCCAACAGCTGTGTTTTGTTCTTTCAATCCCTACATTAATAAAATTTCTATACATGTATTTTCTCCTGACCTTTCCACACTAGGCTTCAACTTTTATTAGACAGCTTGGTCTTCTAATAGAGGGGAATTACAAGAGACACACTGGATAAATTTCCTTGATTTAAAAAGAACAAAAATAACTCCCCCACCAATAAAAACCCTACAAAGCCCCAAATGCAGCTGCTTTCCAAGCACACACCAACCTGCAGGAGAATGGCAGTTTTGTATTGGCTTTTCATCAGGTTGTTGATGGATTCAAAGAGTCTCCTCATGGATTCCTCAAATTCTGTTTGTTCTTTGCCTTCATATAACCTGTTGAGAGATGTATTAGGTTATCCTCACAGAATCAGAAAGTTTCATCATCTGAAATGCAACAGATGTGACAATAAATACGATTTCAGAAGTTGATCCAATTTGGTGCACATAGATATTTCCCCAGTGGGTTAGATCTGCTATTCCCTGTATTGTGTAGAAACTGTTCAACTGGAACACAACAGAACCACTTGGAAATGTTTTACAAGCCTTTAAAGCAAGACAGCTCCCAGATCTGAGCTCATAAGTCATTTCCCTTTCCAAGTGACTGATATGCAAAAAGAAAAAATAAAATAATCAATTCTTTTTTTCCCCAGTGCAAGTGAGCTACTCGAGGAGACTTTTCTCAAATTATCACTATTTCTGCCTTCTGCTGCTATTGCCACTTTTTCAAAGAGCTATTTTTACTGGCCCCATTAACCAGCCTGCTTCCTGGAAAAAGGCTCTATTGGGCAGTTCAAAGTCTCCAAGTGCATTTCCATTGAGCTCACTCCATTATTTCCCCATTCCCTGCCCTCTAGTTTGGATCTCTCAGCTTCTCTCTCCCGAGTTGTCCACACTTGGCCATTAGCACTAAACGCTGCCTGCATCGACATGCAGACACTGGGCACTTGTGGAATGAGTCGTGGGAAAGAGCTGGCAAAAGATAAAGCAAAGCAAGATAAAAACCAAGCCAGGGCAGCAAGAGAATCCTCCAATGGGAGTGCAATGGTGGGAACTGAATCTGGGCCCCTCTTTGCTCTCTCAGAAGGGAAAAACCTCTTGAAAAAGTCACTTATTGCAGAGCCACGTGCTTTGTTTTCAACGTGAAATGAGTCAGAGGGAACTAAAGGCACATTTTTGATGGCAGTGGGAATTTAAAGTGTCCTTGCCCAAAACTGTGGGACAAGGAGGGAGGCAGAAGCACCACGAAACTCTATTGAACAGGCTTTTTAAATTTAAACATGCTTTTAAAATTCACTGCAAGTGTAATGATAATACTATTTCCTGAGTAATCATCCAATTTCTATTTAGACATGGTGTTTGTTGTTAACTTTCAATTAAAATCACCTGCTCTGAAAGCAAATTTTAAAAGATAATTAATTAGTTGCTTGGAACCCACTTCATCAGTGCTCATGAATTTTACCACCAAGCCCAATCTCTATAGTTTCAGCAGCATTCAGTGAAGGAAAATCACAGTAGAACTTGGTTGCCTTCAATGTATCTGCCTGAAAACAGCTAAAAAGTGTCCTGTTTTATGTCTAATGTCAGACAGCATTAATTCATCTCTCTCCCACACAACTTGCACTTTGTAATGCCTCTTACCTTTCAAAGAGACATCTTAGTTTCCTAAGCAGCCCATCAAATTAAAAGAGAATGATCTCAAGATCTGTCTCGGCTCTAATCAGTCACAATATTTGTCTCCAAGAAGGTTAATGTCAACCCCTGGAAGTGAAGTGCTTTCATCATAAATCCTAAGTTTTCTCAGGGGAAGAAAATACATTAAACCATTTTGATTTATTTTTTTTTATCATTTTTCTTCTTTTCCATGACCAGTTTGACAAGAGGAAATGGACTGGGCAAAGTTGGATCCTGGCAGCTGCAGCTGGATCTGCAGTGCCAGGGGATACAAGAGCTCTTAGTGCCTGTAATAATAATTGCCCAGTGAATTGAGAGTTCCAGAGCCCCAGTTAAGCAGGAGCAGATATTTGTAGCTCATCACCTGAGTGTGCAACGTGGTGCAATAACCTGGTTTATGACACATTATGCAATGTACACTTCTGCTGTGAGCTGACACCAGAGCTGCTCTCCCTGAAACAAACCCCTGCCTTGTGACCTTCAGACAGACAAGAGATTTTCCATAACCCCCTACACAAATCTGCTTTCCCCATAACTCTAAATGGCCCCTTTTGCCATGACACTTATTCTAAAAATATAAAATAAAGCTTTAGAACTCCTCTGTTCTGTTCTCAGGAGCACCATCTCCTTCCTTGTACAGCTTTACACATTGTCCACCTGGATCCACCTATAAATAGCAAATTCCTAAAGGCAAGAACATTTCGAAGGGACTATCTAACCACAGCAATCACCTTCTGAGTCTACTCTTACTTCGACCAAAAATTAATAATTCATCAAATAGACTTAATATTAAAAAACTATAAATCTACGTAGATTTTTTTTTTTAAAAAAAAAGGTGGGCAGTGAAATAACAGAAAAAATGTATGAGAGCTCCTACTGAGCAAAAGAAGAGAAGAACTTCTATCCTGTTGCATGGCAGCCCCAAAGAGACCATCCAACCACTTCCCTACCTATAGACCTGAGCGTGCCCCTGCTTGTCTTCTGCCACTGCCACTTCAGCCACGTGGCCAAGGGACACCACAACGAGCATTAGGGGGAAACAAGCCAAGGGGGAATGGAAAAAGGTGAAGCAGGAGGGAGGAAAAGGCTCTGTGGTACATGGTGGGAGTCCCTTATGGGGGTGATGCCTAAGGGTTTGGTGTGTATTTTTGATGTGTATTTTTGTGGATTTTTAGAGGGTTTGGTGTGTATTTTGTA
>JAWMRC010000026.1:3482891-3514854 GCA_035584755.1 Thripadectes ignobilis
TTCTATCTGTTACCTGTCAACACGTGTTGTGCTCTTATACTTTTATACTCTTTTATACTCCTTTATATTCTGTACCCAAAATTCCATAAGTAAAAGAACTCTTCTCTACCTTACCCACACAAAGCTGTCTTGGAAGTTTTTTCCCCTTCCTTACGGCAGCAGTTTGGAAGGCCACCTGACCCAACCAATGATCACCCTCTGAGCCCTGCTGCTCCTACTAAACACATCTCTGGGACTTGCACTGAGCACCAGAGAGCACATGGGTGAACATTCCCTCTCCAAAAAGCAGCTCAGCAATGCCTGTGTTTTCGGCCAGTTGCCAGTTTTTATGTTTTATTTGTGACAATAAAACCAGTTCTGCACTAGAATCACTTTTTTTGTGTTTCTCAGGTCTCCTGTCTCTGATATTAAACACCCCTGGGTACTTACTGTGAAAATAATGTCCTTGATCTAACAATGAACTTGAAAACATATTCCAGGGCTTTCAGGGTTCTCAGGATGGGTTCACACTGCTCCCCTCGACTGGAAGTATCCAGGTACTTCTTCAGAACTGTCATTAGTTTCCTGAAGTTAAAGAATATTTTTTAAATAATATTTTCCTTTTTTTTTTTAATTAATCTCTTTAATTTGTTTGGCCACTCTAAACAAATATTCCTGCTCAGGCAGGCACACCCCCCCCAAAATCCACTGCAAGTATTTTTGCATTTCTATTGCACCAATCCTGTCAAAATAAACAATTTAGGAGCAGATTGTTACCTGCACAGGCAAGAAAGAAATGTGAGATCCCCAAACCGCAGCGTGACTTGACACAACCCTGGGAGCACTTTTACAGAGGTTTGTGATATACAGGCACAAGGGAACACAAAATATTTCTTCTGCCTACGCACACTAAGCAGTGATAAAACACCATTACATGCTCTGAATTAACTGCATGTAAATATTACAATATTCCAGGACACAGCAGTATTTGCTTATTTATTCTATTTAAATACTTCCTTACTTTGTATCCAAAAGCAACTTTTTGCTTAACAAACAACGTTCCACAGAAGTGCCAAAGTTCATCTAAAACTAAGTCTCTTAATTTATAGTTACAGAATGATCTGAAATGATTAAACCAATATTTATGATGCAATCTTGATCTTAATGTAGGCATAAGAACTACGATTTGGGTGGTGGGGGGTGTTTTTTTTTTCACTACAGAAATGGAAACCTACAATTCCCAGGACAAAGAGATGACTAAATGGGGACTGAATAAACACATACCAGTAGCAGTTTGGCCAACAGACCATACCATAACACACTATGATGTGCCAGAGACAGAGGATTTCCTTCCTAACAGGGAATTAGGCCACATTCAGCTACTTCCTTGTTTCATAAATGGTTCTTGAAACAGAGTAAATCTTCCATGCTGTGCATGGAATCAATAAAGCCAAGAAAAATCATGACGTGGGGAACAATCATGACTGTTATTATTTTGCCTCTATCACCTTGATTAAATCATCAGAAAGTGCTAGCCAGGTAAGTCTTGGAAATATTTGATGCAAACAAGGCTGTCCTGACAGGTTCTGTACCCTCCTTTTCCTTCACAGGAACATCTATTTATACGTTAAATTCCAAGGGCTTATTACAGATGGAGTGGGAGAGGATTAAAGAAGAGCGTGGAGTTTGCACTTGAGCTTTCTGAGCCCCATAAAGGGACTTGGACTTCCCTGGAATGTGAGGAAGGGCTGATTGAGCTCTGCTGCCTTTCAGCTCCAGCAAACTCATGTTCTGGTGCATGATTTGTGTGACAATTCCTGCTGAGTTAGGATTGATGGGAATTCAGCACAGGACACTGAAAGATAATCTCAACTATTCCAAACCTTCAGCTGAGCTCTTCCATATACTATTCATATCCCAAATTCAAGTCCTGCTTCAAGCTGACACCCCATTATGCTGCCAGAACAAGATTTCAGGTAGATTAAAAAACCACATCCATCCTGTTAGAGTACATCCCCAGGATCAGCACTCCCTCAAAGTGTCACCTTCCTTCATAACTCACCCATTTTATCCTACAATCACCTGCAAAACCCTTTTCTAAATAAAGTAGGAACCCAGGATTAAATTTACTGTATAACTCTCTTCTATGAATCCATGTCTTCCTATCTGGGCGTTACCTGAAAGCTCCAAACACAAAATAAAAATAAAAACAGCCACCCCAAGTGTCCACCTGCCCACCGGCATGAGCATGTAACAAAAGTTTAAACTCCATTTCCCAGCAGAACACGTAACAAATACCAAAATTCCACTTCACTGCACTGAAACCCTCCTGGTGCAACATCAGCCTGAAATGCATATGAAGACTTGACAGTTCCCAATGAGTTTTTTTTCCCCTTGAATTTGTTTGATGTAAAGAACTACGTGGACACCTGTGTAAATGGGTTAAGGACATCCCCAAGTCCTCACTTCAGGCCTTCCAGCTTCAGGCCAGGGATAGAAAGGGAGAGGTTTTACAGCAAAGTAGCTTTGGATAAACTCGACAGGATCCAGGTGAAGTGCTCAGACCCAGCAAAACCCACACAGAAACTGAACACCAAGGAACCTTTTACCCAGCAAATGCCAAAGGATCATTTAACCCCAAATCACTCACTGTTTGTTCCCTAACTCCATTTATGTGTCTCAGAGGTAGCTTTGTTTCCAGCTAAGCAACCAGCAACAACAGTCACCATTAATTACATCCGAAAATCACAAGCTGGCTTTACTTTCTTTAATGTGGTGGTGGTGGTTTAGGAATAAAGGGGAAAGGAGGGAAAACAAACTCACTTGTATGCCAGGGTAGCACTAAAATGCTGCTGGATATAGGCTTCCAAAACAGTGTTGAAGTGTTGGAACTTACGGTCTGCAATGAGCCCAATGATGTAGATCTAAACAGACATGGACAGCGTGAGCCAAAGTCACATTTCACACCGAAACATCAGCCTTCTGAACTAGTTCTGATAATTCACTATTGAAGAGTTTTTAAAGACACTTCATTTTCAGTCCATCAGTAACATCCCATCTGCTCTGTAGAGATTTTAAGACTAATTCCCTAAAATGAACAACCTGATCGCTCATTCAGACTCGTCAGGTTCTTTGCCAGCTCCAGCCCTGGGTGCTGATCCTTACCAGCGCGTCGAAGACGAGGATGTCGTACTCATTGCTGTGGGAGTGCTCCATCATGATGTTAAACAGGGCGTCCAGAGTGTCCTGCAGGAACTGCACAACAGCAGGGAAGGACAAACTGCTCACCAAGTCAACTTGAAAGCCTCCCACTTTCCAGAGGGTAGGTTTGGTTTCTCTCAAATTAGAATTTTAATGCCTTTACTGAAACATGACTTTAATTCAGTAAACATTCGCAAGGATTTAGGCTCTGCTTTCTTTAATTTTAAGAACCTACATCCTCAGACACATGAGCAATCAATAATACATGCTTAGCTCAAAGCTTATGGAAAAGCTAAAAATATTCTATAAGTGACATAACTCTCTAGAACTGCATCTCTAGTTCCTTAGTGACACAGATTAGTAGTTGCTATTTTCACATGTACATGATGATTAAAAACACTCTTCATATTTCTGTGGTCTGATTCAAAGGCTGCTTTGAATCAAAGGAAAGTATCCCAGAGACTTGGGACACAAATCTTTGGTTAAAAAAAATCCACCCTTTTTTTTTCTTTTCTTTAAGTTCTCCTTCCTCTTCTCCAGAGACATCTAATGTTTATATTTAAAGACAAATGTAATAGTGTCTTCTATTTTCCAACATATCAGCAAGCTTTTTTCATATTATACTCACTAAATTGATAAAGTGCTTCATTGTGTACATGGCACCTTTTTTTCATTAATATCACCATGTAACTTAATATTAAGAACTACAAAGAAAGGAGTAGGAATTGTTTGTGATGTGTCAGTTAGACAAAAATATAGGAAATATTTTTACCATTACTGCCTTCATCTCCTTTTAAGTTTTTAAATAATGCACATGCTCAAAACTCACAAGTGACATACGTGTAAGCACCTGACCCAAGCAGAAATGACTCCAATCAATATTCCTGCTATTGAAATATCTCCTGCACAAAATCCCAGCAAAACAAAACATTAGAAAAGCAGAGGAGGATGCTAAGGAATTAATTACCAGTGAAAGCAGACAAGTTTTGGTAGTAACCCTGCAAATATTGACCCCACAGCCAATACCAGAGATACTTGAGAGCAGGAAGGAGGGGACAGGCTGGATAGCACCAGGGAGAATCCTGCCCCAGTGTTTGCCTTCCCTAATGAAGGGTTTGCTCATGTCCCTTCCAAACTCTCTCCACCAAAGGCACCGAACTGCAGGACAAGCAAAAAGCAGAGCAGAACCCTCAGGCTTCTCAATGCTTTGTGTGACTGACCCTCCAGTTTGTTTTTCTCTTTGAAACCGTGTACCACGTGCTCTGCCACGGTATGAAGGGTGTTTAGAGATGTACCTTCACAACTTCCTCTCCATCCACGATCTTCAGCTTTTCCAGGTTCTCCTGAAGCAGCTCTGGCTTCATCCGCCACTTCAAGAGGCCCAGCAAGCCCACTAGTGGAGAACAAAGGGGCAGGCATTAAACCTCACCATGGTTTACCAGCTGGGCCAAGTGCCCTCTTCCTACAGCTCCTGCTTGGGACATACATACCATTCTGAGTCAGCTTGGTGGAGCAAACCAGGGTTGAGATGTAAAATGCATCTCGGGAGCTCACGGAGAGCCCCCCCCCAATGCTGGAGCCCCTGACCAAGGTGGCTCCCTTGTTCTCCACGTGCTGACGGGTAGAAGGCAATGCCAAATAAGCCCCAGCATCCTCCATTCTTTTACTGTCCCCCTGAAAAACAACATTGCATCCATTACAAACAGCACACCACTGGATTGAAGATTTGATTTTGTACTTCCTAGAGAAGGAAGCAAAAATCTCGGGTTTTTATGGACTTCAGTGAGGCTCTAAAGGATAAAGACACCCAAGCCCCAGTCAGTGTCAAAAAGAAAGGCTGCCATGAGCATGCAGGGGAAATACTGCACTGAAATCATACAGGTCTGTGTTTTAAAGGGCAGAAGGGACTAAGGGGGGTAAAAACAAGAGCCAATCTCTCCTTAAAATGTCAATACCTACAGAACACAACAGGCTGTTGAGCATCACCTTAGAGACTGAACCTTTAACATAAAAGATTAAGGCACAGCAAGATGAAATTTTATATCAGACAATACTCTGCAGTAACCAAATATCACAGAATTGATGCTTTTCAGTGGAAGGAGCAGCACAAAACCACAGGGCCAACAGGTTTTTTCTCTCCTCTATTTCATTGAGTTTCATGCCACAACCCTCGCAGACCTTCCGTGTCTCAACTTATGAATCCTCAGAGAGAAAAGTAGTTTTAGACAAAGGCAATAAAAATCATACTCCTCCCTGTTTACAGAAAATAGTTCTCCTTGAACAAAACTCCCCTAGAAGATTTGCCAGATGAGTCTGAGCTGTCACTTACAGCTCCAATACCGTGACAGATACGACTCCGTTGCAGACCTTCCATCTACAATTGTGCACAAACAAAGAGTCACAGGAACAAAAAGCTAGAAAGATATTATTATTATTTTTCTCTGATTCAGTGGCAGTGGATGTACAGTTCCTACTTCCTACAAAACAAGAGGGAAAGTTTGAAAGTGACTATAAGAGACTTCAACAGGCAAGAGGCAAAATCCTCATGCAGCACAACAGACAAAATTACCAACGTTTCTCATTGCCAAATAATTACTTCTCAGCCTTTCTGGAACCAAAAGAAACTCTTGACTTCCTCTTTTTGAGAAAATTTAGACAGACAATGGGGAAACCACTCAAAATTTTGATCCAAAACTCTCTCAAAAAGAATCAGTGCCTGAAGGCAGTAAAAATAAAGGACACTTTTTAAACTTGGCAGTTTTCAAATGACTTGTTTGGAGAGGGCAGATGTACGACTGCTTTAAACACTTACAGCTTACAATTACTGCTTTTAATACTAGAAGAGGCAAACATATGTCAGAAAATCTGTCTATTTTTCACAACCACAAACTAGGTCAGCTCTGTTTAGCATTTCTCATCCATGCTGTCACTTCAGAAGAAAATCACTGGGCTCATACAGAAACAAATTAGGTAGAATTTCATAACCAACATTAACCACACAGTTGTATGTGATAGTTATTTTCCTTATAGTCTCAGCATTTATCAACGTTGGTTTCAGTGAAGATAAATAACTGTATCATCAGCCCTTTTTGGATTACCTAAACAACTTGGTTTAGTTGGATGCACCTCACCATCAATGCTACAATGAGCCAGTTTACTGAAAGGAGCACTGAGAAATACCTAAAGTAAAGTTTATTTTGTTTTGGAATTGATTCCTAATTCTTAGTTCCTGCTGGACACCATTCTCCAAGGGGGCAGAGACCAAAGGTCTTGAAGCATCGTTGCCTGCTTCAGTTCACAAAGCCAGAGATGGTACTCTTGTCCCATCAGGGCCTGCCAAAACTATTCTTCCCACTCAGATTCCTGAAACTTTCACTTTTGTACCCGAATAACTACACTGAGAAGTTTCAAACAACCAATTCCCTAAGATGGCTTTCCCAGATTATTCATGTGGCAAAGATTTTAGACAAATCAAACATTTCCCTGCCTTGGGCAAGAGTCGTGGCACCCCCCAGGCAAGTCCTGAGACTCAGCATAACTTTCTCTGTATTACAGATGGCCAAAAGCACAAAGATCAGTGAAGAGTTCCATCTCTAATCGTGCTTAAGCAACCTCTCATTGAAATTCAGAGCAACATTTACTGAACATGGGACAAGTTACAGCATTTTTTTCAGATTAAAAATAGATCTTTGATAGAATAATAAAATCAGTCTAACACTAAGTAAATATACAAAGCAGTCAGAGAGAACAGTGTGAAAAGGTTGTCTTGTGAGCAAAATCAAGGAAGGAAACTGAGCCAATACCTTGAGCACTAACAAATCATGGATGCCATCCTGCAGAGTGGTTCCATCCTCCTTCATTAGCCTCACGTAGGCCATTGCAAAGTTCTTCTCTCCTCTGTCTTTGGCTGCAAAGCAAAACATTTTCAGTTGGCTCCCCACCAATGAGTCCAAGTTCACTAAAGCCAAAATGCCCTACTTACACTCTTGAGTCGACCTGTGCCTGAACATGAAGCGCAGGTGAATCCTCTGCATGTCCTCGATGGGCACCGCCACCTTCAGTAAAACCAGACAGCAAGGAGGGGAGTCAGAGGTGGTTTCACACTCAGTGTGCCCCTATTTTAGAATAGGAAGCACCTTTTCCTTTCACAGGCCACTTAAAACTCTTGGGTAGCAAAAGAGGTGGCTGGTAAGGAAGGGCCTGTTAGATTTTGCTCCAAGTCTGATCCCAAAGAAACGAAGCACAGACCAGAATTGATGCACGCAGGGGCTTGTCCTCTAAAAAACAAGCACCCTGCCAGTCTTACCCTGTTAGCCACAGAATTATCTGACTGCACTGTGCAGCTTCCACATTTCACATCCAGATTGACTAACAATTGAATAAATGGCTGAAAGAGGTATGGAAATTCTGGCCAAATAAATAGACTCTATTTCTGTGATTAAATTTGGCATCAAAGGCTTGAGTAGAATCCCAGGAACTCTCGAGTGCTTTTTTCTTAAAGCAGCACACTTTAAGGCAAGCACACAACAAAAAAGGCCAACGACCTAAGAAAAAGCACGTTTTCATATTATCAAGTTTACAATTCTAAACTTGAAAGGCTTGCACTCCTTTCACAACCTCCCTTTACAAATCTTTCTACACATCACACTCCTCCATATTAACGGCACTTTTCAACAGGACCTACTGTTAAATATCCTGTACACAAGCCTGAATTGCAGCATAATTTTCAGAAGGAACTAGTAAGGTAAGCAATAAACAGAACAGATCAATGTTTCCAAACAAACAAGCTTCTGTTGGAAATCACCCTTCCATTCCCTCCCTCTGCAGCACAACCACAGCAATACTCCTTTAGATAATAATTGCAGTTTATTCATACATGGCTATTTCACCTTGAAAACATGATGTTTGCTAGCAAGGCTCACACATGCTTTATGAGAACTATTTCTGGCAGCTTCTGGGCATTTCCCAACCACAGACATTAAAGCTTGATTAGATAATTATTAGTGTGCCTCTAAAGAAAACCAAGACAGTTTTTTCTCTCTAAAATCATAAGAGGGGGTTGGTGACTGTTTTCTTTTGGGTTTTGGTTTGCCCTGTTTGTTTGGTTTTAATTGAAGCTCCTCATTGCCATTGTTTCATGATGGTAAAACAAATGCATTACTTCACTTTTGATGAGCCCTGTTAACACATCAGGTTGTCTGAGATGAGCTCACTCGTTCTGCTGAACTAAACCTTAACATCCTTCTCTTGGCCAAATTTCAAGCCTGGGTGACTCTATCTCTAAATACGTGATGTATGACCACGGCTCCATCCTTCAGCTCTAGCAGGACCAAGATGCTATTTGGGAAAAGCTGATGCTGTGCAAACTTTCTGTGGGAGATATTAACTAGTTAAAAGGGTGAGAAGCATCCAAGCCATACCTTCAAGGTCTCCATCCAGCGTGGCTGCTTGACCTGATAGTAGACCACTGATCTGTACTCGCTCACGGGCTTGTCCCCCGCACCCAGGCACACGGCGTTCTGCAGGGAGGAGGGGAACCAGCACTTAGTGCCTCGCTAGCTTGGGTAAAATTCTGGAACTTCAGCAACACCAAAGAATCACCCAAAAGATGCTCCCTCAGGATTCCCAACCCAGCCCTGGGATGTGGCTTTCCCACAGGGACAGTGCCCATCCCATCCCAGCCAAGGTCAACCTAACTGCGTCCATTCCATCCCAGCCCATCCCAGGCTCAGCTAGACCATTCCCATTCCAGCCCACCCCATTCCATCCCAGCCCAGGCTCAGCTGGACCATTCCCATTCCAGCCCACCCCATTCCATCCCAGCCCAGCCCAGGCTCAGCTGGACTGTGCCCATTCCAGCCCATCCCAGCCCAGGCTCCACTTCCCACCCTCACAGCAGGTTTGAATTTAGATATAGCACCATTTAAAAGGAAATAGCAAGGAGAGCACCAACAGAGAGGAAATGAAATGTGAAGATCCTGCGTTTGCCAAGCCCTTGAGCCCAGTGAAAATACACATTTCCCCTATTCTACAGTCAGGGCCAGTGGAAATGCATTTCACAGCAGACTCTAAGAAGAGCTCTGTGAGGAACATGCCATAGATTTTCTTTCTCCAGCTCGTGAAGTTCAGTAACCAACACATTATCTCAATCGGTAGAAGAAACACAAAGGGAAAAAAAAAAAAATAAATCTAGCTTCATTATTCTATTTTGTTTCTGCATTTACTTTAAAATACTCTCTTCCAGCAGACCCTCAGAAGTGCTTGGTTGCCCCCAGAGCTGTTCCAAGCTGAATGCTGTAGAGGCACAGACAGTGTGCCCTCCTGCATTTTCATCAACACTTACAATTTCCCATTCTCTACAGACTATCAGAAGTAGGACAGATCAAAGTGAAAGACGTGGCCAAGTTCAAAACTCGTGGTCACCAAGGAATTCAGGTTTTTTTAGTGAGTCTGTGAAGACACTTGACCTGCCTTGTGATGCTGCTCACTGAAGCAGCAAGAGCAGTGCCACCTTCCCAGGCACCCCCCAGGCACCTGGGGTGCACGGAGGAAGCAAACAAGCTTCAAACACCAGGGTGCCCTGTGGCCAGAAGGGTGGGATGCTGAGACCTGCAGATGGTTTGCACGGTCTGGTCACAGTGATTTGAGTGCACAAAGTGGTCCTCATCTGCCTTGGCAGGGGTTTGTCAAGGTTTATGCACCCACTTGTTTGACTGTCTCCCGTGAGATTCACTTGGAAATGAAAAAAAAGCCTTTTTACAGTAAATCCGGGGCTGGTTCTGTGACTGAAACTAGTTTGCTACTTCAACAGAGCCAGTTTCCTGTGTAGTGAACAGAGATATGGATAATAATAAACATTGAATTAATATCAATTCATTGGTTTGAAAGTTTCCTGGCCAAGGGTTTTTAGAGGCTTTCAGCACCATTTCAATGAGCTCCCCAAGGTGCTGCTTGACATGCCTAAGGCACAATAGCCCACAGCAAGCAGGGGTGGTGCTTCAGCTCCTTCAGACAATGGGACAAATCCACTCTCTCCCAGTGTTTGCAGGAAGGATCTGAGCATGCATAATATTGGAATGCAAGGTTGAATGCACTGTAATAGATTTATTTCTCTAAGGAATACTTTGATACATACGTATTTTAAGCATATTAACTGTGATTAGACAGAATACAGAGTGGAGTTAACTTCTGTACGTGCAAGTCATGGTTAAGTGTTGCCAACAGGTACAGGAAGTTTTTTTAATCAGGGTTACAATTTGTTGTGTGGACCTTAAGCATTCTGTGGGTTTAAGATTTTCTGCACTCAAGCTTTCAAGTTAAATTGAAGCAGCTGTAGTTCATATAAACACTTCTGCAAGTTATGAACCCCAGTGAGTTATTCCATCTTTATTTTATCTCAAGAGGTGTCATTATGATTTCAGCCTCATGATCACAGCACTATAAAGCTCAGAAAAGGAAAGGTCAGAAAATCTCCCTGAATACCAAACTGCTGATAAGCCCTAAGGAAAAGAAAAGCTCTTCAAAATGGGAATAGACAAGCAAGAAGACACTGCAAATATTTATGCTGCATTTGCGAGTGCTGTCAGTAATTTCATTATTTGCCATGTACTTAATTCAAGGGCCAGTGACACAGAATTGCTGGCACGAATCAAGGGTTTCTTATGTAGCAGAAATGGTATTTCTAACATTTGAATGTGCACGCTGCATTCTTCTGGGAATTTCCACAAGAAAAACCCCAGAGTAAGAATGCAGTAATTGTCAGAATCAGCACTTGTTCCGTGGCACAGCTAAAATAGGTCATTCAATGTTATTCCTCCTTACAGTTTAATGCAAGACATTTATAGAGCTTTAATAGATAGACTTTACACACCATAAAACTTGTCTGGCACAAGCTGGCACAAGTCAGGGAATGGCAAAACTTGTAATGATGGTATTTTATAAAAATGTACAAGTTGTTTAAGTCTTACTTCAAAAATGCAACTCCTGTTTCTGTGCCCATCACACACAAAAAAAAACCCCAAAACTTACTGGCAACACTTTTCCTTCTTCATCACAGACACACATCATCACTTCCACATTCCTCTGAGTTGTTTTATTGTATTTATCAAAATCTCCATACAGCAGTGTAATATAGATGTCATTCCTTATATCTCCTAAAAACAAATGGAAATAGCAAAACAAAAAAACAACAATTAAAATGCTGTGAAAGCAGAGGGCGGACTGAAATTCTCACGACTATTTGGGGGGGGGGTTTGCAGCGACCCAGATAAAAAGGTCTTATTTTCCACGTGAACTTAATTTTTTGAGTTCTCCTTCTTCTCTAGGGAGAAAGTACGATGCGCTGCCCGAAATGGGAGCTCTGGGAGGGACTCGAAGCAATTGCCGTCCTGCCCCGACACCTGCTGGAGAGGTGGCGGAGGAGCCACCAGTCATTTTCCCCAAATTCCCGGCTCTCCTCCGAGAGGGAGCTTCGCAGTTTCATTTTCTCCTCGCAACCAATTCATAGGACTTTCAAAAGTATCGAGTTTTCACTTGGGTTGGCAGGGTGAGGTTTAAGTTGTTGGTTTTTTCTTTAAAAAAGAGGCACTGTGGACAGTGATTTCTATTGGAAAACGTCATAAATTCAAAAGAATTCGGGAGATTGTAAACTCATGTGCTTATTATTATTAAAGGACAGCGATCGGTTACAATAAAAACAAGGATAATTTAAAATTCTAGTGACATCCACTGTAAGCTCCTTACAGAAAACCATGTACAAGGAGCCAGGATTATCCCTCAGTGTCTTGATTTCAATTTCTCTGTTCAAGCATTAGCAAATACTTTGCAAGGATTCCCCTGTTTTATGTAAGCCTCCAATATTGGACCAATATCACAGTGAATTCTCAAGAGCCTTTGAGTTCCCTATTCCAGAAGTGAGGCTGTTAAGCTGCTGTCCATTGAAACAGGGAATGAGAGAAGATCCCTTCCTAGCCCAGAGAAAGCCCTTCCTACCTGGCATGATGATCTCAGGGAATCCCAGCTTTCTGGCCACCACCGTGGTCCTGTCCACCAGGTGTGGGTAGTCCTTTCTGGTCTGAATCACATCCCCAATGAGCATTTTCACAGTCACCCAGACACCTGGTAAGAGGAACAGGAAAAAAAGGAGAAGGGAGGAGAAGAGATGACATTTCTGCCAGGGAAAAAAATCATCTGTTATCAAATGGTGGCCTCTTGTACCCACCAAAGCAGGGAGAAGAATTCATTTGCCCTGCTTCTTGTAGATGAAAGGAAAAGTTCTGTAAGCCAAAAGTGTTGCTGTTAATTTAAAGAGCCTCTGAGGTTCTGCAATGAGCTCATTCCTCTTCACTTGCAGCTTCAGAGCTGTCCCACCTCCACGGTGGTGCCACAGCTTTGACATAAAAGCCTTGGTCTAAAATGTGAACAAGCTGAAATGAAGTTTCACAAAAATACTTTGTCATTTAGAAGAAAATCACGAGGATGTGCTTTACCTTGTCCCCCACTGTCTCCTTTGGATGCCGTGATTTTGCTTAGGAGGCTGTGCAGGAAGTCATTCTCTGCCACCACCCTGCAGGAGACACAGCACCGTGTGTCAGCAGGGAAGGGTTAAAGAGACCAGCCAAAATTCACAACACAAATGACAAACAGCCTCGGTCTCCTCTGCTGGGCCTGACCTCAGAGTGGTGCTTTGGGACAGCGCTCACATTGTCACACTGACCTGCCACTCCAGCCCAGGCCCTGATGAACCTCCAGAGAAGAGCACTTGGCATTTTTTCTCACCTACTTTGGAATTTAGGTGCAAACATGTTGGATCAAACTGGACAAGTGCAATAATAAAGCAGTGTGTCTTCCAGAATGAAGTTCATCCCCCAGAGTGCACAGCAGCAATGGCAGGCAGGATGCACAAATATCTCTGCACTGGATCTGTGAGCAGCACATTTTTAGGCAGCTGCTCTGGCATTTCTTTTGAAGATAAGATATGATAATTCTATGATTTTTTTAAAGGAGACCCAGTTTTTACTCAGATTTTTCTCCAATTCAACACAGGACCAAGCCCATAAATTAGTGGCAATCCTTGCTTGTACTGTTGAGTTTGTGGAACTATTTGGCTCGGGTTTGTGAAATGGGACATGGTCCCAGCTGTCTGAAGGAGCACAGTCATAGAATTATACATTTATTTAACATTCTGTGGTCCTAAATGCCTTTTTAAAGCCATACTTAAATAATTAGCACTCTTACAACATAAAATTATTAAAGTGACAACTTATTCTTCACCAGTTTCAGATTATCCAAGCCAAAGAGGAATATTTTCATGCCTATCACAAAGATATCAAGGAGTGTCTTACGGGTGAAAGGGAATGAAGTACTGCTTTTCTTCATCACTTTCAGCTTTCCCTTTTATGATATCTGTAATATCCATGACTACAAGAAGAAAAGAAAAATCATCAAAACACATAATAGCATTGCAAAATAGATCCTCTGATCTGACATTGTTGTGCCTTAAGAGAAATATGGATTTTTCCCTGGCAAGCAGTGCAGCCCAAGAGAGCTGGGTTTGGGGGCAGAGCGTTTAGGGCAAAGTCCACACTACAAACCCAGCACTGTGTCAAGGGACAATTCAGACTGGCCCTAGCCTAGCCTTGTGAGTACAGGTATGAGAGCATTGCTGATGCTTTTGGGACACAATCATTGGCTTTATTTCATCTGCAAACTGTCCTTTCATTTGCACTGCCTAGGAGGAGGGGAATAATTGGGAAATTAAATTCAGGAGTACATTTCTGACACAGACAAAAGCACCAATGTAGGTGCAGCTTTTATGGACTTCAAAAACCCAGAAGATAGCTGATAGAGCTGCTGTGTATCCTGAGGTGTCTTGGTAGAGATCCTACAGTCCCAATATCCAAATATACAGTGGCAAATATCACTTGGGTCCTGCTCCATCGGGTACCTGCCACCCCAAAAGGCCTCCGGAGTCCTTGGGTGTATTTCTTGGAATTGCTGTCCCTCAGATCCATCCTCCCAACTCGCACTATTTGGCACACTAAATAAATTTTGTCCCTGGTAAGGTCTTTGTTTCCAAGGTCCTAAGATAGAAACAGAAAGGAAATTGGAGTATTACTAGAGGGGAAAAAAACAAGTTGTGACATTTAGACAAGAATCCCAGCAATAACTAAATCAATGGAGGAAAAAACCCTAATAAAACCAAACCAAACAAACACCACCAAAACCCCCCAACAAAACCAGAACCAAACCCAACAAACAAAACACCCCGAGGAAAAAGAAACCATGAAAAAACTGACAGTTTCAAGCTTGAATTAAAAGCAAGGTAAGATAAATAGAGAAAATAGCAGCAATGAAGCGATACAGGAGATAAAACCATCAAGTTTTCAGTAAATTAAGAGAGCACAGGTTCTTTGGCAGAAAAGCCACTGAAGCATTGGCACATTGGAGCTCTCAGTGACTGCTTGCCTTGCTCTAAGCCTGTCTGTGCTTCCTTGCTGCCCTTGCTCACTGCTCCGCAGTCCTGGCAGGGCCCCCAGAACACACAAGGTGCCCGTGGGGAGTGAACTGGAAACCACTCACCGTGAACACCACTTTGAGGTTGTTGAGCATATCAATCTCCTTTGGAAAGCCTCGGCTCCCCCATCTCACCAAGTAGTTCTCACTGTTTGCAAGACAAACATCTCATTGCCATGTGATTGAAGAATTGCTCCCTTACACAGGGCCAGTGTTGCATAACAGGCGCTCTGTGGTGATGGTTTATAGGGCAAGAAAAACACTACACAAATATCAGCAGTAAGTTTTGGGAAAATAACCTCAACATAGCAGAGATTGGCACTTTTTTGGAGGAAACATTACCATCATCACTGTCTGTTTGAAGGGAATACTCAACAGAAACTTATTCTATCCTGGAATTTCTAATGTTCTTTCATTATTTTCCACTCCCCACATTTCAGCACTTTACTCCAGACACCACAAGATTCCCCATCAAGAAGAATCTCATAAATCTGCAATGGGGTCAGGCTTCTCCAAACTTCTGAAATGTTCAACCCAGGATCAGAAAATTTGGAAACTTAGAATCCTTTAGCAGCAGGCAGAAACCAGATCTGTCCACACTTCACTTGTGGGTTTTCCCCTTTCATTTATATATTCTCCTCATTATTAGCACACTGGCAATTATTTTGCTTCATTTTGCCTGGCTCTTTCTGCTACTCTTCCCCAAAGGAAAGAGGATAGTTTACCTGATGATTGTTGCTTTCTGGGGGTCGTAGAGGGACATGAAGAGTTCTGCATCCTCCCCAATGCGGCAAACGAAGTTCCTCACGAAGACGTAGAGGCTGTGGGTGGGGGACGCAGAGAGGCGGGAGTACGAGCCATAGTCTGGCTGATCCTTGGACTGCTCAGGAGGAGGGAAATCATGAGCTACACCCAGCAATTACTGGGGGGATACCACAAAGCAGTTTCACTTTATATGACATGTAACCATTATTGAAAAAGCAGGAGAGTTGGGGTTAAAGCACTGGTTTCCAGCCAATAAGCATTGCCTTGTGTCTTGCCCTCAAAGCCTTTGCTTCTTAAGGCAGACATAATTAGCAAATAAGTTTCTGACCCTCCCCAAGGCTTCACCAGTGATTGACATCCCTTCCTACAATGAAGCTGGAGAATTACCAGGTCACAAGTGGAGACGTGACACAGACGTGGAAATCCCACATTCCTCCCTCAGCCCTCCCTGCCCACAGGGAGACGAAAAGCTCAGACTCAGTTCTCCAAAACACCAACCCCAGACTAGGGAGCCACCCCCGTGGGCAAGTAGTGACAATGGAGTGTCACAGATGCCTTAAATCAAGCTTTAGCAATACTTAGGGGGCTTAGTTGATAGTAAGAACATCCTTTATATGGGATTCTAAACATATCTTTTCCCAGTAGGAGTTTTCTTTTAGAAATGGAACTGGGTTTATTCCAATTTTTTTTTTCAACTTAAACTGTTTTTCTTCCCTTCTTCCTTCACCTCCAGGAACCTTCCTGTCTTGAGAATCTTAGATTTACTGTCATTCAGGAGAAAAAAGCCAGGTGAAGTTTCTCTCCTGTATATGAACAGATACAAAACCTTACCACCCCCCCAAAATCAGGCTGCTTTCAGTGAAACTACTCTCAAGTCCATTTCTCAAATTTTGGTAAAACAGTGTGCTTAAAATGCTTAACAATATTTTCACTGTGCTGCAACAGCTTCAAACCCTTTAGGAGAGAGCAGGGACTTGGATTTGATGATCCATATAATTCCCTTCCACCCGGAGATATTCTATGACTTCCATGCCAGGTCAGTTCTTCAGGCACAAGGCAATTATAAAAAGGGGAAAACATCCTCCCCACTTTTAAAGAGAAGAGAAAGTCTCAAGCTGACAGGACAGAGGCAAGCCTACAAGTCTGAAAGAATTAATTTTGGACACAGTGAGACACAGCAGAGGGCTCCAATGCACACCCTGATGGGCTTTCAGTGTGCCAGAAGCAGCAGCACAATGAAACAAGGCCCCTGGAAGAGGAGACAAATAACATGCTGAGATCAGGACACAGCACAGCAGATTCATTGGCTCAAAGACTGGCTCTGAATTCTGCCTATATCCCACTGCAACCAGCAAGAAGCAGCTGCTGGACACCTGATGGCCTAAACCCATTGCTAGGATCTATTTTTAGAACAATGCACCACAGCCTAGGGCTGACTCCCAAGTCTAATTTTCCTTATATTTTCACTTAATTACATTTGGATGTGTGGGAAGTAGCATTTATTTAGTGACACTGAGAACAACTCAAAAGGTGTTTTCCAGTGAATTGCCATGGGGGTTACTGAAGTGTCATGACAACCCAGCTCTTTTCTGTCAAGGGCTTGCTTTTTTACAGTTTACTTGCTCATAAATGGAGAAAAGAACCAAAGAGGCTTACAAATCCCTGAAGAGATTTTAATGCACAAAGAGGTCAAGGAAGTGCAGCCACCTGCTTTGCATTTTAAGAGATGAAATTTCTGCACTTGTCAGCTTTGCTTTGGCACACGAACTCCTGGTGTGCACAAGGCTGTGCAGAGTTCACCTTGGTTCCTCCTCAGGGAGCTTCCATTGAGCTTCACCAGGCTAAGCAGCAGGCAGCAACCCTCAGCACACAACTGGGGCTCTGGGTACTCATGGTGTGAGCTCCACTCTGAGCGTGGAACTACTCACTGCGCCATTCAGCCTGCTGAGAGGCCCACAGGTGGAAGGAGGTGTGTGCCCAGACAGGAACCCAAGAGTGGGTTTAGAACCAGGTTTAGAACCAAACCTATAGCCCAAATCAAGTTCACAAGTGCAACTCACTCAGTCTGAGGCTTTGCCATATTCATCCCACACGTGTGTGAATCTCCTCTTTAAGTCAGAGGCAAAAGTTGCCAACCAATTTTCTGGCAGGAGGTTGCATCCTTCAGAGCTTAGACTAGTTTTCTGTCTAGATTTTAGGAAATGAAGCATTAAGTTCAGCCACTCATTCCTACCATTTCCTCCTTGATTCGCTCAGTGATTTTATTAGTTGCTTCTTCATGTGCATGAAAGAGGCTGATGACACTGGTTTTATCTGGATCCAAGATATTCCCATCCTCATCTCTTACTATGAGGTCTAGCTCAAGTATTCTGTGAAAATACAAAAGGCATAATGGTTAGGTTATTTTCTTCTATAAAAAGAAAGCTTAGAAATACAACACACGAGGAGAAGCTTCAAGTTTTAAAGTAGTAAAGTTCAAATACATGCAACTGTATTTCACTGAAGCAAAATTTAACCAAACCACGTGATTTTGTTTTCAAGCTGCCATAGAGCATTCAGGAACTTACAGTAATGTCACCAAAGCATTTACAAACCCATCACATATAATAGGTGTTTGATGACTACCAGTCCCCCTCACCTTTGCTTTTTGAAGCACAAGGTTTGTAAGCAAGATGTGCAGGGTTTTCCTGGTACTCCCTCCCAGTCCCATTACTTAACTCTGCTGTGCTCTGCCTTGCTCTCATACAAATAATGCCTTTTTACCTTCTACTCTCTTTTGCCCCCCCAACATTAAGGCCCTACATCCTGCATGCCTTGGCCACTGGATCTTAGTGGCACCTCAATTAGCAGGCAGCCTTTGTTGCCTGTGCAGGTTCTCACCCTTCTGTCCCCTCTATAACTGGTCTCCTTTGTGCTGTGTGTTCTTCTCAGAGTTGTGCAGGGCACAGGCTGCCCTGCCAGAACTGCTGCTGCTGTTTGAAGCATCCTGTGGCAGACTGCAAAGCATCTGCACCCCCTCACCTGAGGATTTGGTGTTCAGGCTCCTCTCCCACAGTGACCCCCTGAGCCTTTGATTCCTTCTCCACTTTGGCAAGTTTCCGTCACACAACACAACTCAACCCCACACTTTCAGGTGTTTACCGACACTATCCAACTTTCACAGTGCTCTGTGCAATCCCAAATAATTTTAAACATGCCCTTGAGCCCTACTGTCCTAAAGGAAGAGGTTTACTGTCTCATAATGTGAAAAGAACAGTGAGAAGAGAATCTGAAAACAATTAACTGTTAATGCTGTCCTTATCTGAGCTCAGACTGGAGTTTTTCAAAGTAAACTATGCTGGGGTGACCACTCAGCTCCACCCAGTGCAGTGGGGTATGTCTGTTCCCCAGAGTGCTCTGTATGAACCCAATTTATCAGAAATTTGCATCCCAATCACAGTGAATCAGTTAAGTTTGGTAACACCCTGTGGTCATTGTTTATGTGTCGCCACAGGGACCTGAAGACTGAGCAGCACAAGGGCCTTCAGGCCACAACAGCCACAGCCACTTAAAATAGCTAAAGGCAGTTTATAAGCAGATTCCATTGCCTGTAAAATACTATGAGGATTGTATTACCAAGCTCTCCTTCTCCCTTTATCAGATGGTGGAACTCAAAATGTGTTGTGTTGCAGTGACTTTTCATTAGCAAGGCATTTTGTCAAATAACTCTTTAGTTTCTGGTAGTTTCACTTCTATTAGCGGGACTTGAGTTCTGCCTGGGAATTCCCCAGTGAACGGGGGTGTTTGCAGACCTGCTATGGCCTGGGAGCACCACTGTGGGGGCTCACACAGCACTGCTGGCCAGTCATCTGACCTCAAATCTTTCCAACTGACAGGCTCATGCATTTATAATTAGCAAATAAATTAATGATTTGAAAAAGCATTTTGCTACGAGAATCCTCAACTGTTATCACAGGAGTAACAGGGAGAAGTTTGAAAAGGAAGATTCCATATAAATCACATTTTTGAGTGCCAAAACTGCAAACATGAAAGCATTGTCATCATCTCTTTGATAAGCTCTTAATAAACCAGGTTTTCCAGAAGCAGTGTAGGCCCCTTACCTGTTCCCATAGTCAATTTTGGAAGTGACTTTCTGTTTGAGTTCTTTGAGCTCATCTTTTGGCAGAGTCCCCGAGAGAAGCTGCGAGCGCCACTCCATCAAGTCAAACATCATGGACTGCACCTGCTGGAACCTGTCCTTCTTGTTGGTCTGAGATATCAGAGAAAACAACAAGTTTCAGGCTGCAAGTTGAAGTGAAATGTTGATGCTTCAATATGTGTCATATTTAAGTAGTTCATATGGGGATAGGGAACGATGCTGGTTTTGTTTTATTTAAAGGTGCTGTTCTAAGATCCTTTAAAATTCTCATCAAGAGAAATTATTACAGAAACAATTTATTTCTGTATGAGATACTGATAAGACCATGCTGGGAACAGCAACATTTGATTGTGTGTTAACACCTTTAAGAGACAAGGGAGAGAATGCACAGGAGTCACTAAAGCAGTTCTGGTGTCATTCACTGAAACGAGAAGGGTTTTTGTTGTTGACTTGAACAAAAGGAAGAACAAGAATTTACGTGTTTCTCAAGGGACATGTTTCAGAAAACTATGCAATGTTCAACATACCCTTGTTCCAGCAAAAAAAAAAGAAAATGAAAATCCAGTGGCTGGGATCCTGGAACAGTCAGAGCAATCCCTGAAATTCCAAATGTTAATGGCTACATGCTCTCAATAACTCTTGAACAACATTGGTTCCAACATTCCAAGATCATGAATCTTTTTCAAATGCATCCTAATTATCTTTCATACTCCTAAATGGGAACTTTTCACCTGCACTAATGAAAATGATGAAAAATTTATCATGCACAGGATACTCCAGGTTGTAACAACTGCCACGAAGTTACAGCACCCCTCAGCCTTGTCATCCACAGAATCATCAAAGTTGGAAGAGACCTTCAAGATCACGCAGTCCAACCCTAAACCCAGCACCTCCACTGCCAGGGGGAGGGTTGGACTAGATTGAAAGCCACTAAAAATACAGTAACTACCTAAGAAGAGAGGGAGCAATTCCTTCAATCCACCCAGACCCTGCCCAGCTTCAAGGAAAACACACCAATTTGAATAATACGCATTACTAGGACTGACTCAGGCAAAAAACAGTGTGCAAAGTGTCCTACCACATAGAGCTGCTTCCAGATGCTTCCCCACTCCCAAAGAGTAGTGGTGACTTCTTGAACTAAGGGAATTTCCGCAGACATTATGTTTTCTGTGTGTCTAGGAGAGAGAAGAAAACACACAGAGTGTCTGTGCTCCAGGGGGGTGTGTTATTGTTGCTGTGGCCAAGGTACACAAGGCCTTGAGACTCATTCTTTAGCAGGCAAGGTCCTTTAGGTAATACAGCAGATAATTCAATACCTTTTCTTTTCTACAGTAACTTCCTTGATGTGGATGAAGGATTTAGGAAATACTCCCTGTTGAAGGAAAAAAAATAAATAAATCCACACTTGTTCTCTTAGAACATTTAGGTGACATCCACGAGTATAAACATAAACTTGATTCACACAAATGGTTATATCCAAATTAACTCTGCTCTGTTTGGTTTTTATGCAAACAGATGCATTTCTGTTTGACAGACAAATAATAGAGGTTCTGGCATATCCTTCTCTGCAAATACAGAATGCATGGAACATGGAATGTCATCTTCCACCCACCTGCCCCAGGAAAAAATACAGTTAAATACAAGTTCATAGAATCTAAATTCAAGAAGCATTGTGTCTGTGCTTCAGCCCCCACGTTTCACTTTGCTGGACAAAGACACAGCCTGATTTAGAGATCAGCTTGATTATCAGAGCAGAGGAGAGACTGAGATAGGACCATTGCACCTAGTGAAGGAAACACAGATGGAGGAAACCTCTCGGGATGAACACAGAGAACAGAGAGCTCCAAGTTACTTTGAGGCACAAGAGTCAAGAACACCACAAAGTTGAATTTGCTTTAAGGAAAGAGGTCAGCCTGTCCTTTGCAATGCTCAAAAAAGGAGACACTTGGTAAAGCCACCAACTCTCAGCCCTTCTTGGCGTGTGTGGCCCCATTTCCAGTTTCCCCCCTGGAAATGCCCAGCAAGATGCAGCAAAGGAGGCACCACGGGAACGAACAACGGGGTCTTACCTCTGCTCCTTTGTATCTGACCAGGTAACCCTTGTACCAATCTAAAAGGAAGAAAGGTCACTTGGTAGGACAAAAAAAACATGCTTCAAAAGGCACAAAGTCATGAGATTTATTTCATGTAAGAAGTATCCCAAATAAAGTTCATAAAAATCAATAGTTACTTCAAGCACACCCAGATTAAAGGGAATACAAGGAAGCATATTGAGCATGACTTGCATTTTAGCAAATATGATTATATGGTCAACTTTCAAGTCTTGCACAGTAAGCACAGATAACCTTGCACAGAATTTAACAGCCCCACATATATTAAAAAAAAAATAGGCTAAGTTGTTTTGCAGTGTAATACAAACACACACTTAGACATCTGTGTCAGCCAAGACAGCCCACGGTAGCCCATGGAGCTCTTCTGATCATGATTGAGGTGCATCATTAATTCAGTACAGCACATGGTTGTCACATATCCAATTTCCTTATATGCAATAAGACTAAACATCTTTCTGCCATGAGGAATTACAGCTTTTGGCCTCAGCTGGAATAAGTAGTTCCCTGGTGGAAAGTTCAAGTCAGAACCTCAGGAAAAAGCAGGGCTATTATTTGACTTCTGCTGCATTTGTAACTAGGAACCCCTTCTGGAAGGCAGGAGTGCACAACTGCAGTAGTGGCAATTAAAATACCATTTCAGACCTGGTTCCATCCATTCCATAGTAAAGTCAAAATAAACCTCTACAAAAAATATGAAATGCAGAGTTCAGCCTTACTGAGTTGCAGCAGAGGCCACACCATCCTGCACACACCCACCAGGAAAAATCACCTGCACAGCAACAGGACTTAACTCTGTGGAATATTACATTTTTTCATCCCAAACAAAGCATTTTATGACTGAGAGCATACATTTTTAATGGCAATTCCATGAACAGATAACATCTCTTTCCCACTGCTTTTTCTCTCTCACCATTTTTAAGACAGCACAGCTATTTCAGCCATGCACCAAACCATTAAAAAAAAAAAATCCTAATCAAAAAGGTGATGTTAAAAGTCACAGGAGGATCACTGACCTCAAAGAAAGACTCAGCACAGACTTTTTCAGGTTTTTTGCACTGGTGTTTTTTTTCCCCCCCCAGTGTCTTATCAACTATAAAATTCCATCTTCCTCCTAAAACTGAATTATTTTCACCTAGCCTCGACTTACAGCCAAGTGTGTAAAACCTGTTTTGCCCCATTTGCTGTGACTGCACGTGTATGTTCTGTGCATTTATTTTGTGCATGCAAACCTGGCTAAAATAGGCCATGAAATGAGCACAGGAAGAGCCCTGTTACTGGTGGTTCCTCACCAGCTGCAGCTGCCAGCACCTTTTTAAGGTATCTCATAAAAGATGAGCTTCACTCACTCAATGGGACAGATTCCACTTCTCCATTGACAAACATATTTCACAAAGCAAGGCATGGCTTAGTGTATCAAGGGCAGAGGATTCAGAAAAGACTCTTAGATAAAAAGTAACCCCCATAAGATCATCACTCAGCTCCAGGCTGGGCTGCCAACAAATGTACCACAGAAATCTGAGATGTTATCTCTGCAACTGACAGGCCATACAGGGACAAGGAGCTTTCTGGTTTGCCTGTTTTTCTTTTTCTTAGATAAAATGCTTAGAATGGAGGCTTAAAGAATTGTGCAGGCTTTTCATTTTTTAAGAGAGGACACGGGTCATTACTTGTGACTTGGAGAGATTCATCTCTTGCCTGTCCAGTGAGTGACATCAACATTGTCACTGATGCTGCAAGACACTGCATTTCTCCTCCAAGCAGCAGAAAAGCCACGTGCTCCCGTGCATTGGAGATGTGGTTTCTCAGGTGCCCCTCTCTCCAATCCTTTGCTGTTTCCATGCAGAACCACCCAGAGCTCTGTGCATGGGCTGGGCTGGGCTCAGAGAGCTCCAGAGCCCCTGCAGCCCCATGGCCACAGGGTACCGAGTGCCTGGGGACACCCAGCTGGCTCTAAATGCAGCCCTTGGCCCTGCTCTTGAATAAAGCCACACTTGGTAAGGGAAATCAAACACCTTCAATCAGCAGAAGATTCTACGTTGCATTTTGCAAAGTTTCAAGCACTTGATTTATTTTTATTTTTTTTTGCAACTCAACCCGGTCAAGAACATCACAGGAGATTGAAAATAAATTCCAGTTGCAATGACATCTGCAGACACCTGACTGCTGAGTTAGGATTAATAACTACCCCCTCCTCTTTGTACTAATAAAAACTGCAGTCGCCCTGGCAGATTTAGAGAGAATTCAGGAGGATTGTGAAGGTATTGACTGGCTGTCATGCACCACTTGGACTTTTACTGCTTAGCACGTTCAGCAAGTCGGATGGGTTTCAGAAATGTTTCTATCAGATTTCTTTAACATACCAGGTTTCCTTCTTACATGCCCAGGGTGCTGAATGTCTCCTAGCAGCAAATATTTAGTTTAGAGGCAAAAAATGTACTCCATTAAGGCCTAAATCAAATTTGATGTCACTCCCATCAGGTATGTTACAAGCTGGCACAAACTTTACAAGTTCTACATTCACCTTGATAATTTCCTCATTTGGTAATGGCTTCCCAAAAAACCACATGTAGTGTCATATGTCTAATTTTGGCTCTTCTAAAAAGAATGGTTCTTCCTCAAAATAGATATCACCACCACCACTAAAAATAAGAGCAATAGACAACTACTGATGTAATACAGGGCATTGCTGTGGAGAGAAAGGATTATGTAACTCACAAAGAAATCTATAACTTGAAGGTAAGAGGCTTACCTTCACAGGACTCCAAGATGTGGACCACATCACCAATCTGTAGGGGTAACTGTGGTGTTCCTGTGCCTTTGAAATTGTAAATAGCTGAAAAACCAAAGGGTGAAAAGAGTATTTTTCAACACAGCCATACACTACAATTAAACTGTGGTTGTTAAGATCCTGATACTGGGATAAATACACCACGATAGACAAACACAACCATAATTCTAGCAAGGAGTTCCATTTATCATTATTAATTGTTCTCTTTGCCTGTGACATTTGAAAGGTGGAGAAAATGGCCAGTGCTGAAAAGAGAAACCAATAAGCCTCAAAGAAAACTCAGCATACATGTGGAATCAAGATCTGCATGGGATGTAAAAGCACCTGCTTAGATGCAGGTCTTGAACAAACACAAATTGATAGTATGGAGAACTGTTTGTCTATTGGTTCAAAGGATTCAAGCACACAGTTGACAGAAATTTATAGCTTCACTGGTGACAAAGGGCACAAAAACTGGATTTACTCAATTATTTCCTGGGTTTAGAAGCTTCAAATTAACATGAAACTGTGCTTCATACAGAAGTGGTAGGAAGTTTCAGAGTTTGCTGATTCTCTGCATGAAAAGCAGTGGATTTTAAGAGCCCTCTAATCAGCAGCTTATCTCTGTGTGGTTAAGAAAGAGCAGTTTGAGAGAATTCAAGCAAATGAGCCTCTTTGTCAGCTCTCGTGCTCTCTGGCCACAGGATGTGGGCTGCTCTGGTAACCCTGGGCCCCTGCAGGTTCTCTTCATGGGCATGGTTGGAGACTTGAACCAGAACTTTAGAGGGTACAGGTGGTTATGGAGTCCAATCAGCCCATAATTAACCTTAATTAAATAGGTGCCTGAAGCCTGAGGAAGCTGTGCAGGCAGGGACAGTGACCCTGCCCCCCCACCAGGAGCTCCTCTGCAGGAAGGGTGGGTGTCACCCAACAGAGCTCATGGCAGTGTCCAAGTCCAGCCTCACACCCCAGACTGGGAGTGCTTTGGGTTGGGGGAAACCTGATGTGCAAATATATTCCCCCCTGCCTCTTTCTCCCCCCATCCAGGCTTCTAAAGCAGGAGATTCACCTCTGCCAGGCCAAAAGGTGTGTTTGACACAATTGATTTAAACATTGTCCTGGAAATTATGTTTGAAGTCTCCAACTCCACTGCTTTTTGGGAAAATGCTGAAGGGAAGAGCCTAGAGAAAGAGATTGATCCTCTTGATTTAACATGTACTTCATAAATTATGTTTTCTCTATCTTTGGCCATCCTTATGTTTGTTATATTTCTGGAACAGAAATTAGAAGGGATTTCAGAGCCTCACTGGACCAAAAATAATGTTCTTTTTGACATGAAGAGACATTGCCAGCAGCTCCTTCTCCTGAGTGGACAGAGCAGGGCTCAGACCATTCAATATATTGGGAGGGGAAAATACAGACTAACTTTGAAGGGAGGCTCTGCTGTCCCCACTCAGCCATTTAGTCAAGAGAATCTTGAAGACATTCCCTCTGTGAGCCTCAGAGAGCAGCCTCAGCTCCACACAAAATGGAAATTCAGTAGGAAATGTGTATAATTCATGGGTAGTTATGTTCTGACTGGTTTCTTTTCAAGAAGATGGCAAAACTCTGCCAAGTTATTAGAGACATTTCCACGGGGGTGTTGGGGAGGTGGGGGGATGTGGGTGCTCCTCCCTTTCCCTGGAATGTCCACGCAAATTCAGGTTACTCTTGACTAACACATTTTAAATTTCAAAACATGCACGGTTGTCAAGACACAGATGCAACTCATTGAGTCAGATTTACATTGTATTTTGGGTTTGCTCCCTTAAAAACTTCATTTTCCAGCTACAAACAAATTGAAAAGTGCAGTAACAAACTGACAGAGGAAATGGCTGCGTCAGCTCAGACTTTTCTAAATGAGTAAGTGGAAACTTACCGAGCGAGATTTTGCTGTAGAGCTTGGATTGTTTGGGAGGAGGAGTTGAACAAATCCCTTCACAAAGCTATAGGCTTATGGAGACATTTTATGATAGGAAAGCACCTCCCATATAGCATTGCAAAAACTCTAAACCACTTGATCCCATCCCCTGCACCTGGACATCTCATCTCCAGCTTCACCACCACATCTGCTCACTTTTGAATTATTAATTCTGAGTGAAAATTTAAGCATTATACCCAGCTATGCTTTCTCTCAGCTGTAGGTGATGTCATTTCTCTTACAAACTGGGACCCTCCTATATTTTTATCACCTCAGAGTTCACCAGCCCTGAGGAGGGTTCCCTTTCCCCCACCCTCTCTTGAATCCTCAGGGTTGTGTGCCCATGGTGCACAAACACACAGCTCATTTTGCTCCTCAAAAATAAGAAAACCCTGTATGAAATTAAGCTTTTTTTTTTTGTGGGATACTCCCAACAGGTTGTTGGCCCTTTCAAATCACCCTCTGAAGATGATTTGAATAATTCCTGCCACTGCACTCCCCGGCATCCTCTCTCCCAGACAGAAACATCAGAGGAGTCAGGATCCCCGAGGCACAGAGGGTGTCCCAGATTTCATTCTAAATCCCAATTACTAATCAGCAATTACTGCCCCAGGAGCAATTGATGCCATGGCAATTGGATTGGTGGGAGATGCATCCCCAGCAGGCAGCACCAGGCTAAGGTGTGCCCATCCCAGTGTACCTGCACACAGATTCTCCCAGAAAGGCACAGAGAATGCCCCCAAACCTCCAGAGTTCCTAAACAGAGGCTTTACATTTCAGTGACTTTCCCATGAGTGATCAAATCCAAGCTGTCCTTTCCGAGCTCAGCACAGCCTCAGTGGTAGCTTGTTCTGGGTGCTGTGTGTGCTGTCAAACAGCCCAGTCCAAGTCCCAGGTCAAACTGCTGACCAGAACAGCTCTCCGAACAGAGCCCTGCTCAAGCACAAGGGGGCTTGGAATTGCACCTCAGGAAGGTGGAAACAATCCCCATCATGTCCATGGAGAATACCCAAAGATTGTTTTCTTTCCCAGCCAAACAGTACACGCCATAAGGACAGTGACTGGGGGATTGTGCCATCACCTTCACACCCAGAGCCCGAGTGAAGACATCTACAGTGTCCATCCCAGGGGCAAACAAGGAGGGTGAGGCCTGGAGAAAGTTCCTCTGTTTCCATTTAGTCCCTACTCATCTCTTAAAGCCAGACCTGCTGGCTATTACATGCATATTCACCCACCAGATATTAGATATATATATATTTCAATATCTATATATATATGCAAGTATGATCTTTATTACACGGGTGGCTGGGCAGCCTGTTTTGTTCCACCACTCAGGCACCGTGCGTGTTTTCCAGAGCAGAGCAATGAAAATCTGTGGAGAACATTTCCCTCAACATTCCAAGATACAAAGTAAATGAAACAGTCACCCTGCCAAGATTACTGTTAAAAAATAAACTCGAGCAAGCACAGGTTAAGACAAACACAATTACTGGTTTGCAATTCAATTTCCATGTCCTCCTCGATTTAGAGAATGAGAAGGAGAACAAAAAAAAACCATCATCATAATTTGTACCCTGTCTGGGAACGTTCACACACAAAACACTCCAGAAAAGTCACAGTAACCCAGGTAACAGAATCCCTTCCTCAAAAAGATAAATTTCTTCAGCATTCCCAGGTTTTAACCCCCCCCATCGTGGCCACTGACACGATCAGCCTGTAACCTGCTGCGAGATGGGAATGGGGAGCAAGGCAAATCCCACAGACACACAACACCCAAGCCATTTGTTACCCCAATCCTCTCACCTGCCTTCCTGCCTGTTGTCCTTTGTGTGCACTGCCTGCCCTGCTCTTTAAAAGAAATACAAGTACCACTCTGTGCCATTTTGAGACTCACCTTTTGGTAAAACCCAGGGTTTAAGTTGGCTACCTTCCACTTAGACAGAATTTGAAAAAGATTGCTAAGGCATTGCTGGGGGAGCTCCTGATGTCACTTTTCCATAACAGAAGGACTATTAGGTGTGATTTCAATGTAATAACTCAAGAAGTGTTTTGCATATTCAAATAATTTATAATTAACAGCCTCAGCAAGAATGCTGTTGTTTTATTTTTTTAACTATTACATCTCCACATTTATGAGCAGCAAACCACTCATAAAAGATCTATTCACTTTCATTCATTTTCTTCTCGTGAAATCCCTGAGCAAGAACATCAACAGACCCTAAGTGGAAATATTTTGCAGTCCTAGCAGGATTTCTTAACTTCTGGAAAGATATCCACGACATTTCCATTCCAGGGTTGTGAGTGAAGGATCCCCTTGAGTGTCCCAGAGCAAGGGGATGGGATGGACCCAGTCCTGCTGGGTCTGTCACTGCTCAGAGCCAGCACCAACCCTCGGGGTGGCTTTGCTGATTTATTGAAAACCTTGCTCCAAGGAGGGCTCTTCAGTTCTCAGGTAACCAGCTGTTGTCTCAGCTAACAACTGAACACAGATTTCCTTGGGGACACATGGAAGCTACAGCTGACTTGAGCTACTTATTTTCCTTAAACACAATAAAGCTGGTGTGGGTTATAAGAGCAGGAAGTTCTGGCATGCACAGCTACTTACAGAAAGATATTGTCTCTGCCTTTTTATCTTTTCACAGAAAAGAGTAGCACAGTAATTTTTTTCTTCAAAGTCTTCATGAAGAAGTTGTGCTTCAAGCTGGCAAACAGCCATTTGCAGCTTCAGCAGCACAGGAGTAAATCTGACCCTTCAGCTCAGCATTCCAACATATTTCACTCATTTGTGACTTGCCTCAAGGTCTGAGCAGATGGCAAACACCTGCCATTAGGAACCTGCCATCCAAACCAGGACTATTCCATCATGTCCTGTCCACAGAAATAGCACATATTTAAGCTGGGAATGCTTCAAGACTAAGAACAAGTTACACATGCAAAATCAGGATTGTGGTTTCCAAGGCCAAAGCTGAATATCTGCTACCCTGACCACCCCATTTAATTAAGTGAAAACCCAAAAGCAGGCACATTGGCTGCGTTCTGCCATCACCAAGGGGTGGTGGGGCCTTCCAAAGGTATCCTGCACCAAAATATTGCTCATCCAAAGCACACAGGACCCAACCCCCTCAAAGTGAAACTGCTCAGCAGTGGCAACTGAAGGCACCGGGCACACTTCTAACGAAAGACTTGAAAATTCGAGGTGAGAATTGCAATCAGAGACTGAAAAACAAAGATTTCCAAAAACACACAGACAAGATAACCCTTCCAGTGTGTATTATGCCAAAAGCTTGTCAACTTTCACAGACTTTATGACTCACTTTGCCTGTATTTCTTCTTTTCCTGAGACACACCTACAACAGACCATAAATTCAAAACCCTCTTCATTTGTCAATATAGGTGCCAATACCCCATATAGGACACAGGACAGAAAAAACAGTGGTAGTGGTACATGTTTGGTGCTTTAATTATTCTGAGTGAAAGGCTCTCTCACTTTTCTCACCAACTTACTTAAGGAAAGAATACACTTAATTCCCAAGACCAAGGAAAATAAAACAAACTCTGAGCCAGCAGCTTGGCTAAGAAAAGAAACTCCTGGATATTGACTTTGTACTCATCTATTAATTTCAAGCAATTGTGCAAGAGCAGAGACAGAATGAAACCAACCTCCCACAAAGTTACATGTAGGAGTATTTACAGCACTATATTCTAATATGCTTGGAAAGTCCATTTGATTGCTGTTCCCATTTTTCCTATTCTGCTTTGTGACAGACTAAACCACAGACATCACCACAAGTGCCATTTTTTTATATACAAGTATTAAGTGGCTTCTAATAACATGTTGAACAGCAAACCCTTCTTTAACCCAGGAACTGGACTCAGGGGGAGCAGAGAAGCAGCAAATGTCACCACACTCTGCACAGATTCTCCTACATCACAGTCACCTTGTGCTTCTGGGTGAGAGCAGCAGGAGAGGAGAACAGGGCAAAAGAAATATCACCAGGATCCAGGGGCAGTTTTTCCCAGTGACATATTCTAGAGCTTAAATTATAGCCCTGGACATGAAAACAAACATTGGATTGTCATTAATTCATGAAGTGATCTCTTTCCCAAGATAATTTTCATGGTGTGAGGTTTGCTGTACCTTCCAAATACCAGAGAGACCACTACATCAAGTACAAAAATTAAGTGCTTTCTACTGTTGGTAAAATTGAAACAGAAAATATTTACACCCTTTCTTTTGTAACATAAACTGCTGCCACAACAGGCTGCTTCCATTTCACAATTCTGCTACTGCTGCACATGGAAGTTGAACAAGAAAACATTCTTTTCCTCTTACTAATACCTTGAAGATTCAGTTTATTTCATGATGCCAGTTGGGCAGGTTTCTTGGTTTTAATGCATATCACAAAACACTATTGCCTACTGAAACTAAGAAATGTCTTTCAGAAGAATTTCAAAGGTTAGAACTAAGGATAGTAACTTTCTGATGCTTTACCTTTATTCTGACCTCAAGGGGTTTTTTTTCAATAGTAGTTCAGCCTTTCATACAAGTTGACATCATTCAGTTTGAGACGACAACTTGCCTTCCAAAAAGTACTACTTACCAGCTGAAATAGGGATTTTTTTCTGCAAGACTAACCACAAGTGACAAGGTTGCAGAAGCAAGTGCAGAATTCCCCTTGCCCTACCTTTGTTCTCCATAATTTCTGGCTGCTGGGCATTAAACAACACCCCACCTCGCCTGTTTCTAAAGGACCCTGGTGGGAAGAGCTGCACTGCTGTGAGAGAGGCAGAGTTGACACTCATGGACTTTTGCCATTCTGGTTGAAAGATTAAGACTTGGTCCGACCTTGATGATTTCAATGAAGCCACCATGCTGAGGTGGAAGGTGTTAACTCATCTCAGCAGAGCAAACACCTGCCCACATCCTGTGCAGGAGGCAGAGACACAAACCCCGACCGGCAGCTCCCCGAGTTACATACCTACGCCACTCTTCTCTGTCCTGTGCCACCTTGCCATCACACATGAACCCCTGAGGCTCCCAAGGACGCCCAAGAGCAAGGAGTGCAACGTTTCTGGGTGCAGCCTTGAGGATGGGTGCCAAACACAGGCCCCGGGAGCAGCCCTGGCTGTCAGCGAGAGCGGGCGGAGGCAGCGGCGAGGGCTCTGCGAGATTTGCTGCTTTCGGGGCTTCCTTCCTCTTTCTTCTACCCACGACACTGTCCTGGGGGAGGGGAATCCCAAACTGGGTGTTGCTCTTGCATGATGCTGGTGACAACACCCGAGCAGGGCAAAAGGACCAAAGCCACCACAGAGGTCTGTGGTGCCAGCCCAGCTGCAGGGACAACATCTGGGCACGGCTTCGGCCAGCTCTGAACATCATCCACACCACATGACAGGTCTGGCTCCACAGGCCCCTGCAGCAATGAACATCACCCCAACACCACAGTGAAAGGTTTGGTTCCACAGGTCCATACAACAGTGAACATCACCCCAACACCACACTGGGAAGGGTTGGCCCCACAGGTCCA
>JAWMRC010000026.1:3516085-3540738 GCA_035584755.1 Thripadectes ignobilis
CATAAAACAATGAACATCACCCCAACACCACACTGGGAAGGGTTGGCCCCACAGGTCCATAAAACAATGAACATCACCCACACCACACTGGGAAGGGTTGGCCCCACAGGTCCATAAAACAATGAACATCACCCCAACACCCCACTGGAAAGGTTTGGCTCCACAGGTCCATGCAGCAATGAACATCACCCCAACACCACACTGGGAAGGGTTGGCTCCACAGGTCCATACAACAATGAACATCATCCCAACACCACACTGGGAAGGGTTGGCTCCACAGATCTCTGTAGCAATGAACATCATCCACACCACAGTGACAGGTTTGGCTCCACTGGTCCATACAACAATGAACATCACCCCAACACCACGGTGACAGGTTTGGCTCCACAGGTCCATACAACAACGAACATCACCCCAACACCACGGTGACAGGTTTGGCTCCACAGGTCCCTGCAGCTCTGAACATCACCCCAACACCCCAACTTGCATATAGACATTTTGGCTGTGCAAAGATCAAGCTGTTCATAGTATGGATTAAGGACAATACACTGAATTGAAGGCAAGTGTGTCACCTCCATTCATCTTCTTTACTTACAGTTTGGACATAAAACCCAAATAAAACACTTGAAAATATTTACTGTTTGTTTGTTTCATCTCCTGCTTAATACAACAAATCCAGGCAACAATCCTGAGCTCTGGATGTTACATTGCAATTTAGCAATCCTTGATTATCCAAACTGTTTAACATGCCATGCTACATCCCTCAGGATAATTTGGTAATGCACGACACTCAATTTCTTGGTTTTAACTAGCAATCTTGTGAGGCATTGACTGCCAGTCTATCTCATTGCACAAGGAATTCTGATAAATATTTCTGGAGGAAAATCACTTCAAACTGGAGCAGATTTGCCCTAATCTTAACCACATCTACATACTAAGCTTAGCAAAAGGATTTAGCTTGTTACTCTCCCCTAAAATAACATTGAAATTCATGCTGTATTTACCAAAGTGGGCTAAATTCGGAGCAATTCCCATTACCTTCACATTTACAGACAACAAGCTCCATCTAGAAGTTCAAAATCTTTCCCATCCATAGAGCATCCATTTTATATTGTTCTCCTATCAAAAAAATATCTTGAAGCTGAACCATTTCATCTTTTAGTTTCCTATGGGTTTTGAGCAATAACCTCCTAACCAGTGATAACCATCTTCCTTACTCCTCCAAATCCCTGCTGCAGCAAATCCCCCTTCCCACTCACTATTTGGCTCAAAGGTTGACTTGCTTTCATTTTCTTGTTTTCCATTGCTCTTCCTCGTTGTGTTTTCCTGTAACACAGCAGTCTTAAAGGAAACCTTCCTAGCACTTCTTTACAAACATGCTCATCACATAGACCTACTAAACATCACTACACTTTGGAAACAAGTTATCTAACACACCCAAATGCCCCCTTCAGGCTGAGACCCATTTGGCACACTTCTCTGATGTGATCCTGCAGAGCTCAGCACTCCCACAGGTCCCATCCCCTCTCGTACCATCCCAGCTTGGCACAAATGCCAACTGGAGGGCCCAAACTCCTGCAGGCACTGCTGCTTCCCACGTGCCATGCCCTCCCCACAGCAGCTCTCAGCATTGCACACATCTGCTCCTACTTCCTCCCCTCCACTTTCACGATGATGCTTTTGCAACCCCTTCACTGGGACCTTCAGCTCAGACAACCCTGCCTGTCTGAAAACATCCAGGCTGTAACTCCTAAGAAATGGGCTGAGGAACAAAAGTCTTTTTTAGCTGCAAGAGGAAAGTGCACTCAGAGCAAAGCATGCACAGTAACCCTGAAATCCTGTTCTTACAGCAGAGAACACATCCCAACAAAGGTCTGAAGAATTAAGGTGGCTAATTGTTACACCCTCTGTCAGAGGAGGTTTTAATTCCAAGGGGTTATTTATGTAGTTACCATTCCACATGAATATTCTACAGAAAATAGTGGACAGATTCATCACTCTCACACTCTTATATTCACCTTAAGTCTTTTTTCCAGACAGAAGGTCTTTTAAGGAAAGAAGAAACTCTCTGCCCAGGTAGAACATCCCTTCTTGGGGGCTGGGACGAGGCAGAGGAAGGGAGACAATTCTTGCTTCCTCTGAGATTGCTATTGGTTCTAGAAAACAAGATCCTGTAAGATACTATCTGATTATCCAATTTTAGCTATCTGAATTCCCACTATACAGAAGAATTTGAGCAGAATACAAAAGCTGCATTTTACTGCCTCTAAATTCTATTCTATGCCAAGATCTGTGAGCAGCTGCGAGGAAGCAACTGACGTGACAAAACAAAACCAAATCATGCACCATGTTCTGGAATATATTATGGCAAAACCAAAGTGACATGTCCCTCCACCTGCTGCACTTCTGCAAGAGATGGGTGAGCACACACACATTGAACATGACACAGTGACACACTCCAAGGAAAGCTCAGCAGCAGAGCAAGGAGTTCCTGGGATAAGAGAGAACCCCAACCAGGTTTTCAGTTGCTGAGATGACATCCCAGTTTCATTTGTAGCATTAACTAACAAGTTATTTCAATTTAGAAAAAGAATTAGTAATGCCATAGGCCAAGTAGCTCAACACAATTAACTATAACTTAATTCAACATATAATGAAGCGTCTTAACAGACAAGCTACAGCTCAGTGCTCCCATTTAAAGTGCATCATCCCCTGTCCACTTACCTAAGGTTTTCCTTTAAGCAGAACAATCATGGACTGCATTTGTTTTATGCTGTTTGTGTCTCAGGGTACAGTGACACTAAACAAGGGTCACTTTCACCACCTACATAAAAAAGGTTTAACACTTCATAGCATAAAAAGCAGGATTCTGCTAACATAGCATCATTTCAGTTCACACGTACAGTCAAAGAAGTATTTCATGGATATACATATGCTTCCAGTAATATCATGAAGATCTTGAGAACAAGTAGATATTTTCAGTTTATATAGACTTCAATAATGACAGACTGAAAAATGTGGATACAATGAGGTTCTGTAACACGTGGATTCTGCTTATTTTGTTCAACAACCTACCTGTGTAGAAATGGACCGAGACTGAGCCAATTCTGCACTGGAAAGGGAGAACACACGTGGTCATTTGAGTCGCCTTTCCCACCTTTAGTCACTTGTGCTGTGACTCAATTTTGGAGTTCAGTTTTGCTGAGGTGAGTGAGGAGCTAAAGCCACCCTCGGGCACAGTCACAGCTAACCACAGCTAACCCCAGGCACCACCTCTGACCAACCCCCTGGCTGGCAGCATTGTTCCCAAGCAATTTTTCCATGATGGATGTAAAAGGAGAAGTCTTACAGAACTTTCATCTTTAACTACCAAGCCTTTTACTTAGGAAGTGGCTAATCCATTCACCAGAGGAGCTTAAACTGGAGTACAACTCAAATGAAGTAATCAAATTTCCCCATAAATGCTCAAAACTCCATGGAACAAGCTTAGATGCTCTCCTCAATTGTTCTGCAGGAACTTCAGAACTTACAGAACTGTTCAAACATGACAACACACAGCACCTGCATTACACTTTCTTAGAATTTATTGTTTGGTTGGGTTTTTTAACAAAACTCCTACAAAAGACCTTGCTTTCCATGTAAGAAATGGATATGTGTTTCTTCTCAAATGCAATACAGGCTACATTTTATAAACAGGGAAATAAACCTTTATTTTAATTATTATTACAAATACAAGAATCCACAGAGTTTCAAATGAATACTGACCAGTAAAACACGAAAAGATTCAATGCACCTTTGCAATCAGGTCAGTCTGAAAGCTGAAAAGTTACACATTAGGAGGAAAACCAAAAAGAACTCTGAATGCAGAAACTGAAAGAAATTGAGGAGCACATGACTTAGCTGAGTTCTCCATGGACACTGTCTAGTCTGTCTTCCCATGCAGTGAAACTATTGTAGCAAGTACTTCTCTTGCACAATAGCAGGTTTAGACACTTCAAGATTCAGGACAAGGCAACACTTCAGGCCCCAGGGAAGGGAACTCAGCCAGTGCCCTCTGGAAGTTATCAAAGTGCACTCCCCTGAACACCCTCACCCTTCAGGACAGGAGGCAGATGAACACCTGAGGTAGGAGCCTGTACAGTGATGTGTGAGCAGGTTACTCAGCAGGTCCTGCTCAAGCACGACTCCAAATGCCCAGGTCCCTTCCAGAAATGTCAGTTTTACTGCTGAGCACACTGTGTTTCAGGGCTCTTCTTAGAAGGTACATACAAGGTTGTATATTTTTTCTTTTCTGTTTTCTTCTCCGCTGTGATTTTATTTTCTTTCTTCTCTTCTTCCATAGATTCAGATCTGGTTTCAGCTGTTAACCTACAGGCAAAGCAATCATTCTAAATACATATTTAGTTTATATAAAACAGGACTAGAGTAAGACTTTTAGGCAGAATCAACATGCCAACTGGCATACAAGACCAGTCATAGGCAAAGACAGAGCAAGCAGAGTTTAAGAAGACAAAAAGACTAAAACAAAGTATTTTTATATTAGTCCTAATCACAATTCATCACTTAAAGCCTCCCACCCAACCCTCATCTGCTGAAGTGTTTGGTAAAAAAGGTTACTGAATGTGTTTTCTGGCTGGAATCAGCCTTCAATAACACCACCAAAAAGACTAGTCTTCAAGCAGTACAATAGTCTCAACCTAGTTCTGTACCACTATTGCCTTTAATACCTGAATATCTTACATTGCTGCAGGAAAATTTATTTTCAGGCTCTAAATTACATCATTTGTCCACTGACATGTTTTAATGCTGCTGTGAATGTAATGGGGGTACAACTGCCTCATTGCTGGCAAAGAGATAAGTAATTCTGAAATCAAAAGACTGGTTGTGTTCAGATGTCCAAATCTTGTTTTTTACTTAATTAACATGCAAATATGCCATTGGAACAATTGATGAATAGTGCTCTCTTATCCAACCAAGTCACCCACACCCAGCTGTCTGTTACACATGATTACTCTCACAACAACAGAAATTATGGAAAATGAAGTTCCAGATCAAACATCACGTTATATACCAACACAAATTCCATGCTTCTCCACCATCATATACATTAAAGCAATTCTCTAGTGACCTTGGGGGTTTCTAGAGCCCCCAGTGAACAAGCACAGCCACTGACAGATGATGTCAATGATGGTTTTCCAAACAAAAATAGCTGCTACCCATTAGTTTGAGATTTATTTACAACACAGAGGGCTGCAGTTCAACATGAGGATTATGAAAGAAGCTGTAACAAAGCCGTTTGGGGAAGTTCAGCTACAGATACAAACTAATACCCAACTCTTATGCATTCCAAGTAATGTGTATATTACTCCTTTCAAGCACTGACCCAATAAACGAAAGAGAAGTGGCCTTTGCTGTGCGCCTGTCCTAGGTCAGTGTTTACTCCACCATGTGCTGCTTTGTGTTAAATCCACACCTGTAATTCTGATGGTGACACCTTCTGTCCAGGGTCCCCTCCCCCCAGCCTGCCCTCCATTTTCCATTAGCCAAACCATGCCGTGGTTACAGCAAGATGGAATTAGTCAGGGAAGAAACAAGTGTGTCCTCAGTAATCACTCTGTGGTTTGCACTGCAGCTGCAGTGCAGTCTCTGCCTCCCCAGGAGCAGCAGGTTCCCTTCCTTTGTCCCTCCACTCTTCTGCCTTCAAACAACCTCTGCCCAAGGCCACCAAAACCACTACTCTAATGGCCAAAAGGATTCCCTATAAACTTACAGAAAGAACTCAAACCAAAAGACCAAATAAAACCCAAATTCACTTAAGTTATGTTTCAAAGCAGCCCAACAGGATTTATACAAAATACTGCCCTTTCACATTATCAGGCAATTGTGTTGGTGTATAATGCAGCAACTCTGGAAATCCAACTCACTCTGTGCCGCTCCTTGAGTAGGATGTAAAGCCAAGAATGAGGCTCAGCCTGGGAAGAAGGGCTGGGGCATAGGGGGAAGGCAGTTTGCTCTCTCATTGCCCCACTGTTTTTAATTTGCAAGGAGTTCATCTTCCCCAAGCCTGGTTTGCTCATGATCAGTTTATCCCTGTCATCTTTACCTGTACCCACAAGCTTTTTCCATCTAATATTCTCCTTTGTCCTGTGGGGAAAGGGAGGGAGAGCAGCTGGGTGGGCATCTGGCAGCAGGCTGGGGTCACCCCAGCCCTCTGCCCTTCCCTGAGAGTACCAGCACAGGGAAATGGATGGATCAGGAAGAACAAACAGTTAAACACTTCCCCTTAAAAAAAAACCAAAAAAACACCTGCCTGTGAAGCCATGACATGGTTCTGTCAAGCTGTGACTGTGCATACTCCAGAACTGAGTTATAATTGGAGCTCTACCCATTTAAGGGAGATGAACCAGCCTCATCAGGTGGAGCTTTACTTCCTGAGGATAAATACCATGCCTAAAACCCCCAAGGGATTATCAGTATCCAGATCACCTGCTGGGCTAAATGGCTGCAGGCATTTGGACAAAGGCCACAAGAAGTAGATTTGGTATGTGTAATCCACCTAAATAATTTAAGGGAGTAAATAAGCTCTTAGGAACACAAGCTCTTCTTTAGATCTAACTACAGCAAACAACCTCAAAGCTAAATGCAAATCAAGTTGTGCAGCAACGGTTGGAATTTTCTGTTTCAGTTTCATGAAGGAAGAAAAGCATTTCAATACAAAAATGTGCCTCTTTATTGACCACCTGGCCTAACAAAAGATACCCCTGCACATAACCTTTGCAATGCCTGGATTTCAGTAGCAACTGACAATTAGTGATAATCACTTGAATATTTTAAATCTTTAATCTCGACACTCTCATAGCAGAAACTAATCAGGATCACCACCTTAAACAAGCTACTCCAGTGTGTACTTGCTCTGGATTCTCTAAGGACACAGACATGCTCTGCAGACACATGTGCTGGTAGGTTTGTTATGTACCTGTGCCCTGCTCAATCACCTTAGCAAGGAAGTGTCTTCAAACAAGGGAGTTTGTCACCACACAAGCAGCCACAGATCACTCCTGACCACTTCCTCATCTCCTGAGCCCAGAGGACAAAGCTTCCCAAACCCCACTTTCTAGAAATGAAGTCTGCAGCCCTTTCCCAGTTACAGTGGCTCTTTTCAGTGCCTCGTATCATGGACCAGTACTGGCAGAGCTGGACTAATTACTGCACAGAAACTATTCCACTCACAAAACCAACCCCCAAGGACCACAAGAGCCTTTTCAGCTGGAGCATCACATTTTACTTAACACAAGTTCAAACACTGACACTTATCTACCATTACTTTTATCATCCACCATCATTTTTAACTCCCCCAAAGTCTCCATTTTCAGGTCCACACTCCTGCTCGAGTTGCCAATACAATCTGTGCCAAGGGTATGGCCACATCTATCACAGAACAGTCTACAGAGTACTGTAGTGTTTAGAAATCCAATCTCTCAAACAGAGACACTTTATCATGACTTCTCATTTCACAAGAAATCATAGCAGATGAGGGTTAATTAGCCCTCAATGTTATATTAACAACATCATGACTTGGGGATTTAGTAGTAGTTCATTAACACCATCAAACATAAACAACTTTCTGCCTGGATTTGCTTTTAATAGGCCCATACCATCATTGCAAACAGCTCATAGGGAGTTCTGGGGCAATTTGTGTTGGTGGTTTGTATTTTTTAAGAACTACTGATTTATATTTTGCTTTTATTTAAAACAGCAACAGATACAAGATTAGAAACCTCCCTCTGAACTATGGTTTTCATCTTCCTCTTCCACTTCTTCTCCTCACTTGCTTTCCAACATCAGCACCATGATCATGCAAATCATCATCCCCTCTCCAGTAAGTTCACCCCTTCAATTCACATAAACTGTTTCCAACAACTTCCTGTTTGCACACACTGCATCTTCCTTTCCAGAAGGAAGTTGAGGAAACAAGTGAAACTTGTCCTACCAGGTTACATGCTACCTGTTCCTTTATGTGTAGAGATAGTGTCAAAGCAATACCATCATTGAATTATCCCATCTTCACTCTCCACTTTCCCCAGCCACATCTGACCTCTCTGATCTCCCCTCCTCACTAACAGTCCCTGCACATTTGACACAGCTGCTCAAACAGCTGTTTCTGCTAAATTTTTCAGACTGTTTCAGAAGATTGCAGTGTTTGGCTACTTTAAGTCTGTTAGTTACATCCATGCAACCTCGAGTAATTAATCTAAGACTCAAAGTATCAATCCAATTACTTCTGAATGCCATTAACTCTGGCTATGCTGTACAGGTTTCCATGTGTTAGCCCTTCCTTCATCTTCAGAGCTGCTGTCATTTTAAACTCAAAAAGCTATTTCTTCTAGCAGACATCAGCAAGTTATGAGCTCAATGCATTTACAGTAGCCCAGATTTTTTCTCCCCCCAAACAAACATGTTTACAAAGATTATGAACAGAACACAAAAAAGCATTAGCTGAAAAAGTAGAAAATAGAAATCAGTATTCTTTTTACCAAGATAAAAAAGGTGGAGAACATGACTGTTCTCAGTTACTTCACCATCTAGTAAAAAGTCTCAGTTCAGGGGAAAAATCTGATGTTCTTTTGGCAGTTCTTTCCAGCTATCATGTACCCAGATTATGCAAGTCATTTGTCTGACACCACAAAGAGCTAATTAATTCTCTATGATCTTGTATGGTGTGAGTTTTTAACACAGTTCAGGTTAAGAACTACATAAATAACTTTTAGGCTCCTAGTTAAATCTGAAAGTTGATGAGGGCTGAAATCAGGCATGGAGGTGAAGCATGATACCTCTTGCCTTTATTACCTTGAGGTGTGTGGCAGTTTTAAAGAGACCAAAAACACAGAGTCTCTGAGCTTGGAGCAAACCAGGTGAGCTGTCCTGCTACCTGCACACCTTACAAGTCTTCAAGTAATGGCAAGGTTATTTTAGTTACAGCTTCAAGAGTCTTTTTTATTAGTCATCCCTTTAGTCCTCCTAAAAGGTATTGAGAGGTTCAATGCAGGCAGCTGGAGCTGAGGAATGACACTGCATGCAACACTGAGGAAATAGATAAAGAAGTGGATAGCACAGTTCATGCAGCGAAAGAACAGAGATGCAGGTCTGTGCTGCTTGCCTTGAGCAGAGACAGAAGCTGACACTGACCTGGGGGCAGCTGGAGCCAAGGAGTTAGTTCCACTCCTGCTATTCCAAGTAAAGGCATCGTGGTTCTCCTCTTGAAACTTCACCCTCTTTTTTTCCCGTTCAGGCTCGACCATGTTCCGTATGGCCTGCAGGGCTGTGTTCAGTGGGGATGCCTGGAGAGCCTGTTTGTTTGGAGAAGCACCACTGGGCTCCAAGTTCTTGGGAGTCATCTTCTTTCCTTCCTTACTTGGCAATTGAGTGAGAGTAGCTTCTTTCACTGGAATATTTTTGCTGTCCAAGTATTCACAAGTCAAATCCACTGGAATCTTCTCCCTCTTCTTTTTAATTTTAGAGCCCTTAAGTAATTCTAAGGAAAAAGGACATACTTTTAGTACAGGAGCAAAGTACGCTCACAAGAAAACTAAAACAACATTTCACATGACTAAAGACCTTGCAATAACTCTTAACAGCTAACTTAGATCCCTTCATATAATCTAATAATGCCAACAGAAGCTGGCTTAAAAAAAAGACATCTTGCTCCTCATCCATTCTACCTCTTCACCAACACTTTTAATGACATGCTCTGAACTACAGGCTGCTGAGGCAAGCTTCCACAACTAGGATTTTCAAGTCAAACCTTTTGGGCATGGAAAAGTACAAAACCAATTCACCCATCTGTTCCCCATGCATAGAATCCCAGAATGGCTGGGGTTGGAAGGCACCTTAAAATTCACTGGTTCTACCCCCTGCCATGGGCAGGACACCTTCCACCAGTCCAGGTTGCTCCAAGCCCCATCCAACCTGGCCTTGGACACTTCCAAGGATGGGGCAGCCACAGCTTCTCTGGCCAACCTCTGCCAGGGCCTGCTGACCCTCGCAAGGAAGAATTTCTTCCTAACATCTAATCTAAACCTGCCCTTTGGCACTTTAAAGAGAATCATCTTCCTCCACAGCTCCCTTATTTTGCACACACTCAGGTATCAGCTGTTTTTCAGGAAGGCCTCTGTTGCCAAAACCTAATCCATATTAATTGAAGCTATTAAACAGTTTCTCCTCTAAATGCTGTGCACTTTATTACAGAGCTCCTGTCAGCTGCATTCAGAAAGCTGAAGCTTCTCATCAACACAAAGATACTGCTACTATTATGGAAAGCCCCTCCTGAGCCGACTATGGTTATGCAGCTCTACTCCAGAAAACTCTGAACACTGCACTCTGTACTCTCTAGCCTTCTGGAGTCAGTGTTAGCACACACTGAAGGGAGGTCCTTCAGCAAGGTAGTGCTTTTCTGTTTCAGTTCGGCAGATTTTGGACCAGCAAAAAGGCAGCCATTTCAAGTTTATTTTACATCTGGAACTAGAGTAATGTCTTCCTGTCTGCTGTCATCCCACTTGTGAAGGTATAAGACGATCAGATATTTCCTTTTTGCCCGTTGTATTTACCTTCAGGTTCATATTTCATTTTCAGCTCATCCAGCATCACTCGCAGGTTCATGTTCTCACTCTGACAAGCCTGCAAATGCCTCTCATTGGTGAAGAGTTTCCTTTCAAATTCCAGGACCCTTTGGCTCTCATACAGAGCTTTCATTTTTTGCAAGGAGAGTTCATTTTTCAGTGTTTCAGTTTCCTTGCTGGGGTGGGAGGAAAATGATCAAGTCAGACTTTGTTTACTTTGGTTTGTTTAAGTAAAGCAGCAGCTGTGAAGTCGACTAAGCACTCAGCACCTTCACAGCAGATTCAGCCACACTGGGAGCTGAGGGCTTAAAACCAGTCCTGAGGCCAAACACTATTAACTTGCTAATTAATAAATATGGAATTTACTAGTCAAAGAACACAACTAGATAGTCCAATAGAACATTTTAAATGTTATTACCTGGCTGCTTTGACAAGAGAAATAAATATATACAGCCTATAGACTAAGACTCTTCATACAGTTGCCTTATAGACTAAGTTTTAGTTTATTAAAATTCTCAATTGTCCTGTTTCTAGGAGTATTACTAACAATTCTGGGAGAAAGCAACAATGAGATAGCAATAGTTCTTCTGCTATTTTTTAAAAACAGTAAATGAATGAACTCACAAAACAACTCTCAGTCCTCTAATGAAGTCAGCATTAGAAAATACAAGGAGCATATCTATGTACAGTCAGTGCATAGAAACAGTAACAAAAAAGAGGCAATAAAAACAAGTAGCTATTAGATAACCCTCCTACAACCAACTCCTAGAGCTCAGGCTAAGTACTTACTTTGAGTTGTCAAGTTTAATCTTCAGTAAATCTGCATAATAACCATCCTCAGACTCGCCTCCTTTTGAGCTGCTGCCAGGTCTGGACTCTTCCACATTCTCATATAAAGTCTAATAAATAAAAAAGTCAGGTTGTCAAGCAGTGACCTTTCAGAAGCACATTAGCTTAGTCCTTAGGTGACATTTCCCACACACTTCTATGGGGAAACCTCACCATAGAGAGATTTAAACACAGAGAACTCAGTTGCTCCTAGTACCTCCTCACTTGTTACAAATGTCAAACAGCACTAAAACTGACAGTTCTCTCTCATTCACTGCAGAAAAAGTAAAAAAGCAAGTTACCTCAGTTCCAGAAAGTTTTCAAGTAGCACTGCAGAACAGTTATCTAGCTTTGTACTTGAAAATACAGGATATTTAGTTAACCCACAGGGGATTTTTTTTAGCATTTATTTCTAAGCTTCAGCAGCTGAACCCCAAAGGAACACAAGCCATGCTAATCAACAGTTAATTTCAGAAACATATTTCAGCTGAGGAAACTGGCTCATAGTAAAGATGCCATAAATACAGTAACATACAGTAACGTGACTGGAGGGTTTGTTGCATGGGCTTTTTCTGAACCAGACTTAATGCTGTCCCACAGATCTCACAGGCCAGTCACTGATTCCAGATAGAGACTGGAATAAAGCAATTCACTTCCTGACACCACTTATTTATGGCTTAGAGACAGAAACACAGATCAAGCTTCTAAGTGATCAAACTGGGAAAACAACCAGGCTTCCTCAATTGCTTGCTAAAATGGGTTAAGCTTGGCTTTACACCACTGGGGGTTAAATACAGAAGAGAACAAGCTCTCCTGGACAGCATAATCCTACTGCACAAGGGAATACAGCCCAGTTTACACTTCAAAGCTGTGATAAGAAAGGGCCAAACAAGTCCAGAAGTGCAAGAATTAGAGGCTACAGTTTTTCACTCTGTAAACACACAAACATGAGTACCATTACATTAGTGCACATCGGGGTCCTCATGTACTTCTCACCTTTCATAATATTGGCAAGATGTTACCAAGTTGCATAAGAGGACTGAAAAAATTGCTTTCTAAGGATGATTAAACAATTGAGTTTTTGCTAGGGAACGGCATGCTTCAATTGCAAACTTAAGACACATTAAGAAACTAAATATCCAGATAGCTCAATAAAGCTTAGAGAATAAAAAGTGCTAAATCCTAAGAATACACAGTAAAAGTGTGAAATGGCTACACCTCCCAAGAGAAACAGTGTCACAGCTCAGGGAACTTTCACCAATTACTTTCAATGCTACAAGTAACTAATGAAGAAATAAAGGTGCTACCCAAGAACCCACAAAAAATCATTTCTTCAACTCAGCTGTTGGGTAGTGCAGAACTTTGTGCTTCTATGCACTTCAGGAGTAACTGCACTCCAGCTGTAAAACACAGCTTGGGGCAAATAAAACTATGAGTAGCTTTGGGATCCCTTTTCAAAGCTGAGCATGCACTTCAGACAGTTTTCATAGTTCTTGTTCTCATGTTTTCACTTCCTGTTACGATTTTTTACTTAACTGCAAGCCACACACCTTAAATTTTTCTAGCTGCCTCACTTTCATAAGAAGATCTTCTATTTCCCCGTTCTTTTGCTCTAACATGGACTGTAAACGTTCCAGCTGGTCAAATTCTGCCTGAGAACCTTTCATCTGTAGCAGTGTGGCCATTTGCAGCTGGAAAAAAAGGAAGAAATTAATCTTTACAACAAGTATTAGTGATTGAAAATCCCAGCATCTTACCCAGAACCATTCAGGTACTCAAGCCTTGTACTTCTAATCCTGAATACAGAAGTGCACTGGATGCTTAAACTTGGCCTTGATAACAAAATCTTGGCAATTATCATCATAGACTGACACTAAAAGCCTTCAGGACAGCTGAAAACTTACTAGACAGCTCAGTCCTGAGGGGTCACACCCTCCTCTGTACTGACTAAGGAAATTATAGATACACTGCCAAGGACACATACAGCACTCCACATTCCAGCCATAAACACCAAGGCAGCCAGAATCCAACTACAGGCCAGGCTTATTGATCAGAGCTAAAGTGCATCTCTCAGGAACATCTCACCTGGGAAAACCCCCAAACTTCAACCCTTTTCCCCCCCCCCCACTTCTGATTTTGAGGTATAACACCACCATGTTTGCCTTCTGCAATATTAACCCAAGAATTTCAGCTTTTTCTGCTCCTCCAGTGGAACACACCCTGTCAAGCAAAAGAAAACCCTCTCTCATTACAAAGGAGAAGTTTATAAAAGTCTTGTACTAAAGCAAATTTTTCTGATGGTGTCAACATAATAATGTCATAGTACAGTGGTCTTAACACATTCAGTTACAAGTGATGCTTCAGACATTTAAACTGGGAAAACAGTAAGGAATAGAGTAAAGCAAAGACTTCACAGGGTATGGGTGAAAACAGGCATTTTTCTCAGTGTAGCCAGTATGGATAAGGAAACACTGTGGAACACTGGGAGAAATCACAGGGAAAGGGTCAAGGGAAAAATTAGACTACAGACAGAGAAAGTGAGAGGAAAGCATTATCCCTATGGAAGCTCCTATATCTACTGCAGGGTACTGATGATCCTGTACCCAACCTAGAGCTCAAGAAAGATTCATTCATCTCCTCACAACTTCTACAGGACATAAGGGAGGCAAAATTCCCCAACCAGACACCTAACCTTGACCCTTTGGCCTCAAAAGCCCTCTTGCTAACTATCCTAATGACAAGCTGCAGTCGATCTACATAAAAACAAAGAACAGAAACATTAAAGAACTGCAAGGGCTGTGGAAAATATACTAGAGGTTGGTAAAACTTTCCCAGGGCTACTGTGACCTTTCTGTTCAGGAGGCAGATCCCCAGAGCCAGCAGTAAGGAGCACACAGAGACACTGTGACAACTGAAGGTGCACCAGAGTTTGCTGCACTGCAGGAACCAGCTGTGAGGGAAGGGACCAGCCAAGCACACAGGGAGCTCTAGCACAGCAGCACAGTGCAGAGGAGCCAAACAGGGATCTGAGGAGGCAGCTTAAGCAAAACAGCTCTCCTAACAAACTATTTCCAATGCTGATATCAGAAGAAATTTTACGAGTACAAATTGAAATGCCAAATAAAAGCACTGAGTAGTAGAACAGGGACACCAATTGGCCTCCATTTTTGTTGAAAATCTTCAGTAATTAGGCATGTTTCTTACACCATTCAACCAGTATGACTGACTGACACTCATATTACAAGGAGAAAGTTTCTGAACAAAACTGATCCTACCCAATGATTTCACTCAGATCTTGGCTATATCAGTAGGGTTTTTTTCCCCCCCCCTTCTCCTTTATAACTATTGTTTCAACTCTTTTCAACCTACTCCACAAAAGCTAGGGAACACAAACCTGTACTTCCAGTGCAACTCGTGATCATTATTCTTGATGTTTAAGCACTCTCCTCAAATTGCATGATCAAGTATTTGATCAAAATGAAAGGATCCACTTTAGCTTTGGAAAAATCAAAATGCCAACCTGAAAACAGTTGACAGCTCTGCAGCATCCCCTTTATATTGTAAATCAGCTGCTGTCAACAAGTTCTCCACAATATTAATCAGTAAACTCCCATACTACAGTAGTGTAGTCTAAATTAGACAGCTATGACAGAAGTTATGACTTATTCTTGTACCAAAAATAGGGAAAAGCAAGGAAAAAAAACAGGGCAAAGACAAGAAGGGAAGGAGGGAAGGAAAAAAACCAAAAACCCACAAAAACCCCACATTGTGATGGGGGTAAAAGTCTGTCCTTGCCCTTATGTTCATTCCTGACAATGCCAGTTAATGCACAAACACGTGACTCATGTAGGACAAGAATCAGACAAGAAAAAACAATTACCAAGACAAACTGAATGCTGGTTTGACTGACAGGAGCTGTGTTTTACTTTTATTGAACAACTACTGCCCAAGTCAGCAAACATGGTGCCTTGAGTATAACATGAAGGTCTAGGATAAAGTAGGAACACCAGCAGCAACAGAAAGATTCTGATGTACCACAGAAGTCAAACAGCACAACATCATCTCACTTGTTTTTCTCCCATTTCCCTCCCCCAGACAACTGCACCACATTTCCAAGATAACAAATCCCCTAGGCTGTGCACTAGAGCAGTGCCCAAGGACAGCCTGCAGTATTACACCAGTGGTCATACCTTCATTCTTTGCAATTGTTCTCTAGTGAATGCATGCTGTTTTTGTAGGGACTGATATTTTACTTTCACACTGATCAGCTGTCGTTCCATTTCTGCCCTACGGTCCTCCACCTACAGAATATTGTGAACAATCATTACTGTGAGATTATAACACTTGTTGTCACTTGGATGATGAGTTGTACATGGACACGTTGCCTAGCAATTGGTGTTCAGTCTGCAAATACTGTTTTTCAGGCAACAAGTACTTGAAAATATAGGCTATTGACAATCCCCCTGTGACAGAAGCGAGTAGACAATGCTACAGCTGCTAAAACCCAATCATTGAAGTGCAACAGGTTTTTCTTTTGATATCAAAATATAGTAACATTTCATGTGCCTCAGTGTTCCTGTAGAATAGTTTTGTTCATTGGCATCAGAACAGTTTAAAAGAATATGAGCAGTGTACCAACTTCACCCATTTCCTGGATGTTGTCACAGAACAAAATACCTCCCTATGCATTTAACAGCAGCTGAACTCTTACAGGAAAACTACTCCAAAAACCCTCCCAAATGCTCAAACACCCAGACACTTCCAGCATGTTTGTAACAAAGTTTCTATCACCATCTTTCAATATTTGACATGTCTTCTACATTAAAGAAGGCTTTGCCAGCTGAACAAAACTACTTAAGAGTCACAGAAGCACCATGATGAGCTCTCAGTCACAACTTCTGACTTGATAGCCATGTAACTTTAAGTGATTCCAGTCAGTTTATTAACTCCTTAACTTCAAAGAGCATAAAAATGGCATTTCATGTCAGATCAACACTGAAGTCATATTTGAGGAAGAGAGATACATGCTGACCAGATCAGGTACAGACACTCTAGTATTTTCAATACAGTACAAGAAAGAACACTTCAATATTTCCTCCTAGCCTGTACATGTTCTCAGGCACTGTGGCAGAACTGTACCTCAGCAAAGAGAGAATTGCCTTTACTTGTGGGGTCCAAAGACTGCTGCACTGCATGGTCCAGCTGAACCTGGAGCTCCTGGTTAGCTTCACGAGCTTTCTAGATCAGAGCAGAGAGGATGTGAACCATTCAAGTATCCAATGCACTGCACACAGGAATTTCAGGTGAGTTTTAACTCTTTCATTTCCTATACTTTAGCACACATTATAGTGTGCTGCAGTATTTAACTGTACATACAGTACTAGTCACTAAGACAAATTGATTTCATTTCACTAAAACACTTAATATTCCACTGTTCTTCAAGACAAGAGTACAAGTAAAACCTTGAAGGGTAAGCTTTGCTATTTATAACTGGATTAATGGTATGGAGACCACAGGCCTTGCTGTGTTAGTCACAAAGCCTCTACTCTCCAGCACAAGATTTTCCAAGGCATTCAGTAGAAAGCTGAAATAAAAATGAGAATTGCGCCAGTAAGCTGTGGCAAAGTCACTGAGAGGCAGAGCAGCGCTGTGCAAAGACTCTCCTTCCCATGGCCTGCCCCAAAACAACCCCAATGCAGAGCACTTACCAACAGGCAACACCAAACAGGATCAGCCAACATCCTTCTCTATCCCCTCCCTCCTCACAACTCCTCAAATCTCCTACCTCACCAAAAAGCTACCACCACAACTTGGGCAATTCTTGGCTTAGCTACCCAAGTCAAACAACACTAAGAGAATAAATACCTCTAATGCATTACAGTAAGAAACCACTTCTTTTTCCCTCTCTTCTTTCTCTGCCTGTAGGCGCTCCAGCTGGTTCCTTAAGTTACTGTTCATGAGTTCTAGTTGTTCTTTACTGTACTGCAGCTCATTCAGCCTCTCCTCAACATTGGCCTGAACAAAAGAACATGAAATACAGAGTATTCTCAACAACTGGAAGAAAAGCAGGCCCAAGGTAACCAAACACATTCATTAGTAGTGGTTACTTTTAGTATAAAATATTATATTGAAGAAAGGTTGGTATTAAAGTCTGTTATTTATTGCTATGCACATTGAATATATGCCAATCCTAAGGCAGCACTATACACAACACACCTAAAAATGAAGTGCAAAATTTGATCTTCAGTGATCTCCATTGCCAATGGTTCAGTGCTACTCACACACCTTCACACTTTCCAGCTCAGTGAGCTCTATCTGCAGGTTGAGCATTTCTGAGGACATGGTCTCATGTACACGTTCTGACATCACATGCAGTTCTTCTGATTTGGCAGCAATTATTTCCTTCTGATGCTCCACTTTGTGCCTCAGTTGTTTCTCCGAGAGTCGGGTTTCATCAAGCTCTGCTTTCAGGTTCTCCAGCTTAAAAACAGTTGACACCCAAGTAGGATCATTTTATAATAAATTCTTGAAAAACACACTTCTGACTCTGTTCTGACTCCAATTACAAAAAATGTCTTAGAAACACCACTTAATATTAAACTCCTAAAAATAAGCATTGCAATTTAATGTAATTCACAAGTCACAATGCAGATGTTTGTTAAAAACCTAACTCCTGTACAGTGAAACTATTTATTATTTATTTTTGTAGTTAAATATATAGTATCCAAAATGCTACTAACAACCTTCTAGCTACATATTAGTTGCCAAACCTTGTTTTTAAGATCACTGATTTCTTGCCCATAGCTTCTGGCCAACTGTTCCTTCTGTTTATCCAGTTGCGTGTTTTGCTGTTGCTTAAGGGAATCACACTCAAAATTCAAGCTCTCCAACATTCGATTCTTGAGTTCAATTTCTCTCTGCAGAGTGTATTTCTCTTGCTCAAATTTCTAAAAGGAAGAACACACTAGATGTAACAATAATAACACAATCTAGATGGAATAGTACATCATTCCCTCAGCATTTATGACTAAGTACAGGCTCAGAACCAAGATGTTTGTAGCTCGCTCAATCTTTTGCTGGAGTCCCAATTAGGGAATACCCACGTTTTCAAAAAAAAAAGTATAACTGCTCTAAAATGGTATGATTTCATAGTGCAATATTCTCTTCGTGGAACTGTGTATTTCTTTGTACAGAACATGAAATGTGTGGGCATCTTTTCTGCAAGTGTCAAAGAAATTTAGCAGGAGTTTACATGCACTTTGCATCATCATAGAACCCAATTAGGTTAAAAGCTGTTACAGTCCATCAAGTGTCCCCCTACTGCAGAACAGCTGAGTGCAATGGTTTTTAAAGACAGCTAAATTGTCTGCTGTTTTATAATAAATCCCAACAACCCTTCCAGACTCAAGAATGATTTTTTAAACAGCTTCTCTCTATGCCTGATTGCATGTTTGTTCATTCTAAAGGGCAGCTTCATTTCACCCTTCCATTCAGGCAGCAATTAAAGAAAAGAAAAAAAAATTAAAAGAGGAGAGTGTTGAAAACAGAAATAGTAATAACAAAGCCAAATCAGTCTAAAGATCAGGACTTCCCAAAATAAAGTAGCTCTTAAAACACAAACCAGAATTAAAAAAGGAACACAGCAAAACTAAAAGCTGTCAGGTATCAGACTGACCTCTGTGGCCTAGACACAGCTTAGCAAGGACAGCCTTAGCTCTCAAATACACAGGACAGGAGTTTTAACTCCAACACAGTGCACAGGACAGGGGTGGGACTGCACTTCTGGCCAGACCCCAGGAGGACAAAATTCCAGCAGAATATGGCTACACACTTACACAGCAGAGTACAGATGCCTCTGAAGGGCTTTTGTGCCTGCTGGTAGAACTTACTTGTGTTCACAGTAACCGCTTTGGCTCTCACATTCCAAAGAGCAGAGCCAGAGATTGCAAAGCTCTGAAGAATCTGTTGGATAACCACAGTTCCCACACCAGATGTTATTCTACTGTGTGAAAGCACACAATTCCTTCCCTCCACCCTTGCCATCTGAGTTACTAATTGATCTGGTTCACACAAGCTCTTAACTTGGCTCCAGCCTCTGACACAGGATTACAACCCACGGGTGCAGCCTGACAGCACAGTCAATATCTGCCATCCTGGTTTGTCAGCAGGAAAGGATGATGCTGCCCTACCTTCCTGCACAACCACAAAGAGACCATTTGTCTTTATCTAGTCTATCTGAAGCACAGGCAGGCTGAAAACAAACATGAAAATTAAAGTCTTTATGAAAAGTGGAAGAGATTTTCCTGATTGTAATTGTCTTGAACAATTACTAAGAAAACTGACAGACTAAATGATACCTCTCTATTTCAGCACTATACTACTCTTTTTTTTGAGCTGCAAAGAAACATCTTAAGTTTAGAAACCCCTGGGTATTTGCAAAATTTGATAACTTCACTGCAGAAGAAATCAATTTTACAGTCTTGCTGCTAGCATTCTTCTCACAGCTTTAAATGATATAAAGCTTATAGGGAGAGCAAACATGAATGAATAGCTGAACAGAGGCAAAACACATGCTCTGAAACAAATTCACTGTAGCATTTAGCATTCATTTTACATTAAAGGCAATTAGTCCTACACGGGACTGAACACTTGATGCATAATTAGCTACGAAACCCTGTCCCACTTAGATACAATTAGGCTCAATGTCTTACAGCAGAGAAAAAAGCCCTCTCCACAAATTCTTAGAGGTTTATTAAAATTAATGTAGACTCTAAAAGGCAATTAAAACACCTGTGCCATTCAGAAAACACTCAAATAAAACAAGGTTTAGTTTTAAGCTCTGAGTGCACAGAGCAGCCATCACCTCAGTCTTCTCAGTGAGCTCCCGGCGTGTTTGATCCAGCTGGTTTTGCACTTCACTCTGGGACTCCAGTAAGTGCAAGCCATACTGGGCTGCCTTTCTCCTCTCATTCTCTGCCTCCTTGAGCTGCTGTTTCAGACTCAAAATGGTGTCTGTCTCCATTGCCCTTCCTTCTGTCACTTAAACACTGCAAACAGAAAATTATTAAAAAGTACACTGTAGTAAGTTACAGTGGCTATCTGAAAGAAGTTACCAGATGGCCTTTCTTAAGCAGCATACAAGGACATATTTTGTGCATTAATACAAGACAATAAAAAAGACAACTCTCAAATAGGCATGTGAAGAGTAAAATAATAGCTATTTCTTCATGAACTTGGTTAATGTCTTATTTTTGATTATGCCTTAACTCAAAGCATGCAGCAAAAGCACTCCTGTGTTCCCAGTTTCCTCCCATAGCAGAACCAGAGTTATTCCAGTAGAGCTCTCTTGTCAAGCACAAGGTGAGGAAATAACCTTATAAAAACACTTTCATGCATATGGCTGGCAGTATTTTCTTGGCATCACAAATCAAGCCCCAGCAAGTAGAGCACTTCTTGTGTACACAAATAACACTTAAGATTCACATAGGCAACTGTATAAGCAGGACAGTTGACTCCTAATAACATTATGGGGGATATAGGAGCAGATAAAGGTAGTTGAAGGGAAGAGTCAAAAATAGAAACCCTGTTAAAACATATGGAATTGTAACACAGGAACTTGCATTTATTTAAGTGCTCAATACAGTCTTTAATTACTGTTTATTACTTTAAAATGTAGTTGCTGCAGGCAGTCTATTTGTTAACAGACATCTCCTTATCAGCTCTTTCAGAAAGTTCATCCATTTCCAGCTTCAGAGTCTAACAGAACACACAAGGTGAATTTCGCAAAAAGTTAGTCAAAGTAAATCCAGCAAACCAAATAATTTAAAAATAAAAATCCAGTCAAATTAACCCAATGAAGCTTGTGTGACTGCTTGCTCCCAAATCTATTAAATCAGCATGCTGAAAAAGAATCCTATTAAGAGAGAAAATGCTAAGCAACTTGGGCTTCTGAACAACATATGCCAAGAGTTCTCTCAGAAAGTAGGAGACAACAATGACAGACAAACAAACAACAAAAAAAAGAATCTGCAATTGAATTCTCAAAGCCAGGGTTCAAAATTGTTATAGAACTTCAGGATTAAATTCTTGATTGGAAATGTAACTTACTTTTTTTTTCATACAACCAATTTACTTGTTCCCATTTCCTACAGACACTTATATTATGCTTATGAATGTTGTAATATTCAGCTGTCACTTTTTTTTTTGCTAGTTTTTATTCAACATGGAAAACTCCTTGTGGAGTTACCCAGCTTCCACTACAAGAAAAAGATATAATTAACATGCAAAAGTTCATAATGCCAAAACCTTGCCAGTTCCTTTCTGGGCCACAAGATAGAAATTATCAAATCCTGATTTTTGCATTTCCTCCTCACTTGTTGCTATCCAGGTTTAATACATACAGAGACTTCAGCCAGCCAGGCTCTGAAACTTCAGTTTTTTACACATAACCATTGCAGTGTTTGAAATATTAGTTTTGCAATTTATGCCAGTGAAAGACAGGAATTTTGCAAACCTATAACTAAGAATGAGCAATATTAGGCTAGTGCAAGGAGAGATACAGCATGTATAATTTAATAACTAAATGTTTAATGTAGGCTGTGGCAATACAAGCATATAGGTAACACCCTTGGCATGCAATTTCATTAGGAAAGAGAATGAATGAATCCTTGCTCACTTACAGAAATAGAATTTTAAAAATAGCTTTATTTCCTGATCCAACAACAGCACAGAGACAACACAGCCATTTGACTGCTCTTAGCTTACTGAATTAAATTAGTAACACGCTTAGCTCACCTTCAGAAGTCCATTGTAGTCTTCCCTGACTTTATTCTTGCACTCCACCTTTAGAAGAAAATTAAAGCAACAGTTGTTTAGAGATTGAGTCTAAGCTGCCATCCCAGCACAGAACTGCAGAGCAGTCCCTGCTCAGCACAGGCTTAACCCTCACGGACATGCAGATCACAAGCTAAACCCCATAGAAATGCAAATCTTATTCCAATCCTGGTCAGGCAGCTGTCAGAGAGTTTAGAAACAGCCAGATCAGGCCCTGCTGCCAAAGGATGGATGCCCTGCAATTGGCCTGTGGGGCAAATGAACAGGCAACACCCAGGTCACCTTCTGGCAAACAGGGAATTTTCAAGGCTTGGTCAGGGATTTTTGTCTCAGTCCTTCCTAATTCTTCAGTCTCTTTTGCATTTCTCCTCCAGTTTCACATAGAAGACCTTTGAGATTTTAATAAATCATTTACTGGTTAATATTTAAAATAAAAAAAAATCTCGTGGGGTTGTTTTTTGCTTTGTTTCAGTTTGGATTTTCTACTTTTTTTTTTTATTTCATAATAAGTAGCTTTCCTATTCACACATTCCTTGCAGACTATTGGGAAAATAGCAAGCGTGCCTTTTAGAGCACAGACACTCAGCATTCCACTGTCAGTTCCAGGTGCAGCTTGTCTAATTCCAAGTAGTTCTGCTCATAAAGCTGTATTGTTATTTAGGAAATAATTGCTTGCAATCTAACATTATACACGAGGCTAAGTACATTGCCCTGAAAATAATGTCTTGAGAACAATTAAAGAGGCAGCAAGGTGAGCAGGCAGGAGGCAAAATAATGGTAGAATAAATCCAGAGTGATCTCTAAGAGTTACAAGAGAGTTCCTCACTTTTGGCTAATTATCTTAAACCATTTTACGATCAATTCTCAGCAGAGGGCTGCACACCTCAGTTATTCAACCATCCAAGCACTCCCTCACACAAACAGTAGGGGAGGAGATGAAAAGGCACTCTCCTGGCAGGCAGACAGGCTTCCTTCTCCCACTCACTGAAGTTCTGGCTAAACTGCTGCTCCCAAGGGCTCTGGAGCAGCTGCCTGTGCTCTCATCCCTGCAGAAACACCTGCACAGCCTTCTGCTCACTGACACAATTACCAGGGGCTTTCTCTGCCTTGCCCCAGGTATTCCCCCAACAATCCCATTTCATTACTTACACAGTAAGCCCCTTTTCTTCCCCTGCCACGCTGGCCCCTCAAGCTGAAACACTCTCAGGGATAATCACCTTCCAGAAAACACCTTCTTGGGGTGGGGGAGTACTGCAGAGCCTATCTGTACACAGAAGAGAGCATATTGCATCCTATATTATATCCTACATGTATATTTTACCCTATATTACATCCTACATACACATGACACCGTACATGTCTATTTTATCCTATACTACGCCCTCCACTATATATAAACTACACGTGTAAATACATGCACATATATACCTATACCTGTATACATACATAACACACACACAGACACATATATATATATATATATAACGCAGGAAAACGACACTACAGCCCCATCTCCGAGCCCGCGGGCAGGCCAGCAGCCGGCCCTGGCAGTGTCCAGTGCCATGTCACCTCAGCTCTGTCCTTCCGGACCGACCCCCTCCACAAACGGCCCAGAGGGGAGGGCTCCCCCCACTCCCCGGGGGCCGTGGGGCAGCAAGGCACCCTCGCCGCCCCAGGGAGCAGGGGTGAGGAGCAGTAGCACGGCGGCCGCAGGAACAGCGTAGCCCCTTCCCCCCTCCCGCGCCCCCCTCACCGCCCGCACTGCCGGCCCGCGCCGCTCCCGCCGTTCAAATCCCCTCCGCGCCGCACCGCAACTCTCGCGAGAGCCGCGCGCGCCGGCCCCGCCCAGGCCCGCGCGTGCGCACTGGGGGGGGGGGGGGCGGTTGGGGTGGGTGGGGGAGTTGTGTGAGGGGAGTGAGGGGGATTGGAGTGTGTGAGGGGGAGTCGTGTGAGAGGGAATTGTGTGAGAGCCGTGAGGGGGATTGGAGTGTGTGAGAGCCGTGAGGGGGAATTGTGTGGGAGACGTGAGGGGGATTGGAGTGTGTGAGGGGAGAGAGAGGGAATCATGTGAGGGGGAATTGTGTGGGAGCCGTGAGGGGAACGTTGTGTGACTCCGTGAGGGGTTCTGTGTGACTCCCGAAAGGGGGACTTGTGTGGGAGCCGTGAGGGGACCGTTGTGTGACTCCCTGAGGGGTTCTGTGTGACTCCCGAAAGGGGGAATTGTGTGACTCCCCAAAGGGGGAATGGTGTGACACTCTTGAGTGGTTCTCTGTGTGAGGGCGTTGTGTGCCCAAAGCTGTGCAGCCCTGCCGGGGCCGTCTGGGTGCCTTGCCATGGCCTTGGCCGCCTGCTGGATTGGTGTTCATTGCCGCAGTG
>JAWMRC010000026.1:3540838-3561901 GCA_035584755.1 Thripadectes ignobilis
GTGAGAGGGAAGTGTGTGAGAGCCGTGAGGGGGATCGGAGTATGTGAGAGGTGTGAGGGGGAGTCGTGTGAGAGGGAATTGTGTGGGAGCCGTGAGGGGGAATCATGTGAGGGGGATTGGAGTGTGTGAGGGGAGAGAGGGGGAATCATGTGAGGGGGAATTGTGTGGGAGCCGTGAGGGGAACGTTGTGTGACTCCCTGAGGGGTTCTGTGTGACTCCCGAAAGGGGGAATTGTGTGACTCCCTGAGGGGTTTTGTGTGACTCCCCAAAGGGGGAATGGTGTGACACTCTTGAGTGGTTCTCTGTGCGAGGGCGTTGTGTGCCCAAAGCGGTGCAGCCCTGCCGGGGCCGTCTGGGTGCCTTGGCATGGCCTTGGCCGCCTGCTGTATTGGTGTTAATTGCCGCAGTGCTGTCCCAAACACAGCACCCCGCACACCGAGGTTGGTGTGTTTTATCCCAGCCTGTGCCAGGCGGAGGGCTGCGGCCCAACCCACTCGATATCAAGAGTAACACTGAGCAACTCACACAGCACCTACAGAGCCTGATCCGCTGATCCCTCTGCGCCATTAAATACCCCTGGTATGACTCTTTTGCGCAGCACCATGTTCATGTTTTCCTCACCAGCAAGGTTTTATTTGTGTAAATTCTGGGGTGCAAGGGTTGGAAAGGGTAGTAAAGGAGGGTGACCATCATGATCTCATTTCTCTTGTACTCACTAAACAGGTCGCTGTGCTAAGCCTTCCCCAGTGGGGAAGGGGGTTTGCAGAGAGCCCATGGGAGATTTTCCAGAAAGGGAATGCTGTAATAAAGCTCCAGCACTGCAGCCATACCCAGCCAGAGCACAGGGCACTGCAGGTGTGAAGGACATGGTTGGCTTCCAGAGTCACCTCACTCACAGGCAACACACAAAGTAAGCAATGAGAGCCAAAATGTACAGTGCTAGGTATTATCTAGGAAGCCTGCAAAGCACAGGGGCAATCAGCTCCTCATGCACTATCCTACAGGAGAGATTTTGGCAGTGGAATGCTGCGAGTGTCTGGTCTATCCCACTGCCTGCTGCCCTCATGAAGGAAATGCCCTTCCTGCCGAGGCTGCTTCTGAGGGGTCTCACCACCTCCTTGTTGAGCCAACCTTTCCCTTGGGTTCTGTGCAGCGTTGCTGTCCAAGCTACACAGAGAGTTAGTGTTTCTAACATGGAATCACAAAATGTGCTGAGTGGGCAGGGACCCACAAGGAGCATCCAGTCCAGACCCTGGCCCTGCACAGACACCCCAACAATCCCACCCTGTCCCTCAGAGCATTGTCCAAATCCTCCTGGAGCTCTGGCAGCCTTGGGGCTGTGCCCACTGCCCTGGGGAGCCTGGTCAGTGCCCACCACCCTCTGAGGGAAGAAGCTTTTGCTGAGATCCAACCTAGCCCTGCCCTGCCACAGCTTCATGCTGTCAGCTCACCTTCTAACTTGTTATTTGTCTCCCTACCTTGCTCTAGTTTCTACTCATCTTCACTTCATGCTCCAGGGAGGGATTTCATAGTGTTGAATAGTACAGTATTTATAGATTTCCTAAGCCAGTGAAGATCTGAGTGATATCCACAAAGAAAAGTAAAATTCATCAGCAGGAGTGATTCTTCATGCACTCCTGATGGTTATTTGAGAGTCCAGGCACAGGTGTCTATGTACCATTTTATTTTGCCCCAGAAAAAATCCTCAGTAATTTTTTCCTTTTAAGCAGTAGTTAATTTTTTAATCTGTTTTGCAAGATTCATGTATTTTGTACTTATTTGATGTAACATCCTTAACAAAAGCCACTGCACAGAAACCTATGATAGCAAATTCTGCCTTTAAAGAAATGCTTCAAGTAATGCAAGATTAAATTCCAGCAACAGGCTGTAAGTAGACGCAAGGATAACAATCCTATTTGGAGCAACTGGGACAGAAATAGATTTCTTAAGAAAAAAAGGGCTTGGAAAATAAGCACATAGTGTAAAATTTGACAGAGGGAGCCAACAAAACACTACTACTATCAAAATGATAGTACTTCTACTATTCTATCAAAATGTGAGTCTGGATTTTGTCAATAGAAATGGGATTAAAAATTAAATACAGAACAGTCTAGACAGGCAAGAATACCAAGTTGATTAAACCAGGGACAGGAAACGAGACAATCCTGTTCTAATCCTGATTCTGCTGTGTTCACTGTGTGATTAACCACTCCAAATACCCACAGCTAAACCCCCTTGTTTTGAAATAAGGATAACAGTGACTTAATTAACAAATCCATATCATTCTCATGACACTTAGTGAGTACATTTTGGAAAAAAGTAAAATACATTGTAAATGCTAAGGATTAATATGATTACTCCACCCTCATAGCATGCTAAATTATAAAAGAGGTAAAACATCTGCTGTTCCTCCCTCTGGTTCCACAGTCATGTGTGACAGGTGATGTTTAATACATGAAATATTTTAGCAAACTCCATAATATTTTCCTCAGCTAAGAATTTCCATTTATGCCTTAAAACAGAAGCTTAGATGCAAAGTGAGTAATTCATTATTTAAAACATGCCATTATTTTCAGACCTGTTCTCTTTCCCTTGCTGAACGGCTCTCACTAGGACAGTGTTTTACAGGCCACATCTACAACTTGTAAAATCCATGCATGGGTTTTTAATAAGCTGGGAGCAATTAGTCAAGTGTCACAGTGCTACAGGATCATTCCCTGGTTATTATAATGTCTAATTCTAATTTATCCTTGGCATTGAAGCTGGATTGCACTTTGAGAGGTTGTAGAAAAGCATAGAATGACAAGGTCATTGTGTCCATTGTTTGTGGTAAATATGGATTTATGGAAACAAATACTTTTGTCCCGCTTCTCTCTAGAAAGACTGCCATTGTGCATGTTTCTTTTCAGCTTAGGTGGTACTTAGTCCCTACTTTGCCATTGTAACTCTATATTTGCTCTTAGAAACTTTTTTCCTGCTTATGACCTCAGTAACAACCATTGCCCTATAGAGATTCTACAAATCCAGCAGTTACTGAAGCAGAAATCATTTAGTTTGTATACTTCTGTTTACTGGCATTTTATATCACTAAGCTTAATTAAATCTGTGCACTGCTGACCCTGTGTAAAGTGGAAATCCATGTTTTGTGAGTCTTATCTAGTCCAGCAGGCAAGAATTCCACGTAAGTAAGGGAGTAATTGCATAGGTAAACGTGTTGGGACTGCTTTTCCCCTGAGCAGGAGGCTTGTTGTCTTTATCTAAATAAAAACAAATGAATTAAAAAAGCCCTCTTAGTCTTTCCCTGCTAATTGCAAGTGAGTACCAGCAGCCTATTGAGAAGTGCTGATTAGTAGCTGTCACTCTGACCCAACAGACTCAGGGTTCATTATAATAAAAACTTACTGAAACATTAAATTGTGTTTTGCTTGTTTGGTATTTTCTGCACGTTCATGTTCTTCATTATTTAAGAACACTTAGGGTTGTACAATATAAAGCCATCTTACTTTATACGCCAGTGCGGCTTCATAAAAGCCCAGAGTTTTGGTGAGCATGGAATTGTTCTGCTCTTTTGAGATGGGACACTTTCCCTTCCATTCCAGAGGACTTCATGTTTTGATTGATTCCTGTGAATTCCAAGAGCAGCAATACCAAGGCTGGAGTTCTTCTGCAAGGAACTCAAGTAGCTCAGTAATTACAGCAACAGATTGAGGGCCAGTAACTGTTTCTAATCCTCTCTGAACTATTAGAGACTGACCTCATCCAAATCACCTCATCTCCCTATTTCAGTCATCTGAGCAGAACCCGTCTTTGCTTGGGGTTTTTCTTACCAATCTAACCTTAAATGGCCCTCTGTGGCCGCCCGGGATTGCTCGGCAAATCTGTCAAGGAGCTGGGAGTCTCTTCCCAATGCAAACTCTCGTGTCTGGAACTCCCTTGTCAAAACCTTCCTTTACTTTTAGTTAGATTACTTACATTTTTTTTACTGCTTGATTGTTTGAATGGGTCACAAGCCTCACAAGGACTTTTCTCAATTTATGTAATCGATGAGTCCAGTTATGAAAACATACTTTCTTCTGGATATAAATTCAGAGCCAAGATATGGTGGAAATTTGCATTAGGACCCAGTTAGCATCTTGTAGATTATGTTTCCCTTTGATCCTGATTTTTTTTTATTATTTTTTTAATTACTTTTTAAATATGATATGAAGTTAGGTGAATCTTTTGCCTTTTTTTTTCCCCCACCACTACAAGATTTTTCTCAAAGCAACAACAGCAATACAAGTTTTATGATAATAAATTCGGGGGTTGACTTGCTGTTTGTTTATACCTGGTAACTCCAGGGGTTAGTCAGTCCCAGAACAAGGTTACCAGATCAATATGGAATAGAACCTGGAGCATACTCTAATTGCTTTGAACTTTTCTTTCTTTAGGGAGTGCCTTGATAATTCCCTAGGACTTCCCACCCAGTACAAATGCAGATACCCATTATTACCACTCAGCAATGTACTGGTGGATCACAATCCCCACTGCTTTCCCCCCTGCATTGTGAGTTTACTCAGTTGACACAAGTTTCCACTCAATTTATTGCACTGATATATAGAGTTAATTCAGTATTTAATGCTACTCTCCTCTTCAATAGGAAAGCGTTTTTGAAACAGCACTGAGTACCCCCATTTTGTGCTATCAAAATATACATACAGACGTCATCATTAACACTTCTACATACACAACCCAAGCAGGTTATTCCTTATAAACTATTGTGCCTTATGAGGGGTTTTTAATATGCTCACTGACAGCAGAGCTTCCCTAACTCTGCCAGCTCCTTTCGGCATCACTGCTGTCGTGGGAAGTTATCCAGGCACTGTGGAATTCCCGCACTCCGGGTTGTAATTCCCTGGGAATCCCTGCACTCTGAGTTTTAATTCCCTTGGAATTGCCGCACTCCAGGTTTTTATTCCCTGGGAATTGCCGGGCCCGACGGTGCTCCAGCACCACCTGCCGGCCGTGCCTCGCCATTGCAGCTCCTGTGCCACATTCGGGCACCAGGGACAGCTATTAAACATTAGCGAGAAACGTTTATTTCATTAATTACTATACCTTCCGTTTTAGAAAAGCTATGTTTCAAATTGTATCTCACGACTGCAGGGTTTGTTGGGGTTTTCGTTTTTTCCAATAAACAGTTGGGCAGAGTAACTGTCTTTAATTTTAATTGAATTTAATGTCATATGGGTCATCAGCTGCATTCTGGACGATAATTTTAGCACCGTTACTCCGCATTTCTAGTCAAATGGAGTAAAAAGGTTAATCAACTCCGCCAGCTGGAGGTCATTAGGTTTTTCACCATCAAAATCAATTCAGCTTTCACCTGGATCTCATTTCAGGCCTGCTATAAAAGATCTTGACTTCCCCTACCGGTAGGGTAGTTTAGGTGTGCTCTGTAGGTCGATGTGGGAACCAAATTTTTTGGATTTTTTTTTTTTTTTTTGGTCTTTTTGTTGGTATGTGTAGTGTTTATTTGTATGGGTTAGGTTAAGCTGTGAACTTTTCCTTGTTTTACTCATTTTTAAATATAATTTTAAAATGTGACTTTCTTATGAACCTTTTTTTATTTAGTTGCTTATCTGTTATCTATCAAGTAGTTCAGAAAATGTTAGCTAGTGCTTATGTGTTTCTAGTCCTAATAACAATTAAGAAGAATCAAATAAAGAAAAATCAGGTGTGGTAAGTTATTTATAAGAGCTGTATTTCAGTACAAAAATGTTTGGCTCAAGAAGTGTATTTTACTTTTAATGCTAGTTTTTACTCAGAAATTGTGTTATGAGTTGTTGAAGTGAAGATTAGCCCTAAAAAGTCTAAATTAAGATCTAAATGTGATCCTTTATGGTGCTTGAAACTGGTGTTACAAACTGTGAGGTGCAGATAGCTTATAATTGTCTTATATGGGCATGCATGGAGTATAGTTGTATTTTCATTGGTTGAGCTCCGTTGCACTGCTGAAACTTCAAGTTTAAATTGCAAAATCCTCTGGGGATTGGGATTTGGAAACACTACTGGTTTTACAAGTTTACTTGTCTGTGTTTATCCTAGTTTGTAACAAGGAAGAATGTATTGAGCTGTAGTAGTTTAGCTTTGTTTCACTTCCAGGTTTTCTATTCTTCAAACTTCTTTTAACCAATGTTTTATTGTGTCAAATACTTGTGATTTTACTTTTGTTGCCAACCCCTGTCCCTCTTCGACCCCCATAAAAGGTGAACTCGAACACTTTATTAGATAAAGCTAGTGGATGCTTTGTGATTTTTAGGGACTTTTACCTGGCACTGCTTGGGACTAAGCCCTCCTCTTCTGATTGTGGAGCTGTAGAACATGACATGGGACCGTGTGACTCAGGCAGGAACTGATGGTTTAGGATTTGACCAAATTAACATATCTGATATCTGCTTATATAAAGAAATAATGGCCTGAAAATCTGGCTTTGAGGAAGCATTGAGTCCTTTGTGCACTGATTTTATTTTCAGCTGCCTGGTTGCCTGCCAGTTTATGGGAGTAGCATCAACCACAGCAAGGCTGAAGTAACTGGATCTCTTGAAGTCTTCCCAGCAAGCAGATATATTTGCTGAAACTTCTGGAGAAGGTTTGTAAGAAACCAAGCAAACACTAATCTTTTTGTGGTTGTTTGGATTTTTTCCTTAGTGTAATTGTTTTCTCTTTATAGTTAATTTTGAAAACAATATGAGAAATAAAAGTAATGGAATGAGCACAATTGAGTAAAATGGGGTAATTTGGGGAGATGAAACAGAAGGGTCTAATCACTTGAATGTGTTCTTTGTTCTTTCTATTTGCTTAGCCTGGTAAAATATTCTGACATTTAGAATCCCAGCTTCATTTGCTATGTAATTATACTAATTAATAGCTTTGCTGCAGATCAACAGCTTAGAGCCTAGTTTTAATTCTAAAACTCTAAATGTACTTGGCTTTTATTTCATTGTTAAATATTCATGCTGCATTTCAACTTATAAAGCCATTTAATTTTAGTGCAAGATCTCACAAAATGCTTCAGTGAAGATGGCCTGGAACCATATTTACTGCTTGGTGTTAACAATTATGATGTCTTTGGTAATATAATTAATGTGCTTTCACAAACTATGCTGCTGAATGGCTTGAAAGGTGTGCTGCAAAAAAGCATTTAGTGTGAAGGAGTGACTCAGCCAAACTTAGCCCAGATCATCTCCTCAGACTTAGGGGGATTCATCTGACATTTAGCAGTCTAAAAGTTCCTCTTGAGCAAACCATTATCACTCTATACCAATCCTTCTAAAATATTAAGTTACACATATATTCTTGCCTAAGCCTTGAGAAGTGATTACTAGAAAAAGTCAGTGTGAATGTGGGCAAATTCCCCTAGAACATCTCAGCAACGATGACTTGTAAATGCTTCTTTTTGAGGAGAAATGCAAGGGGCTCTGAGTACTGAACCAATTTTCTGAAATATATAACTCCCTTCTAGGGATTAACTCAGCATTAGGAAAAACAGAATAATTAGGTTGTTTAGCACTAGGGGTCAATTTCTGGTGGACTGAGTCTGCCCCATTAGAGAAGTCTTAAGACAAATTACTGGGGTGCTATTTGCTGCTAATTAATGCAGTATAAAGGGAAGCAGTACTTCTACCTCCAAGATCCTTGCTAATGAAGAGCAAGGTGAAAGAGTTGTTAAAACAAATGAACACAATACGAAAAGGAAGTGAGAATTTAGTGACTCTTCTGGCTTCTCCTATACTCCTTGAAAAGGTGTGTACTCTGTAGCTGGGAAATAGTACTATCAAAAGGTTGATTTCAACCCTTATTTCCTCGTGTTTTTATTGCTTTTTGTTGCGTTTATTGTTTTTCTTATATTTTCATCTTGGGTAGTACCAAGTTAAAAAAAAAGCGTATTCACGTATTTTGAAGCTACTTGTTAAACTTTTCAATGGTCTTGGCAGACCCTGCAAAAGTGGTGACAGGCATTGCCTGCTTTCTCACATGGTTGAAATCAAGCACTGAAGTTGCCTTTTCAAGTGTAATTAAGCAGCACAATGAAAAGCTTGTAGCTATTTCATCTTTAGCAACAATTAGTATATTACTCCTGCATTAGATATGTATATAAAACTTGAACTAGTAATTAGAATAAATGCTTATGTATGTGTTCATTAAGTAACTGTTTATTTTTTATCATAACAGTGAGAGCATAGTTAACTTCTGTTAGGCATTTGAGGTCAAATGGTCTTGATTTTAATTGTTAACAGATTTTTTTTTCACACTGATTATATCAAAGCATAGCAATTTTAAGATTGCAATAAGCCTCCTTTTTTCCTGTGGTGTGCAGAATGCCTCTGTAGTGTCCCAGGGTCTGTTTCAAATTGTGTGTGCTGATTTGAGCAGCTGGGATTTGGCTTTGGTTTAAATGATCTTACTTAGATGAGTAATAGGACTTAGGAAATACTTCTGAAAATAGCAGTTTTCAAACACGTCACTGGCTTAAGTGATGAACCACTGGATGTCACTGTCTTTCTCCAAGTGTGAAGATCATGGGCTTTTTGTACTCTGATAAAGGTTGGAAATTGCTGCTCTTGACTTGTCTCCTAGGCATGGCTTGACATCCGAAGGCTTAACAATGTCTCCAGACAGGGATTTTCAGCTGGTGGAGTGGCATGGAACTGTTCACATGGTCTGAGATGGCCAGTGTAGGGAGCTTGGGTACAAAAAGAGTGTGTGGAGGGTGTTGGACTGCTGATCTGGGCCTTAGCTTTGCCCCTCCATTGCTTAGAGTAATCCAAAATTAGAATACAAGTACCACTCTGCTTCAGCCTTTGTCTCTCCTGTAAACATTTTACCATTGCCATCGTTTTGTGTATCTGTTTGTGGGGCTTGCATTTGTGTTTAGTTGCAGTTGTAATCTCACTATCTTGCTGTTTGTTGTACTTGAGGTGCTATTTAAATGAACTGTTCTTATGACAGGTTTGTGTTTTGCCTTTAGCCTTTATTTCATTGTATTTTATTATTCAAGGTTGAATGCTTGTGCAGTTCTGTGCTACTTGGTTTGCAGTAACTTCAGGGGGAAGTTCCTGGGAATGAAGTTCTTCATAGACAGACCACTGATACAAATGAAATTAAACCTTGTTTCTTTTCAAAAAAAGTGTTTATAAACAAAAAAAGTAACCTGTTTGGTTGTACAAAAAATTGCCACCTAAAGTATTATTATACTTTAGATGCTATTAAGACAGATGTAATAATGAAAAAGCATCAAATGTGCCATTATTTTGCAGCACAGTGTGTTATTTATACAGCATGCTGAGGCAGATGTGCTTCCCCAATTAACTGAAGTCCAGCATGGTTTGGACCTCAAGTTGAAGGCAGTGTTTGTTGTCCCTTGTGCCTCTGCTATGAAAATTTGGTAAGGTGGATCAGTCAAACTGGTACCATTTCTTCCTGAACCCCTTTGTGTTTATCTTTTCAGTGGCGTCTGTCACTTCCAGCTGTGCTTTTCCTTCTGTGTGGCTCTTTGAATCTTGTACATGTTCTCAAAACACTCCTTAGCTGCACTGCTTGGGATGTGCCCTTGTCCAGCTCTACAGCTGCTTGGTTGCATGGAATTTGCAGGCTTGGTTTTCTTCCTGGTCTGCCAGATTAGCTTTAATCATGCCACAGTGTTGGTTTCTGTGTAACTGTAGTGACTCCTTTCTGGTCGAATTACTGAATGTGAAGATCATGAGATTTTCTGGATCGTAGCTTCTTAAGCTGCACCTTCACTGCTGTGTCATTTCCCATGAGTCAATTAATAAAGTACCTAAATCAGGATATAGTGCAAGCTGTTGGTTTTAACAATAAATAATTATATACCATATAAACTTATTAAGCTATTTTCCTTTGACTTTTATAGTCTACCAGTGTTTTAAGTGAACTCACCTTCAACAATGGAGAGTCAAAGGTGTTGTGAGTTGATGTGTAAGTATTTTGTGTGAGCTGAGTAATGAATTGTTTGGTGCTCAGAGTTTAGGTTTGTAATCAGACAGTTTATCTACCTGTTCCAAAATACCTTCACAGACTAAGCTGATCTTTCTGATCTGCCTTGGTGTTGCAAGAGGAGATGAAAGAGAGGAGGAAGAAGAGAGGAATAAAGTACATCTTGTATAAAACCAACGATTGCCACTTTTTATTATCTTACCAATAGTATTGTATAGCAAAGCTGGCTTTCATGGGAAGTAAGGCCCTTGTGTTGCCTTGAGGTCTGTTGAGTGATGTGAAGTGTTATGGCTCTTTTAGTTGCATGATTAATTAGAAGGCAAGGTTGTCCAAATCAAAGATGTAATGCTTTAGTCTTTGCAGACATTAAGCTGGGTCTTCAGTATCTATATCTTGTGGTTTTAAGCTGTGTTTAGATGTCTTTGAGGTTTACTCCATCCTAAACCATTTTTCAGTGGAGCAGCATAGCCTTGTGTCCAAAGTTCTACTGGAGCTGGTTTTAATCTAGACTTGCAGTTAGACTGTTCCAAAAAAGCTACTCTATGCCAAAAGTAGTGGTTACTTCTAAATGATGTAATGATTTTATTGGTATGTAAATGTGCTTCTAAAAAGTAGATTTAAAAAAGGCATATTTGTGTCAGGCAGGTACAGCTGCTGCACTTGGGAACTCAAGTCTTCATTGCTTCTTTGGGTTGCAGTGCTGCTGAATGCTGTGCTGTGCACTGGTTTTGAAAACAAAAACTAAATAAACCCAGATGTAAAAAGTCATCAATTGCCAGGTTTAGAGGAAGGGATGATTCATTTGGCTCCTTCCAGTGCCCAACCTGGGAGCTGCTCATCAAAAAGCTCCCATCATGTCTGGGGGGGAGGGGGGGGAAGTCTGCAACTTGTGTAATTAATTACAGCAGACATTCATTACCTAATGTCTTGTGCTGAGATTGACTTTTTGACACATTTTGCAGTTTTTAATATAATTTTTGAGGCATAGAGTTGACAACAGTCCTTTACTTCAGCAGTTCAATAGCAAGGCAGTGTGCCTTTGCAGTACTGCAACCTGTTATTTAGTTATATCCTATTCCCTGCTCTTCTGGCCTTGACTGCAAGACTTTCACAACCTGTTTTTGAGAACAAAAGCTTGTTGCAAACCCCATGTATTTCTGTGACTCTCTGCTCTGATGTTCCAGTTTACTATTTGAACCATATTGTTACTCAGTGATGCAGGAAATGTGAGGCCTGAAGAAACAGATGCTTCTTAGTCCTTTTTACACCAACTTATAACAGGAAAATTCAGTCCAGGGTTTATCTATTATTTCAGGCTCTTTTGCATTAGATGTTGAACAATAGCTCCCTGCTATTGCCATAATTCTGGAAGATGGACAGCCTAATTTGAGCTTTCTGAGCTTAATCATATCACTAAATATGATCCTAAAATTAAATACTTGTCTGTCTTATGCTTGTTCTCAGTGTGGTGTAGTCTTATGGTTCCAAGGTTTTCTAATGCTGCTGATTAGCTGGACCATTAAGGAAAAGTATAATGAAGGTTGAACTTGAATTCAAAAGTTTTTCAGCACAAAATGACTCATATTAGTTCATAGCTCTTTTTCTGTGTGTGAAATTAGCCACATTTTTTAGCTCTAGAAACCTGAACTAGAAGAGTCATTGTGCTTAGTGCTGGCTTGAATTATGGGAGTTGCGGCTCTACAAACAGTGAGATTTAACAATTGCTCTGCTGAGCATTGCTTTGTTTCCTATAGGGAGGGAATGGGATGGGTCTGTGCTTTCCTTGGAAAGCTTTCACTAAGTTCTTGGGGATCTTATTCCCATTTTTGTCCTCTCATGTTACATGAGTACAATACCAACTAGAAGAATAGCATAAATTTCCTAACTTCTAGGTCCTACCTTAAATTTAAGAGCTCCCCTGATCTTAGATTGTTTGAGGTACTCTTGAAATTTATATTACATATATTTTAACTTCTAGCAGAAACTGTTTTGGGTGTTGCTTCCCAGTTGGAGAAAGCAAGCCCCAATTAAGGCTTTTCCTTAGGCAAACTTTTAATATGATGGGCGGAGCAGGAAGACTCATCCACTGAGTCAGTTGTTTACCGCAAGTTTTATTTTATTTGAGAGCACTCCTGCTGACTCCTTATACACCTTTATAATGATACTTTATTCCTCCTTTTCCTTCAGGGGAAGAGAATCAAATGTGCTTAATTTTTAGGCAGAAAACTGGCAAAAGTTGATGTAATTAATACTCCTTCCAACAGAATATGAATTAAAATGAATTGGAGCACATTGGGTTTAATCTCTTTGGCTGGCACCTTCAAACAAGTGAAGTGTGTGAAAGAGTTGCATGTTGAGCACCTGCCTCTCCTCAGGAGTCTTGAAGATCTCAGCCCTTAGTAGAGTCACATCCTGGCACAGCTTGACTTCCAGGCAATTTGTTTTCTGATTTTTTTTTTTTAAATTTTTAGCCCATTAAGTGCAACTAACATCCAGCACAGAACTTGCACTATGTCTTAGAGCTGCCTCCTCCTTTGTCCTTGCATGTAGTCATCTTGCTTCTGGACTTCCAGGTGAGTGAAGCAAGTTTAAAAAGTACAATGGGGAAGCAGCCAGTAGGAGCTGATGGGTTTTGGCCTCATTAGAAACAGGATTTTGTTTTTCCTGGGGATAAACTGCAGAGCAGAGGGACCTGAGAGGTACTTAACATAGCAGACTTTCAGTGAAAGGTGTGCAGGTTATCAGTAACTGGTATATAGTGGAGAATGAATGAGAGAAGAACTTGTATTTAAGTTACCATTCATAACTTGATATGGGTTTTTTAGGTACAGAACCTTCTGTTGCTTTAACACAGGTCTCAACAGGCAGCTATTTGGAATAATGAAGATATACTTTATTTTGTAGGCAGGTGAGATATGACTTGGAATGACTGCAATGCATGTGTAGGTGTGGATTAACTTTAATACTAAACTGAGAAACATTGTGCTTACACTGAGTACCAAAGCTGTATTGGCAAACCTACTTATTAATACTTTTAATAGCTTCTTGGTGTGTGTTTGTCTTCAGTCATGTTGTGCTACCAAAGGTTAGCAGAGAGCTGGGGTTATGAAGGGAAGTGTAGCTATATGCAGGTGCTGGAAGTGTCTCTGGAATTCTGTATGATGTTTGTATTTATACAAGTAGCAAAGTATTAGGGATCAGTTTATCCTGATGGTCTTTCCAGTCCAGTTTTCATTGTGGTAGTTTCAGTGTAAGCACTAAAGGTGGGAAATGCAACTTTGACTTTTCAGTTGAGGCTTCTGAATGAAAGCCAGTTTTGTATCTGGGTCCGGTTGAAGGGTTCACTCAGCACCAGTGAAATTTTCAGACAGTGGTTTTCATGAAGGGAAGAGAAATGCATGTGTTTCCCTGTTCACATGGCAAGAGTTACCAATGGGAGCAGCAGCTCAGCTGTCTGCAGCCTGCGATTGTTTATTCTACACAAAGTCAGCTGGCTCTAGGAACTAATATTGAAGTCAAACTCTTGATAAATTTGATTATCTTTTTGACTAAGCATTCACAAATACACCATTAAAAAACCCCATACAACTTATTTTTCATTATGAAAAGTGCAAATGGCTAAAGTTACAAATTAGATATCTAGTGACTTTGTCCTGCAGTTTTTGAGAGCATTGGTTTGTTGGCTTTTTTTATTGTTTTTTTGCTTCCAGTTCAAGTATATCTTTTCAGAAATTTGTGGGCTGTGCTTTTCCTTACTCTACAGTTTGATTGTGGAAAATGGTCAGAGTCTGAAGTGACTGTGATCACATTTTGCAAAACACCTATTTGCCTATCTCATACTGAATATATGGATTACATGAAAATATTGTGCTATGGTACTGCTTCATTTCCTCAGCAAATGAAGTGAATAAAACGGAAATGAAACTGCTCAGAAAGATAGCTTTTCCTTTCAGTTGAGTGTGACAAACAGAAATGATAGCTGTCCATCAAATGTCATCTTGGTGGCACATCATGGACGTATTTTTGGATTCTGAAATGTCATTAAGATCTTATATCTTGGTGTAGGGTCTGGAGGGGCCCCTGTCTGCCTTGGCTTTGGGACACACAGCAACCTGGCCCTTCCCTTGCTGTGCAGATACTTTTGACTGACAGTGCCTGGACACACAGGCATTAAACACACAAAATTTGGAGTATTTAAATTATAAAGGTCTGAATTAGGGAACCATCCCATATAGATGCTGTTTGATTTTTTTTATATATTATTTGCCCCCAAATAAACAGGAATGCATTATTTCACTATTAAACATTTCTACAACTCCATCCCTTCACCTTTGTGGGATGTGCAGAGAATGTGGTTATTCACATCACCTTTGTCAAAAGCAGTTCCTATGCAGGAGCATCATTAGAGCTGTCTGTCTCTTCAGGTTCCACCTACAAACACCGGGCTCCTCTGTAGATGGGTTTACACAAATATTTATACAATTAATTTACACTTAGTAAGTTGTGCGTGTTTCTCTGAGTCAGTCAGCCCTTCCTGCCCGTGGGTTATGGTAAGGCAGGTATAGTAACTATTTTGTGGACTGTGACTCAGGACTTTCAATACAGCTTTGAGTTGAATGTAATGCAATAGCATTGAGTTATGCAGCTGCCATTTAGCAAAGAGGACAGCACTGAGTGCTACTCATTTGGTTCTGAACTTCTTCACTTCATGCCTTCAGCACTTTGCTTCCCCTTCTCTAAGTACCATAGAACACCTGATATAGTTCTGCTATCAATTGCCAATAGATAAGGGCAGATATCCATCTCACAAGGGTTGGATTGGCACTGTACCTACTAAGTTAAGATAGTTGACTGACAAATTGCTATTTTGGTGTAAAGAAATCTATGAAAGCCTTGGAAGATAAATAAAAGTCCCAGGTGCTTCATTAAAGTGGTAGGTGAGTTGTTTACTCTTGTGCAGGTAGGAGTGATGTCTTAATAAATAAATTACTCAAAGGGGGGGTTGGGTTTGTTTTCTTTTAAGAGAAGGCCACAAGAACAGTGAATACAGATGGCAAAAGGCTGGCAGTGGTCAGTCACTCAACCAGTGCAGCCTGCTTAATAGGAAAACTTACTTGTACATTCACTATCTGTACTGGATCTCTAACAGTGACTGGTCTGGAATTGTGTGAGGAGTCAGAGGTCTTGCTTGGATATCACAACCTTCTCAGCCATCCAGGGTTTGTCTGGATGAACAGCTCACTGTTTGGACTATTTTCCTTCAATATATGTTCAGTTCTAAGGGTCTTGAAATGCAGTTATCAAGTCTGCTTACCCCAGGTTCATGTTCTGCTTTAAAATTTGTGGCCATGTTGAAGAAACTAAAAACAGAGAAGGCTGATGCTTGATAAAGTCTTGGAGTTTCTCAAGGATATGTCAATGACAAAATCACCTAGAAGGGCATCAGTTCAGACAGGACTTCTGCAGTTTTAAGTAATGCAAGCTGATTTATTTTTTCCATGTAGCTGCCCACACTATAAATCACTTCATGTCCCTACAGTTCATTTCATGGTAGATCTCTCTGCTTTCTACAGTTCACGTTTTTCCTCATTAGCCACTTGATGCACCAGAATAGTGTTAGAAATAGACACTGTTAAAAGTTTGCTGTGATAGGTGATGAAGATGATACATTTTTTAGCTATGAATGCAAGTAATGGCATGTACATGAGTCTTCTCAATTCACAAATCTTAGCAAATCCATCTTAGGACCCATTGGGAGTTTTGCCTATACTTTGATCCTGGGAGAGAATCAAAGCAATCAGTCCTAGGGAAGCTGGTAGTGACAAGTTGAATACAGTAACAGGTACATGCAAAAGTATTCCCAGCTTGAGTTTGTTTTCTATCCCTCCAAAATTTACTTGAGATGTGTTGACCCTTCATGGCTCTTAGCAGGGCACAGTTTAATACTTTGGTTTCTTTCTTTTAATCCTATGAATATTTAACCAAGTTCTTACTTTTTGTAAGTGAAGGAACTCAGACTATAAGAATTCTGATAATGGTGCTTGGAACAAGTTCACAGGAGCATCCAGAAGTGCATGAAAAAGCAGTCCAAGTAATTTTGCTTCAAGTCTTGATGCTATCTCAGTGTTAGATTCAGTAGTGTCTCATCTAGACAAGCCTTGATTTTCTTCAGCAAGTGGTGGGGGCAAGAAACTGTGTATTAACCTCTGGCCCAGAGCATATGACTGGGGCAAAACAGCAAGTCACACAGGGTCATGCTGCTCAATAGGTTGTGTGAGATTGACTGAATAAATATATTTGTTGTTTAGCAATTCAGGAATATTTGGATGTGACTGCAGGATATTTTTGTTGTGTGTTTTTTTAGTGAAAGTACATTGTCAAGCAAGAAGGTGATGAAACTCAGGTTGGTTTTACATCTTCTACAGGCTTTTCTTACCTCTTCTCTTGCCCACTGTTGCACTGAGCTTGGTGCTGCTGCTACTTTAAAGGAGCTAATTCAAAGAAGGTTTGGACAGATCTACACTGATTGAACTATACTTTGGACACACTCAAGGTATTTGTTCTTGGCTACTGTTGGGCACAGGACATGGGGTTGGGTAACCTCTGGTTTGAGATGGCACAGCTCTATGCGTGAAGTTTAAAAGGAAACGAAAGAACCCCTGTGGTTAAATTGTAAACTTTCTTGCATCTCCTGACAAAATTTGTCCTCCCCCACACTTCAGGAGTACTGGAGGTGGGTGAAACCAAACCAGTTTTGTTCCCAGGCTGTATAATGGGCAGCACTGGGGGATTAACAACCTCCAGAGGCTTCTTTTTAGCTCTCCAAGTTTTCAAAAGCCCAAAAGTTTTCTTTACAGAGCAACCCAGGGGAGTCTGTCCTTGGGGTGGGAGCAGCAAATGCTGTCAGATTTTTGTTGCCCTCACAGATTTAGGCATTTTTTGTGCAGCTTCAGTGTTTCTTCACAAGCTGCTGCCCAGGGAAATATTGGCCCTGTGTCCAATGCTCAGCTGGCTGTTTGCTGCTTCTGAAGGCCCAGTAAAACCATGTTAAGCTTGGTAGCTCAGACTTTTGTTGGTATTTAGTGCTTTTGTCTGGAGGCTAATATGAAGAAAGGGAAGTGAGAAGGGGGGGAAAAATGCAAGGGGTCTATTGCAGTTGTGGTGGAAATGTGATTTACACCTTAGCAGCTGTTGGCCACTGCAGAACATGGAGCTGTTCAAGTGTTTTCAGGCAAACACTACTTTGAACAGATCTGTTTGCCACAAAATCACCTTTGGGTTTGAAACTTTATAGCTTGGAAGAAGTTTGTTTGCCTGCAGCAATAAAATGCAGTGGATTTACTGGAGGGCAGAGGCTGATCATTGGATTTCATATGGAACTTTCAACTGCTTTACTCAAGTTGGGATTGACTTCCATAGGTCTGGGACAGGGACTTGAGGCTTCCTGTGGAAAGATAAACAGAAAATACCTGAAGGCACAATGAGAATGAAAACATATTGATTTAGCCAAATTCTTGTCCAGATAGGTTGTTTCTAACCCTCAGGCACTTGGAACTGCTGCAGTTTTGTGTTCCATGTCATGTGTGGCCATGTGTGTTCATCCAACAGTTGTTGTGGTAGTGGGTATTGATGCATCCAGATCTGCATTTCGTTCTGTATGTTCCTCATCCATACACTTGTGATGAGGCCCTGAGCAAATAGTTCATTTTGTGTGTCTCGTAAGCAGGATGAAACTCTTTTGCCCAAAATTGTCAGTATTGTCTGAATACAAATTCAAATATTAATCATGGTTTGGTTGTTTAGGGTTTTCTTGGTTGCTTTTTATCTTTAGTGGGAGGTCAAGAGCCAGAGGGTTGTTGGGAATTGATAAACACCTGTCCCACCAAACAGTGTTAAGCAAGTTCCCATCTCTGGTCAAGTAATCTGGAATGATAAGCAGCAATTGCTTCCCAAATAGAGCATTTCAGAGCATTTAGTCCCAGAAGGCAAGTTACCGTTTTCTTGGTGCACCTGAGGATAACTCTGAGCATAAAGCAAGTGGAAGAGAAGGTGTGCCCAAGGTCACTCCAGAGAATAATCTGCTAAAAGTGATGTGTGAGACATGTTGGACTATTGCATGTCATGGGGGAATATGAGCAAGTGGCCAAGCCATGGATGTGCTCTGTCACAAGTGCAGACAAATGTGTCACTGGGAAAAGCTCATGTTTTGCATTACCCGTGATATGACTTGTCCTTGATCCCATGAACTGTCCTAGTTTCCAAACAGAGTGAAATCAGAAAGCATGTGGACCTCCATGTGGTATAATTGAGAAATACGTTTAGAAAAATAAATCACTAACAGCTAGATTTTTTTAGCCATTGCTTTGAAATTCTCTAATTGGATTATTAGCAGATGGTGCCATTTCTATTGTCTTGCCTCACAGCAGTCTTTTCTGAGAAAAGGAACTAAAAAATATTTTATTTCTAATTAGGGGACTGTTTCATCTGGAAAATGTTGCAGTTAGTAATGTGCCTCATAGCTATTGTCAAACAGTGGTAGATAAGAGTAGCACTGATTCATACATCTTTCCTAGAGAATATGGATTGCAACTTGTATCCAGTGAAAAGTAACTGTGGTTTGCCCTATGGTCATTCAAGAGGCACCATTGAGAAATAATGCCTTTCCAAAGCATATTTGTGCTGGAGATCTTTTGACTTATTCCTCTAGAAACTGAAACATAATATTTTTTTTGCATTTCCTATGACAGTGTGGTTGATGTAACTTAGCTTGAGTTCTTTTCTGGTATCTACTTCACTAAGAGGGGAAAGCACTCTTTGGTTTGGAACATAAACCCTGTGCTATGTTCAGGCAGCAAGCTGCTGAAACCATTTGTGTTGTAAGATCTGTGGAGATACCAGTTCTGCTTGGAACTAATTAGTGAGGTAGCTGATCAATCCTCCTGAATGCCGTGTAACTAATCATTTATTGTTTTGGTGTGTATATATAACTAAATCTTAGAAAGTGGAGCATAACTTTGCAACAAGACTTGAGATACGTTCTTAGGTTGAGAAGATCCTGGTTTTAGTATGATGGGAGCAAACAGGCAAGAACTTAGTCCTGAATCAGTTGTGTTACTTCATTCACACCCCATTTAAAGTTATTTACTGATCCATTTCCACTCACTTTACCCTTCAAGGCTTGATTTTTATTTTTTTGTTAGGTCCATTTTGATAGTAGGTGTTTAGGCTCTACAGTTGCTGATGGAGGTGGGTAAGTTTCCCTGTCACTTGAGGATAGAAGTTCTCTTATGCCTGGAAAAACTTTTGCAAAATGGCACCTGTATGAAAAACTTCAAGTTTCCTCAGGGAAGCAGGAGGCTCCTGTAATTAAGATTTACAAGAGCAGAGAGGATGTGCTGTTGCCACTGACGTGGCACATGAAGAGCAGATGTCCCTAAATGCAGAACTGACAACCCAAATGTTCTAAAGGTCTTGGAAAATGAATACAGCTTTTAGACAGTTCTGCTGTGGTTGTTGCTTAATAATTTGGGGAAGTTTTTGGCATACCTATTGCTTGAAGAGAATGAATTTAGCTTTTCATGTGAAGGATTTGACCTGTTTTGATTACATTTGCCACCAAAACTGTTAGAAGGTAATCAAATACTTGCACAAGTTTATATTGCTTAAATCTATACCCATGGATACAGCATTCAAGGGCTTATTAAATATTATACATGGAATTCAGGTGCACACAGAACCCTGTGCAGTGTCTGAAATTTCTCTAATGGACAGAAAAGACAGGTTTGAGGTTACTTTCTTTTTCAATCACTTATATAGATGTCTTTTGCAATGAAAAAAGCAACGCTGCAACTTGCAGTTGTTTACTGAAGCAGTTTCTGTGATAAAGCTGGAGGTGAAGAGTTGTCCAAAAGTTAACCTTAACAGAAATATATCAAGCAGTTTGCCATTTGTAGTATTGACCAATAAATCATCTCTTCTAGGCTTTGTTACAGCTTCCTAACCTCTGTGTCTGGAAATATAAAGATGCCTTTTCCTTTAACAGCCCTCCTGTGGGCTGTGAACTGGGGAGTTCCAGTGCTGATGATTAAATAGCAATCCCTGTCTATACGCTGATTTTGACTGTGGAAAGGCACTGCAGTCATGGCCCTGGTCTCTTTGACCTGCTGCAGTGAGATCCTGCAGCAAGAATTGTACCCACTTGTGACCACTGGTGCACCCTGTCTTCAGAGGTGGACTTGGAGGGCTGAGCTGTATAACACATGTTCCTGGGGACAATTTTGGTGGCACCAATGCCAAATTCAGGGCGAAATATAGTTCTGAATGATCGAGCTCAAGGAGTGAAATGCCACATGAATTTACCTAAGCAAAACACCTGGGCTTGAGTTGGAAATGAAAGGTTTAGAACTGGGGTAAAATAAGTCAATTCCATTGTACACTTGTGACCTTTCACTGTTTGGAATTAAGAGTTACTTTAACTTTAGAAGGGACCAGATGACACTGTAAAGGATATATTTATTTTTGGTTTGGACAGCTGGGGTAGTGACATCACTGCTGCAGCATGTGTTTATAGGAATTATCAGGCTTGAGACACGTTCTGAGGGGTTTATGCCTGGCTTCACTGTGTCTGGTTTTGGATTTCCAGGCATGTGATGGGCTCTCTAGGGGTGATGCTGCTTGAGGCTGCACAACTGGCTGTGCCTCTATTGAATCCATATTGTAGGTACTTAGGATTTGCAATGCTCTGTTCTAATGGGTTAAGTAGGCAAAGTGAAAGAAGTCTTGCACTTGTGTTGAGTTGTATTTACTGGAGTTGATTAATGTGTTTCTTCTAGACAGATGCAAAGAAAGGCCTACAGAAAAGCCAAAATGGTACCAGCAGGCACTAAACTGTTGTGCATGAGGAGGGGCTGGGGCTCAAGCAGTCTGTGCAGACTGAAAAGGAATCTGAGGATTATAAACAGAAAAAGCATTTTTTTACCACGTTTGGTTTTGTACTGTTGCCTGAGAATCCTGTAAAACAGAACAGACACTCTGCACACGGTTAGGAGATAAGATATTACCTTTAAT